>VXBB01014826.1:105310-148624 GCA_013399915.1 Illadopsis cleaveri
TTGGCAAAAAAAAAAAAAAAATCTTTCTTTAAAGGAGTGGCACAAATAATACCAGTAAAGGAGAAAAAACAAACAAACAAACAACCCAAAAAAATCCTCCAAGCATCAACTAAACCAACCAACAATTTGCCCTTCTCCCCAGAATATAAAAGCTTTGGGATATAATAGAATACACTCCTTCCTACATTTAATAACATCTTCATGGATATTTTCCCTGATACACTGCTATTTATGAAGTCCACACTTTTCTCACATCCCAGTTCTTTCTAACCTCACACTGCAGCTCACAGATGCTTCATTTGTGGCAACACAGTGCCTGTGGGAACAACAGAGGCCAGCAGCTCGTAGAAAATGTTTGGGCTAAAAGGGAGCAAAAGCACCTTTTATGCAAGCTCAAAACAGCAACCTTTAACTTCTGCCAAGAACAGGATAGGCACAGGGGATCAGGTATGGAGGATGAAATGGCTCCTCAACACCCCTTTCCAGCCTTCTTTCCAAGCAATTCACAGTCTCAGTCTGCAGTTCTGCTCTTGTGTTCACTAACTGCAAATCACCTTGATAGCACCCCGTTGGAGTGACTTTTTATCTGGATACACTTGAGTTAGGCCTGAAATGATGAAACAACCTTAGCAGGGCTGCAAACACACTTTAATGCCTTGAAAAGTAAGTCAAGTGATCTCCTATTCACATAGGAGTATTAACAAAGTTGGGGTTTTTTGTTTTTTGGGGGGGTTTTTTGGTGTGTTTTGTTTTGTTTTGGGTTTTTTTGTTGTTGTTTTTTTGTTTTGTTTTGGGGGTTTTTTTGCCAATAGAAATCCACTGAATTTAACATCAACATTTTCTATTTTGGGTTGACAGGTTTCATACAGGCAAAAAATAAANATCAACATTTTCTATTTTGGGTTGACAGGTTTCATACAGGCAAAAATAAAAATTAATTGGGTGAAGATTTCAGACTGCAAATTAAATGGAGTTTGATTTTAGAAGCTGCAAAGACTGAAAACACAGGATTCTGCAAAAGACAAGTTTGGGTATAATTGTGCAAGCCAAGTGCGGTCAACAGAAAACCTGAAACATTGTTCATAAATCAGAGCCCTTAGCAGAAATCTAGTATAAGTTACAGCGTTTTTAATTACAGACACCAGCTGTTATATTTCCTACTTGTACTTTATCCATAAAGAAGAGCAGTTTTACAGTGAAACAGCCTTGTAGGACTGAATAAAGTGCAGCACCCCAAACCTCAGAGAACCAGATTTACCCACCAGCTCCTGGCTGTATGACCACAAACAGGCAGCACACAGCTGTGGGACCAAGCTTCTCCCATCACAATCACTCAGCATCCTTCGTGCTCGGACAACACTCCCAGGCACATGGTGTGATTCCTGGGGATGCCCTGTGCAGGGCCACAAGCTGGATTTCAAAGATTCCTGTGGGTCCCTTCCGACTCAGCATATTCTGTGATTCTGTGCAGCCCTTCAACACCTCCTGATGAACCACAATACTGAAATCCGCATTGTCGTTCTTAAAAGGAGCAAACCGGCAAGAAAAGCCTCAGAGCCCTTCCTTGCATGCTCCCTCCATGGAGTGGGAGAGTGTGGGGACTGACTGTGTGGGGGAAAGGAGGGCAGCGGGAGCGCTGCACAGCCGCCCGCAGCCCCTTCCCACACCGCAGCACGAAGCACAAGCTGCTTCCTCCACCTCGTGGAGGATCGTGAGAATGATCTGCAAACCACAGCCACCCAAAAATTGATAAAATACACAATATTAAAGCAAATTTTTTTTTAAAAAAAAAATCCTTTCCCTAGCCCAGAGTGTTCCAGAATTTTTGGAAATAGTTTCCTGTTCCATCTGATTTATCATAAGTGCTTAAAATCTTCTTTTTTTCTTATTAGTGAAGAACATCATTAAATAAACAAGAGATTCAGAGAAGCAACTTAGATATCATTACTGAGAAGGAATGGTCAGATCTCAAGCTGCTTGGGAAGTTACAACATTTATGAATTGCTTCATTGTTAGAAAGTGGTGAGAATCTCCTCAGTCAGGGTGGGTTCCTTCATTTCACTGTGCTCAAAAGTTTGTACCAGTAAATATTATTGTTACTACATAAGACACTAACTCTGTTTTTACTATGCTGGAAGTGTTATTTTCTTAGTAATAGTGGTTTTACTTGATTGGGTCTTAGCTTTGTTTCGTCAGCTGTCTTGTTCTCCTTTATTTCAAGTTTACATGACAGTATCAGATTCATCTTCTCCTGATCAGCCTGTTTTGTCAGGTTCTACTTTACTTGATACCTTTTAAAAATGCTTTCATGGGTTTAAAATTTCCTGTATTGCAACTCTTTTTACTGTTTTTGTTTGTTTGTTTGAATTGTTTGGGGGGAAGGAGCCCAGGGGGAATTGATGGGGATTTTGGGGGGGCGGGGTGTTCTTTTGTATAAGAGTAATTAACACTTCATTCAAATAAATTTTGTTAGAATTACAATATTACCACTTTCCCTGGCATATTCTTGCTTTCATTGCCTCAAATTTTGTTTGCTTTTTGACTGGTCACTTACCTTCCAAAGATGTTTTGATTGAAGTGGCCATAATGACACCCAACCCAAAGCAAAGTATGGTACTGCACAGCTGAACTAACCAAATGTATTCACTGTGTGCTAATTGCATAGCAGACAGCAGTGAAATTAGGGTTTATAATCAACACTCCATTAAGGCAGCTGGAAGAAATTCACACTTTGCAGTGCTATTGTGTCTGTCTGCCTACAGAATCTATACATACTATTCCTTCTGAATGGTAGTCAAAATGTAGGATAAAAATGCTCTGTAGAGCAAATTTCAGCTTTTATCCAGATTCCAGTGTTTACCACTCCTCCACTCCTTCTCCCTTCTCCTGGGAAAAAGAGAAAGTTGAAAAAACCTCAATAAAACAAACCCCACACTCCTAAAAGCTCTTTATCCAGAGGTCCAAGTGATTTCAGCCTAAACCCACTCACCTGGCTGAGGGCAAAGGAGGCCAGAGCCCTGTGTTAGGCTCAGTGCACTGAGGCACCCCACAGCCAGGGCAGGCTCTAACATTCACACCCAGCCAGTGCTGCACGTCCCTGGCTTGTGAGGGCCTGTCCTGGAGGGTCTGTACATTTCTATAAGGACAGGAAACACAAGTGCACAATCCTGAATACAATTGTTAGCAGGAACATGTACCCAAATTCCCTGCCCCTGTTGGCTGTTACCAATTACCAGGGCTAACAACACTTTCACTACCACCATTACAGGCAGCAGTTCCCAGTTGGATTTACTCTTTTCCCTGCTGTGGCTGTTTCATGCCTAGCCAGCTGCATGGCAGATTGCCCCCTGGCTGCATCCATTACACCACAAAGATACTAAATAAGTAATAATGTCTTTATCACAAACACTGATTTCAAAGGACAGAAAATGCAGACGCTTAAGTGCCTGAACAAGGACTGCCTAAGTTTGCCATCTGTGCTCAGAGAGCAGCTGCCAGCACTGTTTCTACCACAAGCTCAAGGAAGAGATCGAGACTGGAGGGAGGAGCTGGCAGCTACTGCAGCAGTGGGTAACAGGCCAGGTAAAAGAGATTGTGGGTGAGGATGGACATAGAATATTTTTAATGGTGAAAAGACACAAGATATGTTAAAATGAAGAGCATTCACTGCATCTAGTGAACATTTTATGAATGACTGCCTGCAGTTAGAGCTACAACATGTAAGAGACTCCCCAGCAGAGCACCAGTAGCTGCTGGCATTTGGTGAATATTCATTCATGAGACAACTCTGCTAAAGATGAGCCTACTTTACTGACAGTTGTTATTTTCTGTAAAATACTAACCATTGGACTGGTAACAATCTTTTAACACCTTCCTCACAGTATGTTCTCTTTCTAGGTCATAAAAAGCAAAAATTAATGGTTTTTTCAATACACACCATGACCTGTGTGATCCCATAAAGTTCAAGTGAAAACTGCAGCCAGTACTGCACACCTAAATAACCTTTCTCCACATTGTTAACTGAATATTATTAGCACAGAGTTGTTAAGGATGGATGGGACGACTGGAGGTCACCTTGTCTAAGGCCCCTGCTCAAGCAGGGTCACCTTGAGCATATTTCCTAGGACAATGTCCACATGACACAGTACTTCAGGATTTCCAGGGCACTGCTTGATGTCATAGTCAATCACTCCATCAGACATCTCTTAAACCGCCTCACTTCTTCCCTAGGCCTATAGTTTTTAGTAGGTGCTATTGGTGAAGGAAAGGCATGACAACATTGTTTCAATGTCCCCAGAGACTGCTGGCTGCACCACTACAGACAGAGGAATAAATACAGTTTGCCTATAAAGATTAAAAGGATAACTATTGCAGTAAAAAAAAGTCTGTGTGAAAAACCAACTGGCCTGATGCTGTGTAAGGGAAATAATATCTGGGGGAAAAAGTCTTCACAATGAGATTTGGTTACATGTGTATAACCTTAAAACTTCCTCTCATTACTCAGAGCCCACCAGAACCACCCCAGTTGGCACAATTATTTAAGACCTTCTACAACTGACCAAGCCCTTTACAAACTTGCCAAACAGGCAAAACCAATTCACAGATTGACACAAATTCACCTCCCCACTGAGGCCATAATTAAACTAAAATTAAACTGATATGACTGTGGATAAATACATTCCTTGCATTTTTTTTCCAGTAGGAAATTGACCCACGTTTGGTTTGAATTAAAGTCACCCATTGCACTGAAACAAAAAACTAAATGGAAAGATTTGAGTCCCTTTGAAGAGCGTGCAAATCAAATTTGGGTGATAATTAGCAGCAGATAATTGAAACCTACTGTTTATTTGCACAGAACATGATGTTACTGAGCTACCTCTGGAATGGACAAATAGAGCTGCACATTCTGCTTTCCACCCTGCTTCTCATTTTTAAACCTTTTACAGAACATTGTCAACTCACCAATGTCAAAGCTCCTACAACCATGTTAAGTAAATGAGGGAATGGCAGAAGTAAGGGAAAATCCTCTTTTTTCTGTTCTAAAAAACAATGGACCTTTAACAATTTGTATCTGCTCCATCTCCTCTCCCTCTCCATAGACACAACAAAACTGGATTTCAAGATAAATCTTGCTTTTGGATTGCAGTCCAAACAAACAGGCCTGTATTTGAGTAGAAGATTTTAAGGTTCCTGGTCACACCATTTGTGGTATGGTTTATTCCAGTCTTCAGTCTCAAATTCTATCAATGCCTGGACCCTGGTATCAGCCATAAAACTACTACTAAAACCTTCAAGTCTGAAACAGTATGGCAGATGGGGGCGGGGGGGGGGAAAGTAAATTAATCCAGTTTTCCCTGCCATCAATAATCTCACCATGGTATTTATTTCCACCAAACCAGAGAGGTAAGGAAGAAAATATCTTCACTCTGATTGGGGTACATGCTAAACACATCTGCATGCAAATAGCAGAGGGGGTCTCTTATTTAGACAGTTTACAAATTGAAGACATAAACATTAATCCCTCCAAAAGTTATCAAAAATTTATGGAAAATGGGAGCAGAGATAAAATATGATTTTTTTTGTAGGATCCTTCTTCATAAAAATGGCTCTGAAACAAACGATGCAGCTTGTGACAGAACATTGCTGAAGAAACAGGTCAAAGTGACCTAAGACTCAGAAGTACCCAAGAATGCTTTATTACTTACTTAGGAGATTAAAATTTGATTGCCAAAGGATAAAACAAAATAAAATCTGAGTGGGGTTTTATCTCCCTTTTAGCTGTAACAAAATCATATGGGTTAATATTTCACTTTAAAAAAAGTAGTCTTCAACTTCCTGCAAAGTGAGATTTAACTCTCAGACTGGTTGTCACAGGACTAAAAGTGCCCTTCTGAATAGAAGAAAGGAACATAATGCATTTTCATAAAGGGAACTCTAATTACTACAGATATCTTAACATTGTATATTGTTTTCACTAAAAACTCAAAATAAATCGAATCACTGAGGAAAATTTAACTTCAGAAAAAAACAGCATAGTAGTAGATTCCATACCTTCCTTACCTCTTAGTAGACTTACATTGTCAATGACACTCATTTAGTAGCACTAAAATACCTCCCCCATTCCACATTACTTTGGAAGTGACTCACAGCTTTTAGCAATGTTCTGCTCAAATTAACCTTGCATATTAGATATGTTCTGTCACAAATAGCTTTTGAACCGTACTGTGAGCCCATCCCTGAAACTGTGAAGATCCACAAATCCTCATCTGAATAAAATATTCACTAAATCCATTCTTCACCCAGGTGCAAAGGAAAAAAGAGCAGTGTGTTTAATATTAATTATGTTATCTAATACATAAACAGACACAGTACTGTAGAACTTCCTGTCTCTACAATATATCCTGCGTTTTTAAAATCAAGTTTAAATCATTTAAATCCCAGATCCCCAAAAAATCCATCCCACACACCTACTCACTTTCCTGCTCATCTCTTCCAAACCCTGGATCCTCATCTCCTTCAGCCTCATGTGAATTTCCTTCTCTGGACACAAAGGTTTCCAAGTCCCTGTTCCCGAGCACTCAGAATCAAGCCTTCCACAGACACAGCAGACACTCTATCTGCCCTTGCTAACAGAGGCCTCCAAATTTCATTTTGCCATGAAAGCAACGTGGAATTGTTCAACCTCCATAGTATCAACTCTATGTATTTTTATGCTGTTGGCCATTAGTCAGCCCCAGATACACCCAGCAATGCCACGCTGTGAGATGAGCTACATCAGGTTTCCAGTGACGGTGACTGCACTCCCTGGGCAGTCCATTCCAGTGATGAATAACGCTTTCAGTGAAGAAAATCCTATTATTTCCAGTCTGAACCTTCCCTGGTTCACACACAGCTTGAGTGTGTCTTTGTTCTGTCACTAGCTGCCTGGGAGATCAATCCCCACCCTGCATATACATATATATATATGTGTGTGTGTGTGTGTGTGTATAAAAATAAATAAAATACAGAAGAGCCTTAAATTCTCATGCAGCTAGTTCCTCCATTCATAGAATAGTTTTTCCCCACAAGGTAAGATATAAACTCTTGAAAAAAATGAAATGCTGTTTATCCTCAGCACACAGCAGGGCAACTTTAATGGCTTTTTCTTTTACACCAAAAATATTGGTTCAGCTGGACACTCTGTGTCCTTTGTGGTTTTTCTTCCCTAGTACAGGACGCTCCCTCAGGCTTACTTGGTGTTCACCTATTGTAACTCATTATTTTGCACAATTTTTTTTCCATGTCCAATACAATGACCAGTTGGAAGATTAGCAGCACTCACAAATGCCAATCCATAAATCACAAATAACTCAGTACACCCACCACTACTCATCTGAAATCTGTACATGCATCTATACACCACAGCTGCTATGAGCAGATCTTCACCAGAACTTGTTTCTTTTCTGCAGTGACTTTCTTTAACCAAAGTCACAAAGACAGTTTCTCCCATTTCTTGAAGCTGTCTGACAAACTCCAAGGAAACATGAGTATGATTTGAAAGGAAAAACACAAATGCTTATAAAAAAAACTTACTGAAGGGAGAAGAATTCCTCTAAGTTTTAAAATTGTTTACTTACCTTTCCTTGTGACAATCTGATTCCAGCCTTTTTATTTTCTTCAATCAGATCCTCAAAATGGTGTTTTGACTTTCTTACACATGCCCAAATCTTCAGAAATTCTGCTCCATAAGTTGGATTAAAAATAACAAGCCCCAGTATAAAAATGCTATTGAAAAGCAATAAAAAAATACACCATGTTCCTATAACATAAAGATATTCTCAGGTGAATATACCTGCACAGTAGACTTCACATAAAATGTTTAGCAATGCAAAAGGTTTGCCTGGTGATTATACAGGGATATGACATAAAGAAAATAAAAAACCAACCCCAAGATGCTTAGCCATCCTGGCCCAAAAAGAGATTAAAATAATATATAACTGACTTTATTCATTTTGTTACTGTCTGAATCCATGTGGGAAGCATTCAAAAGGCATGTTTATTTTGTCTCATTGACAAAATAACAAATACTAACCATGAAGATTTCTACCTTTCAACACTGCAGGCCCTACTCCAAGATGAGAGGCAGTGCCCTTCACCAGTGCTCCACTTCCACAGCCTCCAAAAATAAAGTGAGGAAGTTCCAGGCACAAGAGCTTTAATAGATCAGAGTCTCAGCATACTCTCTGAAAAATTCAATCACAGTAAAAAAAGTTCATCATCCCTCTAATAAAAGTAGGGAAATTCATTGCACCACCTGCAATTGCAGCAGCTTCTCCCAAAATACCAAACACAGGATCTACACCCAAATGCAGCTGACCCGAGTCAAACCTGCAGCGTGGATGCAGTGGCTGCTTGACTGACAAAAGCTCCCTCATCTTCCATCTCCCTGAGGTATCAGGAAGAAGATTCCTCTACCTTGTGGAACTACACCAGAGAAAGAGAGCATGTCTCAAGAACCTCGCTGTGGCAAGACTTCTAAATAAACAAGGCAGGACCACTGGCTCTCTTGTAATTTGGAGATTAACGTTATTGAATGTAGTTGTAATGATGCCACATGAACCAAATCCTAATAGTGTATGTGCAGGAAGATGCATAAGGAGTATGGAGAGTTGGCCTACTAAGTACATTACAACAGAGCTGCATCATGAAAAGCAGAGGAGTAAGAATATTTTGTAGTCATATTACTTAAAACTGAGACCAATCACCTTTTGGAAACGTAAATACTCAACTTGGTTAAATCAAGACAATCACAGATAGACATTTTTTCCCAAATCTTTGGCTGTATTGCAATGGTTGTTTCAATTTGTAATCTCCAACTAAACATTTCCTATCCATGGATTAACAATATATTTACTGACTTGTGTCTTTTAACAGTATTTATCCAACATAACAAAATAAACTGCAATTTGTTATACTTTTTTTTTTACAAAACATTTTATAAATATTTTTACAAAATGTATACAAAGCAATTTCAAGTGAGACATACTTTACAAATGAAGGTATTTAAGCAAATAAAGTCCATACCACGCTGACAATAAGTGACACATCCTCTTTAAGTGAAGTCAGTCTGTAAGGCCTCCCTACTCTAACAGATAAATTATACCAAAATCTTCAAAACGAACATAGTTTTCTTAATTGCCAGTTTAAAATTTGTTTTAATATTAGGCAGTATTAAATAACATTGAAATCACAACGCTGATCCAGCAAAATAATGAAAACATGTTTAAAGTCATGCACATTCACAATAGTTTGCTGGACTTGAGCCCATATGATTAATAAACTTTTTTTAAGCACCACAAAAATACAATTCTTTCATTTACTGCTTCACCACGTACCAGAATTCCTTTAGAATTGAATTCAAAGGAGTGAACAACAGAACATTAACAATCTAAGATTACTCTTACTAGGATTGTTCAAGGGGTTCCTCTCATCAGCAGTTCAGAGAAATGTGTCTGACCAAATCAACCACGATTACTTTTTGCAATTTGTCATCTTTTACATACCATTTTCTCCCCTTCCCAATGAGACCCAATAGAAGACACATAACCTGATACTTCAGTTATGTATTTGCTGTAGAGCCTGGAAACCCCACACTCATTTCAAGGTGGTACAATAAGCAAGGGGACTGATGAATGTGCAACTTCACTTTTTCTTTCCTCAATAAAAGAAAAAATTAACTAGTTAACATACAGCTGTGTAACTTACTGCTCTCCTTCCTAAATAGTTCAGAATGGTTAAACTTCCAAAATGATAAAATAAAATATGCATCAGGATACACAGCCATGAGAATATTATTAAATCTAAAAAGGCAATAGGTGAAGACTATCTTGTCAGTTTTGCCAATAAGAAAACAACTAACTGCCTGAGAGTCTATTCTGTGAACACCCAACTAGAAATTTAAAACTGGCAATACTTTTAGTATTTCATACAACACTTGGGAATGTTGGATTTTTACAAACATATACTTTAAAATTGGCACAATTTTTTTAAATGGCAATTAGTAACATACAAAACCAGTACTTCCATTCATGTTGCAGGGGAAATGAGTATTAAGGAAATTCATCTTTCTCTCATTGCTTCCTAGATTTGGTTTCCTTTAGTAGTCAGACAGTGGACTGTAGCTCAATACTGAGTTGCACTGTAATGTTCTACTATCCCAAGGATCTAATTCTGTTTCCTACTGTGCCATTCAGATGGACTGAATTACACAGCAGCAAAACCTTTTGGTTCCTCTCCTGGCAATCTGACTGACAACCACAGCTTGTCACAATGAGCCTCTTACATCACGAAAAATCATAATCAGCAAGTCTGGGGAATGGCTGGTAATGTTTCTGAGAAATGGTGGAGAAGTTCTGGGGGAGAACATGAGCATACCTTAGAAACCACAAAAGCTGTATCCTCCTGAGCAGACATATGTACTACACACACGTGACCAACGTCAGCGCGCTTATGTGCACAAGAGCACTCATGACCAAAGTAAACTAGAACAAAGCAGCATGGGCAGCAAAAAAGAAAAAAAGTCATAGATTAAAATAAATAAATAAAATAATAAGATTCTATCTTAACAACATGACAGCAAGCCAAATACAAAACCATGCAATGGTTTCACTTGGCTTTACAATATGAATTAATAATTACATTTTTTGATATGTTTAAACAATGGGATTGCTGATCAACTTTGGTCTGTACATATCTTGATAATTATGACTGCTACGGTGGATGATTTAACATTCTCTGACAGCAAAAAGCAAAAAAATCAAAAATAAACACTGGCCTTTAAATTTAATCAGAGTAAGGCTAACATCCTCTTAAAATATAAACTACAAATACAGTTTTCAAATAAAAGTGCTTTTGACACTTGGTCTAAAAAAAAACCAAACAACAAATTAAAAAAAACAAAAACATACCACTTCAGAAAGACTCAAGGCTGACTACATCCAATTATAAAATGCAAAATCTTTTCCTCAAGAGATAACATATATATGTATTATATATATAAATTCATGGCTCTATCATGGCCTCATCCTGTACACTTTGCTATTTACTGGCTTCCATTCTACCTTCCTTAGTCAAGCATTTATTACTTCATATCATGCCACTGTGACTAAGATCATATAATATCATCCCACAGACTAAAGTTACCCACTACAAATATATCAAGTACTAGTTTCTGCTCAGAAAGCAATAGAAAAGCACTTAAAGTTTAAATTATGAAGCCTTGTAAACACACTGATGATTTCCTTCCAACTTCAGAATCCTAGAATACAGATTCATTAACAAAGCAAATAATCACTTCTGAATAGAGGTACAGTGGGTTTTCCAGAAAAACTAAAAATTTGATGATTTGTGGAAGAGAAGGGTAGGGGAGAATTGTTGCTTCCATCACTCTTTAAAAACATTTTCTTAATAAATATATCCTTTCAAATGACTGTGATTGTCAGTATATTACCGTATTACATAGGGCCTAACAACCTGCAACCCTCTTACGTTGCAGTACTGCTCAATTATCAAAAGCACTATGATAATAATACTTGCAACAGTAAGGCCCTAACAGACTGCATTCTAACAAGGATTAACTTTACTTGGATATCTCACTGTAACCACAATGAGTATTGCTCTCAAACACAGAACAGAATCTAGTTTAGAAAGGTTAACCTTAAATGCATGTCAGGCTGTACTTGTGGTGTCATTCACATTTGCTCCTGCTAAGAGAAACATAACTTGTCCATGGTACTGTAACTATTAACACTCTAAGATACTATTTACAGCTGCTTCTAAAATAGAGTCAGTTTCTACAACACTTTCACTGTGGTCTGGAATAAATTTTTCCAGGCAGTTCTCTTGTGAAGCGATAGGTGAAAAATTAGGGAACTCTAATTCAACTGAGCCACTACTCGCCGCCTCATTTTGTGGCTGCCTCCCAGCTTTTTTAAGTTCCAAGATGTTTTTAAATGTAGTTTCTAAACTCTTACTGAGCAGTAAGTCTTGCTGGGGTTCACCAGAGCCTTTCCTGTTATCAGGATGCAAAACCTCATTCTTTGGAGAGCTCCTCAGAGTTTTGTCTTGAAGTGAATTGTTACACGTTACCTTTGAGAAAGATGGAACTGTGTTCCTTGATATTTTATTGTGTGTTCCGTGACTGCCTCTTGACACAGCTTTTGACAAGTCTTCAGAACTCAAAGAATTCTCAGTGGACTTGGCAAGATCTTTCCCACTCATCCTTTCTTCAGAAAGGGCCACCACGTATTGGCTCTCAGAAGAACAATTAGCTTTTTCAAACTTTAAAGCTTTAGTGAGGCTCTCGGATTTCTTAGTAGAAGCTTTTCCTTCGTGTGGTGTCAGAATGTTGTTAGGCACTAGAGGAAGTTTACTGTGATTTGTGGACTCTGCTGAGCTGGATTTTGGTCGGTCTCTGGCTTGGGTTTTGGTAGTCTGACTTCGGGAAGGTAATGTTTTGCTAGACTGATGGTCACTTTTGCTGGACTGTGCTTCTTCAGCTGTTTTCTCAAATTGTTTGGCAGAACAACAAAAATCAGCCTGATAACCATCTGAAAATTAAGTAGCAACATTTTACTAAATTACCTACACATCCAAACAACCCTCCAACACAGTTTCTCAGTACCGAAATTCAAGTAACAACCACAGTTTACAGATCTGGGTCTTTAAGAGATGTTCCCAGGCTTAAGTGGTCTGCTGTGTACAGTGCAGGAGATTAGCACTAAATTAATCAGCACACTGCTCACGTATGTGCACTGTAAAACCAGATTAAGGGCACTTCCCAGCCTTTTAAATATGCAAATATGGTCTCTGAAGATTAATACTTTCTACAACTCAACCTGTGAATATCTTTTAAAATATGCAGATCATGCAGAACCTTTAAATAAAGCTGTAATCTTACACAAATAATGTGTTTCCAGGTGCTATGTTTAACAATAACTCAGTTAAAAATGCTGCCGTGACACTCCAAGAGCAACACTTCATTAAGACAAACTAGAGTATTCATGCTTTAAACAGTGCTGTTCTTTCTGGCTGCAAGCAAACTCAGAGATTCTTCCTGCTAGAATGGAGGCACTGCAGGAGTCATGACTGTTGCCAGAAGAAACTCAAACATTTCTCTGCCAAACAGGTAAAATATTTTTCCCCACAAATAACTGCTTCAACCCTACAGTGTCTCTAGATTGTTGCATTCTGGAGCTTAAAAAGTTATCTTGCAGATGCTTATTCAGTATTTCAATAACTGGAATCTATAGCAATCAGTGCCTCAGTGTGGCCACAAGTATTTTTAAACACTCCACACTTAATCAGAAGTTAAGCATGACCTACCAGGATCCACAAGTGCAAGACGCTTATCCCGGGTCAGAGATGCTCGTTCCTCCTGGTTAAACATCCTGTCAATCATAACCATTTCTGCAGAGGGATTTATCCGCTGGAGGAAAAGGAAAAAAACAACCAATCTCTTTAGTGACTCGTGTTGGTACCAAATCAAAACATTGATAGCTTTCAGAGTAAAAGAAACTTCCTTTATTATGTACTTGTGAAGAAAATTCACAATTCAACAGTCTTGACTCTGACTCAATCACTACTGAAACTCAATCATGAAATATTACCCACATTGTACTGCAAATTTTATTTGGGAAAGACTTTAAAACAGGGAATTGCTATTCCAGTTGTATGAACTGTACTTTTTCAGGACTGAGTATGCTTACTACTGTATACCACTTCATACAGTAGCCTTCTCTTTTAGAGGATCAACCAGCAAAAATCTTGGAACTGGGACCACCCCATCATCTTCCCTGCAATTCTCTCCCACCCTTGTAACCAGCTGGTGCAGAGCTGCATTTTGCTGACAACACCTTCAAGCCAGCTGGATCCATCCATCACAGAAAACATTCACTGCACTAGGCCATAAACAGGTAACTAGTTTCAAACTTGAAGACTATGTGAAATAAGCCTTTCAAAAATACTAAATGGGGTTTGCCATGCAACATACCAGATGCTAAAAGAACAAATCTTAACCTCCACCCTCCCTCTGCACTGCAAATACTTGCAAATATTTAATGGCTAAGATCTTTTACAATGCAACTGCTAGTTTTAGACCCATATTAATTATAACAGTTACATTATGTATTCCTATCTCTAAATATCTACATGTCTATTATACTCAAATTCAAAACTTTTCCAGGCTTGAAAACAAGCATGTCTGAAGTCACAACTACATTTCCTGATCCTTGAAAAACACATTCTTAAAGTAACTTGGTCAGTTTTGTTTTACCTCATACCTGGGAATGTGAAGGCATTTAAATCAGAAGCACTTTTGACAAAGTTCCACCTTAGCTTTTAAGGACAATGATTTCCTCAACTGTAATATGATTTGGCTCCAATTATAATATGGCTGGAGGCCTCTGAATGGGCAACATCAACACTATTTCAGGTTCCATCAGCCACAGAAATACACAGAAATCACCCTCCTGCCTATCACAGCCTGTTCAGTGTAAGAGCAAAGCAGAAGCAGAGAACAGAAGTTCATGTGCCTGTTCTGTAGGGTTTTTTTAACAAACTGAATCCCACCCCATAAACAAAGTGCACCTGGATTCTACACCTTACCATTGCATCTTCTATAAGCAAACATCTGTATTTGTTCAGCATAGCCTGTGTCCTCTTCAGAAGCTGTGTAGCTACAGATTCAAATTCACTGTCCACTAGAAAGACAAAGTACACTTTAAAACACTGTTCCTCAACAACCTGCACAGATTTTAAAATGTTCCCTTTCTCATTGCTCTAATTTACATAAAGAATTGTCTCGATACACTGATTAAAAACTCACTGCCAAATTTTAAAAAGAAAATTACCTTTTCTTAAATCTTCTTCTGTTGGCAGTGATCCCTGGCACACATGGTATGAAAGGAGTCTCTGAACTGCATCATTTAATGATCTGAACTGACTCTTATCTGGTGTCACAGCATGTACCTGATCCTTCTGTAATTGCTGCAGAATACTACAAAAAAATTGACACATATTTAACATACTGTACAGAGGTTTTACATTGACAAAAGTAAAAATCAAGGTTTCTGCAACAAAATTACAATGAAATAATGACTTACAAAGCTCCTTTAGTTAACTGTTTAGCAGCAGGCCTTTTCTGTCCAACTAAATGACCATCCACCTAAGTTCAAAGTAAAAGACAAATTACAATATATCCCCTCATTTGCAAAGCCTAAGTTTCAGGATTTGTTTCTGTCAGTTAGGTACATCACCAACATTAACTACAACCACCACATAAGTATAAACATTTTCAACTATCTCCTATTTTCACAGGGCACTGTATCCACAAAATAGGGAAGTGACATAAACCTAAGGTCTGAAATGCTGTTTGCAGACGAATTCCACTGTAGTGCATTATACATATTTCACTAAGAAAGAGATGATCAAATTTAACAGGTGCAAAGAAGGAAAGGTACAACTAAAAACTTTTACAAATAAATCTGCTCATACAAACTGTCTCTGCATTTCTCAGACGTCATCTTGCCTGATATTGATGGATTAGAGTATCTGTGAGGAAAACAGGCTAATATGGTGCACTTAAACTCTCAAAAGCCACAGTGGCTGGGGGAGGGTGGTAAACATCATTCTAGGAATTCTATTTCAGTGTCAATGCTACAGATATGCCCATCAGGTAGAGATCTAATTCATTTTCTCCTTTGCTTAGACATTTAATGAAATCAATATTTTTCCTGGGAACACTCTCCTAAGACCTGAGGCTCTCTAAGGGGGTAAAAACTCACAGCAGACACACTGGAATAGAGTTTGCCTCAAAAAGCCTCCAACTTCAGAGCATAAAAAGTAGTCACCACCAAGGAGAATGAATATCTGACCAACTATTACACAACCAGGCTGACCTCCTAACTGTACCTTCTGCTCTACTTGTACATCACTAAACATGGAAAAACATTCCTGTCCTACTGCATTGACAAATACATTTACAAACCAAAATTCTAAGTCAGAGCCTCTCCAAAAAAACCTCAACCTGGACAGTGTTTTTGTACATACTTGCATTATGTAGGAGAACTTTTGATGGTAAAATAAGAAGACAGCAGTTAAGAATAAAACAGACAAAGACCAGGTGGAACTTTTCTGCTACTTCTCACAAACCACCCTCTCCCAATCAGCTAGAGAACAGCTGAGATTGTCAGAAATAATGAGAAGAGCAGGTTGAACTTTTGGCCAACTCAATGAAGAATTGTTATGTCATACAAAATAATCCTCAGGAACAGTACAGTCAGACTCCACTCACTGAACTGAATCTCAAAGCAGCATTCAGTGTATCAATTTGAAAAATAATGAACATGTATTATGTCAAGGTAGAATTTGTCAAGCTCAAGGGAGTTCAGATACTGTACAAGAAACCTACAATGATTCCTTACTTGTTTGCTCAACTACCTCCCTCCACCCCAGTGGAGAGGAGAACTACGAAAAAAAAAGTAAACCTTGTGTGTTGAAAAGAACATTTTAAAACAGAAACAAAATAAAATACTATAGTAATGATAGTTATTATAAAGTTGTAATAAAAAAAGAGAAAAAGTGGGAATTAAACCCAGGAGAAACAAGTGATGCACAATGCAATTGCTCAGCACCCTCTGACCAATGCCCACCCCATTCCCGAGCAGTGATCAGCAGCTCACAGGCAATTCCTACATTTACATACAGAACATGATGTTCCATAGTATGGGATGTTCCTCTGGCCACTTTGTGCCAGCTGTCCTGGCTCTGCACGGCCTCACTGGGGAAAGGCCGTGACTTGCAGAGTAAGCACTTCCCAATAACCAAAACACTGGTACATTATCAACTTCACATCCCAAACCCAAAACACAGTATTGGACCACCCACTGAGAAGGAAATTAATGCTATCCCAGCCAAAACCAGGACAGAGAGGGAAACATACACAGAAGTTTCTCGACAGGGAAACATACACAGAAGTATTCTTTGCTAACAAAAGTATTCTCTACCTGTATACTCTGCTGAACTGATGATGACCCTATCACTTTTTCCTGTGGCTGTGCTGTTCCTAGAGATTGTTGTATGATTTTTCCTCCAGAGTCTTGTCCTACAAAAGAAAGTTTAAAAAAATTCTTGTCATCCTCAGCAAGAGGAGAATAATTTTGTGTAACTATCCTGATAATTTTACTTGAGTTTTTAGGAAAGATACATCTTAAGCTTAAAAGCATTCATGCAACTCTCCTGTGGAGAAACCAGCTCATAAAAATTAAACAGGACTGATATTTTGTCCTGAAAACCACAAAATCCTCTGACATAAATCACATCTCACCATGGTACTGCAGCGTAAGAAGAAATTGAAGTATTGTAAGTTTAGCGTTCCAACAATTTACCTAAAATCATACAGTAAATTTTATCAAACTTTTCAGGACTAACCCTCCCTCAAGTGTATTACCCAAATTTTTCTGGAGCTCCTGGAAGTACTTAGACAGCAGGCATATTTTTCCTGCTAGATTTTTTTAGATAGGTAGACTTCCTCCAATTGCTTTGCTTCATGATCCAAATAGCATCTTATCAGTCATGCTACATTACAACCAAAACAAGTAAGAATTTATTTGGTTTTTTCCCCAAAGGCACCCAGCATACTGGGCAGATTGCACAGAATTGCCAGGAGAGCATACAGTACAGTACAGTACAGTACACAAGGAAAAAAAAAGCAAGGTAGAGTAGGACCTTAATCAAAAGGTTACTTAAGTACAAAGAGAACAGGAAGGTTACTGCATTTTTCTGCTTGCCTTGAATGTAATGGTTTTGTTCTTTTAGTAACAAGGTGCTGCTTGAAAAGCTGCTCTTTTGTCATGAACAATGCATGAACTATTCTAACTGAAAGTGACACATTCAAGAACAAAGTGAGTGATGACAGCCTGCACATAACCTTGTATTACCGATTTCTCTTCCCTCTGTAACTGAGGCAGGCACCACATTCGACATTCTAGAAGTTTCATGGAATTTTAGTAGATGTTTGTATTTTGAAAATTACTTATTTCTATTTTCCTAAGTTGAAAAAAAAATTAAAATCAAAGAAGGTACAATTTTGGACTTTATATAGAGGAGCAATAATTGCTAATTGTGAAAATTAAACTTTTCACTCTAGAAAATGAAGTGTCATGGTTGGGACAAATCAAAGCACGCATTCAAAACTGAAAAAACATAGCTTGAATTCTTCTAAAAATAAAATTCCAACAACCTTTAGAACCCTGTGAACATGAGGCATCAATGTAAGTCTGACACACTGAAGAAGGACGAATCTCTGCTGCTGGAGAAAATTAAGAAAATTATGTTAAAAAGACCTTAGTTGACCTGATAGTGTGTTGCTCAGAAGACTTGTTAGCTGAGGCTGTCTCAAATTGTCCTGTGTCTTCGATGCAGAAACTGGTGATGTCTGGTTCACAGCCTTTTTCTGTGCCACATAAAATAAAAAACAATTTTTTAAAAAAATCACAGTGAAATATTTACTGAAAGCTTTAAGAAAAACAAAGAAAAGGCACCTAAAATTCATCTCTATGTATACTTTTTTAACTTCAAACCCATCAGTGGTGAAATTTCAAATATCTCAATACCTCCAAGTTCAAGAATTTTATAAAGTAAATCAGAGAGGAACAGAAATTACACTAATAGCAAAAATATATACCAGTTGCATTCTACAAGACCCCTGGTTTCCCACTACAAGTGGCCCTCAGAAAACTCAATTTCTCAGAGTTTCACAACTGCAAGATGATGAAGTTGCTTTCTCAACAAAAACTAACCACAGTGGAACAAACCCTGCACTGCTTAGCAACTAAATGATACATGGTTTAGTATAAAGTACAATGTTTAACATGCAAGTACCAACAAATTAAAAAGATTCTGGCAAATAGTGGCATTTGTTCTCTGTAAGTTCCCATTATCAGCTCTGCAATTTCAGCACAAGAACAAAATGATCTTTTACAGCAATAAGAAATACTCTGTTTTATAACTGCTGAAACTCACTGACCCAGCACATAACCTGCAAATAGGAAGATGTAGACACATTAAGAGAAAGACAGGCCTCAAATTACTCATGTGCAAACCAAATGTTACAACCTGCACCAGAAATCTTGGCAAAGACTACAAATACGTTTCTACAACATGTTCATACTAATTTTTTAAATACATGTTATTTTCTACATTATTTCACTGCAGATTTTGCATTTGGTTAAAAAAAATTCCATCACTGTGGAAAAAGAGAAAGATCTAAGTAAAAGAAATGAAAGAAAAAAGAGAAAGATAGAATTAGTGCAAATACATTCTGAGAGTGACCAGTATTTTAAAGTGACAAAAAAAGAAAAGTAAAAAATGGACATGAATTGCTTGTTGCTAACTGTGTGAAAAATCACTGAGTTAAAATTGGCAGTTCAGTCTGGAACTTAATGAATTTTTTTTCTTTTAAACTTTTGACTGTAACTTATGAAAACCAAAAAATCTGTGTTGAATATATACTGCAAGTGTATCTACTGGACAAAATAGACCACATCAAACCTTAAAAGTGAATTCAGATTTTGTTTTTAACTACTAGCTTGACTTTTTAGAGACTTCTGGGTTTTTTTCATGGTATGCTTTTACAAACTGCTTTAAAAGGTATTCCTTTTTAAGGATTCTAAGAAACATTTCTTGTCTTTGCACCAAATTTGAAAGCTTCTAACTGCTCCAGACACACATAACGAAAGCGCCAATACGATAAATAACAAAAGGAAGTCCAAGAAACCTTTTCATCTCTAATTTCAAGTCAAACCTTGAAAATGCATAGGTTTTAGTGAGGTCAAAAGACTTTTAAGTGCCAAGAATCAACCTGAGCCTTTAGATCTAGCCTATGCTAAGGTTTACAGGAGAGCTCGTGATTGTTTAAATTTATAGTGCCCATTCCTTTAAACAGGAGCAGAAATAGATCAATGCTAAGCACTTCTGAAAATAATACTATACATCACCAACAAAATCTTTGGAGTTAATCAAAGTGACAGAGTTGTTCATTCAATGACAGATTTAAAAATACAAATAAATAAAACTTAGAAAAGTGAAATGATGACTCTGGGTTACAGTAATTTTCAGCAGTTCCACACTATTTGTAACAATACAAACCAGCAAAATTCACATTCTGTGTGTTAACCAGATTTTAGCACAGCTTAGAAGCCTTCCTTCAGCCACATTCTCGAGCAGCTTTCCTACCTGACCAAAGGCAAACTGTTGTTGTGTCACCCCCACAGACGTGTGACTAAAGGTGCTGACAGACTTGGAGGAGGATGCTGGAAGACGATGGGATGCACTGACGGCAGCTTGAGCTCTGCTCTGGCCCAGCTGATCTCCCGTGAAGTTCCCTCCCGAGGCGACAGACTGAACTGAGGCTCCCAGGCTGGGGTGCCCTGAACCAGAGGAACTCGCAGCAGCAAACCGATTCGAAGCCGACATGTTTGACACCGTGGACTGCCCGGGTGACATGGTGGTAAAACTCGACCTGCCTTGAGAAACGTTAGCTTGGCTGGGTGACAAATGCAACACCGTTGGCGACGCCTGCTGCAGTGGCACCTGTCCACCAACAATTTGGGAAGTTCCATGATTTACTATAACTTGGTTTCCAGGAGCTGTGAATGTCTGGCCTGAAACAAGCTGAACAGCTGTGTTCTGATTATTCAGCATCTGCCCTGAATACGACTGGTTGGCTCTTAGCATGTTTGTAGAGTTCCTGTTGAGCATTACATGCTCAGCAGACACTTGGCCAGGAACCAGCTGGGAAGGCTGAGTCTGAAGAAGTTGTCCATTTATGGCCTGGACATGATGAACTGAATTAGAATTAACAGACAAACTCGTAGGTATGAGAAACTGGTTTTGAGGTGCGTGAGGCTGTCCCATAGGAGAATGGATAACAATACTACCTCCAGCATTGCCAACTGTCTGAGGTGTAACTGATTTCCTTGTATTTTGCTGCTGATTAACAATATTAACAGACATATGAGGACCAACTACTGAACTTTGAGGTGAGTTTGCAGAAGCAAATGGAATCCCTTGCTGTACATGATGTTGCTGTATTCCCAAGTTATTCACATTGTAAGCAGTCTGCTGACCCATCTGAATAGGCTTTGGTTGGATATTAATAGGAACTTTGTTAGAGTTTGGTGCCAAACCCCTTTGAATGATGATATTATGGACAGGCAACGAAGTCTGAAAATTTGTGCTGTTAAATGGAACAGTTACGGGTTGTGCTACTGGACTTGAATTTGAGTTACTGAACAGCGAGTTCCCATTTGGAGTTTGTCTATGAACCAGGAGGCCACTGCTCATGTTTGCAGGTGTTTGCTGACCATTGCCTTTCAGTATTATCTGAGATCCATCGAGGTTGTTGATGGTCATCATGGAAGGTTGATTACTAAATGAACCAATCAGCTGTATCTGCCCAGAACCACTAATCTGGCTGCTATTAGACAAATGCTGGCCGGGAACACTAATTCCGACGTGTTGCATAAAGCCATGTTGCACACCGACTGTATTGCTTGCAAAAGATGCTCCAACAGGTTGCTGTACCACTTGAGTAACTCCTATAGGTTGCAACATCTGACCTGAGTAATTAGAAACATTAGAAGCCTGAGTAAAGGATGCTGATGAAGAAGGATGAAGCTGAGCTTGTGCAAACTGTTGGCTAGAACCTACACTGGCATCCAAATATGCCTCTTCCGCCAAAGTCTGTTCAGTAATATTGGCCTCCTGCAAGGACTTCTGAAGAATATCAAAAGGCTGATCCTCAGTAAGATCAGGTAAAGGAGAAGACACAAGTTCATCTTCAAGAAATTGAAGGCTACTGGACAGCTGCAGTCCATCACTGGGCCCCTCTCCAAGCTGAACACTTACACCTTTTACAGACGACTTAGGATCAGTGTTCTGAAATGCAAAACAAGAAAAAAATAACTTTCAGAATTCCAGTATCTGCTTTGTTTCCTCATTAGTTATTTTTTCATGCAAGCAAACTTTCTACACAGAATTATACTCTTCCCACAGCATGTGCAGGGTGATGTTGACCCCATACAGTGTGCCAGCACAAACAGGTCATGGATATCCTGCTCACACCCTCAGACTGCTGGAGATGCTTCTCTCCTTTCCCTTCTCAAATCTCTCAACACACAGCACTTAGCTCTGTAGCTGCACTGTTTCAAGAGGACATGAAAGGCTCTCGAAGTGCCATTTTCCCTTCCTCAAGCTGAGCACTCTACTGACAAAAGGATGAAAGAAATGAGGAGGGAAAACACCTCCACTCTAATCCAGTTTGGGACAAGGCTTCAGTAGTAACAGTAGAAGCAGAGAAAAGGCAGAAAAAAGCTTTCCTTTCACTGACTTCTATCGAACAAGATTTGCCTCCAAAATCCTACCAGCATTTCTATAATCACTTAGTGATAGATTCACTAGATACAGATTCACTAGTGACCATTTCATGAAGTTAAGGCATTATGCCAATTCCTTGTTTAAAAAAAAATTAGAAACAAGGGAGTAAGAAAAAGAAGCGCTACATGCTGTGGTTCATGTTGGTAAAAAGATTACTGAGAACTATAAACATTGGAACTACCACGAATATTAAGTGGCACCTTTAATGAAAAAATCCTTCAAATCCACATCCATTAACATTGGGATAAGGAAAATCAAAACCTATTTACTCTGGCCTACTGTCAAGATTTTCCTAAAACAAAGTTCTGTTCAGAAACTCTACACAACACATGCATCAGGTTTCTGCAGATAGAATAAGAAATTTAAATGCATAGTAATACTCACAGATAGTTTTAAGTTAGGCAAAGTACACCTTTCTAAATTGCATGATCACACCTCAGCTATTCAGAAGCAACAACCAGCTCCTTTTTAGGTCAGGATAAATGGAAACTGTGGGTGTGCAATTATCAGTCACATTCATACTCTGAGCCTTCGCTCCTTGAAGGTCACAGACGCTTATTTTCACCTCATGTAAACAGTGTGAAGATGCTGCAAGCCATAACTATCACATGCACTGATGTCCCCACCCCAACTTCAGTTCCTCAAGCATATTTATTCAGAATTTTACCCCAATCTGTTTCTGAAAAACCTATGTATTTTCTGAAACTTCAGTCATGTTTTAAAATATTAAAAGATTTTTCTTAAGAGTAGATAAAATACTTTCAAGTTACAACTATTAAACTACAGCAAGCTTTTAACATTTATGTTAACAGAGGAATTAAACCACTGCTTAAATGTCTCAGCACCTGAACCTCAGGAACACCTAAAGCTACAAATCAGGTTCTCAACTGTGCCTAGTTACCATTGGGCAGAGTAAAAAGGAATCACTAATCAGGCCATAATCAGAATTCTTAACTGTCAGGTTCTGAGGAGAATTCCCTACTGCATCTGCAAGTTGCCTCCAAGGAAATGACCAAACCAAAATCTTTTACAACTGCTGAACTTAAAAAGTTGCACTAATGCTATTCCACTTAGTACAAACAACTACTACTACCACTAATAACACTAACAAATAACATTTCATGCAATCAAGATTAATAACTTAAAACTCTCCCAAAGGAGTAGAGAATCCCAAGTTTCAGTCCCTGCTCCCAGGACTATTTAACATTAGAAAACAATTTTATATGCAAAAACTGGAAGCTTCCAAGTTAACTTCTGAAACACTACTGCCCAGATTCAGAAGAGCTATGCAGAATACCATGCTAATTTCAAGAAATCAAAGCTTCAAAGCTGACCAACAAGAAGACTCTTATTCTCACTGACTCCAGGAATATTCTGCTCCCTTATGCTGTCCTATTATACAGTAACAGGAGAATGGGAGCAGCCACCCAGTACAAGCCAGGTACCAGGGCAATGGCTAGGGAAGCCTCTCACAAATGCCACAGGAAATCAACCTGGAATCAGCAGAGGTGGTACAGACTCAATCAACCCAGGGAAGGTTGGGATGGGAGGCAGTGTAAGGGAGTGGGGAAGAATGGACAGTGCTTTCTTTTCCTTCAGTCAGCAGGAACATCATCTTACTTGTGTAAGGTGTTAGCTGAGCATGCTTACCAGCTGAGGCACTGAAGCCTCGACACTGAATTTGTAAACTCTGCCACTGAAAGGCATGAGACAGGCAGCCAAGACAGTCCATCCTACCTCATGGTAGCAATTCTGAATATATACAAAGACAGAACTTTCAGTATCTGCAAAAACATTAATGACAAAAGCCTCAGAAGCATGTAACTTTTCAGGTATCCCATTTTACAAGCAGGGACTGTGAAACCATCTGTTTATGGTAACACTTGTTCCTTCCCAACAAACTGTAAGAATCTGTACTTGTAATCAAGTCACTCTTCACTTATGTCAGCACAGGAGGGAGAAGGGAAGAGAAGATGGCATTGGTGCTGCTTATGAAACTATAAAAGGATGAGAATACAGCATGCTGAGAATTAAACTGTAGTGTGTCATCCTAGGAACATACAGCAGGAATCCCTGCTCCTCTGATCACCTGCCTTCTAGATTATCTACCCACAATCACCAGAAAGCCCTTAGCCTTCACCAAAGATTTTTATTTCTTCCAACTGCTACTCCCAAAGCAACAAACCCACCTTGTCCAGAATCTCCCACTGCCCCTCAAAATTACTCAATGGAACTCACTTTCTGAAAATACACCAGAAACACCTGACTCCTGCCTACCTAGTCATACTCATCAGAAGGATGTCTACAAAGAGCAACTAGGAAGTCTAGACTATGACAAATGCGTGTCATATGTCACTTTTTTTTCCTCAGACCTGGTTTTTCTTAGGCTAAGTCCTCAAACCCCACCTCTGCCAGTGCTGCATACAAGAAGCTGCTGTCTGCTAATGGCCAGCCTGGTACCAAGTTGAAACCACTGTGACCCATCAGCTGAAAATTGGGCATGCCCTGTTACTCTTGGTACTCTGCTCCCTCACCATTATCTCAACCAGCTTGTCTGTTTCTTCTACAATATTTAATAACGATCCTGAAAGGAGGAGGACAGGAGAAACACTTCCCCATTACACTACTGTGCCTACAGAAAAGTCACTAGTTCTTCACACACACATTAACAGTTTTCAGAATTTCTTCATTCAATTACTTAAGGTCCCTACACACCTAAAAGTACATCCATGTATCTATTATGAACATGAGACAGACGAAGAGTCAAGGTAACAGCACAACAGAAAGAGGGATTACCAAGAAAACCCTATTCTGTGTATTCAAATAACTGAATTATGGGATTAACAATTCAGTTGTTTTTTAAAACACACTGAAGACTTTTTACAACACCTAATGAATCTATAGTGACTTCCTTAACCCTGAAATTACACCAAGGACACATCCCAAATTACCTCCTGAGTCTAAAGAGAAAAAAAAATACAAAAAGAGTAAAAAACATCCACTCATTAATTTTAAAAAACTGTCAGCTCAGAATCTACATACAGTAAGAAACAAAAAGGCATCCTAACATACAGAGGAAGCATATGCATGACTAACTTTCAAGGTCTATCTTTGAGCACTACTACTCCTACAATCACTAAAGCCGTGAGTGCAGCTTACTGGTGAGAGCTTTTACACCAGAGAGCATTTTCACTGCTCAGCAAGTTGCCTTACATATTTACAAAACACCTCCCAACAGTGCAGTGTTTTTCAATTAATTCCCCACTGAAATACTTAAAATACTAACAGCACAAGACAGGTTCTACGTTAGTAGTCAGAGTTTTCACATGAAAAAGCTGAAACCCACATCTACTTCATTCAGTTTTATAAAAGCCAAGTAAAGCCATAAAGCAGCATGCAATCTCAATACTAATGTAATTGATCTCCTACCACTTACATTGGAGTTGGCGAAAATTGAATTTGAGTTGGCTACAGAATAGTCTGCATTAGTCAAGTCTTCATTGCTCTGGTAAAAGACAAAAATCATGTTTAGAACTAATATACTCCATGAAGCTTATCTATATCTAACACACAGTAATGCTACTTACAGATTTACTACTAGGTCCATGTAGAAAATAATTCAATGCTTGTGGGTCCCTGAAGGGGGAAAAAAATTAAAGAAGTTAACACTTTTTGGAAATCCTTTTTACTAATGAGGCCAGTTTAACTAAGCCACATACTGTACTCATATAAATCAGGTTTCTAGTAAAAACACATCTGTCATTGAATCCAGTGCAAAGCTGAAAGTTCATATCATCTGGGGATCTGTTTCTATATCAGCATAACTTCCAGATGCTGATCCTATCTGCTGCCATTGTAACAAGGCATTTCAAGCAAATAAACTATGCTGATCACAAAATTTTAGTTGCACTCTACTGTATTTCCCTTTATGAGGGTGATACTCATATTCTCTTGAAAAACATTATGTTTTATGACAGCACATAGTACAAAACCTAAGGAATATACTACCACTAAATAAAGTGAGAACTAAACCAGGTACCACCTCTTCTACAACTAAACTGTAATGCCTTGTTTAACTAGCATCAAATAGGGTATTTACAAACCTGATTCTGTGATAGGTCTTCTGTCATCTTTGACACAAGTTAATAAAAATTTATGATTGCCAGAGTAACAGTCCCCTCATGAAGAAAAAGTGGCACCTTTTCCAAGTGAAACCAACCATAAAAATAATTGTCTTAATATTATGAATTTCAGTGTATTTAATTAACTTAGCACTAGCACTACATAAAACTCATATTAAGAATGTAGTCTGACAGAATGAGTGTCAGAAATTCAAACAAATACATTAATTTAGCTGTATGTATAGACCAAGTAAAAAGTGTAAAAGGCTGTGTTACATGGGATTATTCTAATACAACATTTATACAGCTAAGGGAAATCTCTTAGCATAAAGAGTAAACTGACATGGATTTTTTTGATTTTAAAACATGTTTATTGATTAACAAGTAATAATAAAACATTTTTCAGAAACAGGAGATTATCATGTAAAAAAGCAGTAATTAAAAATGTCTCCTTCTTGCTTGATAGTCCTAGAAAATAAAGAGGTATAATGTCAAAGATCTTTCAGGTTCACAACTACTCTTCTAAAAGGACAAACACACCTCTTCTTCTCTTTTTTTCTTTTAAAAAACAAACTGTCTTCATGAGTTTACAAAAGACACGTTAGACAATACTTGGCAGGGACTTTATGGTACTATTATGCTTACAATATCAAAGTGGTTACATGTATTTTAAAATAAAAATGTCATTTTCATACTAGATTTCACTGAATTTCAAAATTAAGGAGCACAGAACTCATTATCTCATATAAGGTTCTATTATGCTCATGAATTTTATCAGTAAAATAACCAGGCCATTTAATAGTAATTACCCTCACTGTCTTTCAATAGTGAAAAATGCAATTAGAAACTAAGAACACTTCATCACCTTAAATATTGTCTTTAGTAAGGAAGGAATTTTAAACGGCACTTACCAAATCACAGATCAGATTAAAAAAAAAATGTTTTCCATTCTTCTAGATACTTCAGACAATAATTGCTGCCAGCAGCAGCAAGGACACTGTAATTTTTCACACAAACACTCATCTGTACAGAGAGCACTTCATTTTCTGGACCACCCGTGATCTTGCAACAGGATCTTCATGATTCATGCTCATGACAGAGCACTTAATTGTCCCATGATCATCTCTATGTTCCAAGCAGGAAGTGTTTTCATATGGACACAATCAGTAACCTTGCACAACAGTGACTCCACAGAATGGAACTGAGCCTCGATGGGCACTGCTTTTGCTACAGCATCCAGAGCAACCCTCAAACCACTGCAGCGGTGTTTCAGTTTTCCCAAAGTTAAAGCTCCCATTGTTTTCACTGGGAGTTTTCAGGTGTGTGAGAAAGGTAAAAAGCCTGTTTATTTCCTACACTTAAGACACTAAAAAATTCTTGTATGAACTGGAAATAATCTTCTGGCAGCTGCTACGAGACTGATGTCAGTCTAATTTCTAGCAGAGTTTGAACAAAGTACTGGGTAGGAAAAGCTCAATTCTTGTCACTGTTTTATATGCATTTACAGCATATTATCTGTTCTTGAATACTGACACGAATGGTAGCCAAAGGAAGGCAATTTGTCACATACACAATCCACACAAAACTTGCTCATGCTTCAGCTATCCTCATTATTTTTGGAGATTGCCATATAGAATTATAAAACCCCACATAAATCTATTATGGAAATAAGGTGGGGGACGGCAAAAAAAAAAAAAACCAACAACCCACATGACCATTCAAAATCCCAAATTTTATTAAAGTCAAGTATCTTTGACCAAAGTGCTGGTAAATTCTCGTTTGTTGTGAATTTACAACAGTACAGAGTTATTCTTTTTTTCTAACATTTAGATTCAAATGTGTAGTATAAGTAGATATTAAATCTTTAAATATTTATAATTAAGAAAAAAAAAATTGCTTTTCCCTTAAAATACAAGCATAGTATTAATAAATCATCTAGTTCCAGTACTCAAAAAAATTGACATCTTTGGGGTTTTGATTTAAAAAACGCTACCTGCAGTGAAGTTTGTAGTAACATCCCTAGTTACATGCACCAACACTGATCTGGTATTACCACTACCTAAGAAGTGAACCCATTCTCCATGAACACACATTCCTCAGCCTCTCCTGAAGAGAATGTCAGTAAGTGGACTGGCAGCTACCATCCATGGGGATTGATGGCTTTGCAATCCACACATCCACACATAGAAGACATGACGCACGTCTGCTCACTTCATTGCACGTCACCTCATCTTCAGACAATACTGAGACAGAATCACCTTCCAGAAGGTGATTTTGCAAAATTATTATTCCCAACTTTTCTGCAATAATTCTTACGGAAAACTTACCCAATAAGATCAAGGAGACAGGATTCATCATCATCATCATCCATGACAACTAGAATAAAGAAGGAGAGGATGGATATTTGATATGCATCTCAAAATCAAATTCAGTCACATGCAAAGATTTACAAAATCCCATGCAATGTTTTACCATCCAGGGGGTTTTTAGAATTGTAGATCAGAGAAAGACAAACAATTAACCAAACTGATTAAAAAGAACTTTCATGACTTAAAGTAGTAAATATATCAACACGATGCAATCTAAAACGCCACTTGAAATGCTTCTATAGGAATTCATTCCCAGCTAATGCCAGTGACGGAATAACCAAACATTACAGAGCCTACAAAGACTGTTACAAATT
The DNA here is from genome assembly GCA_013399915.1 of Illadopsis cleaveri. Taxonomy (NCBI): domain Eukaryota; kingdom Metazoa; phylum Chordata; class Aves; order Passeriformes; family Timaliidae; genus Illadopsis; species Illadopsis cleaveri. The sequence goes on from VXBB01014826.1 coordinate 134,588, forward strand.
AGTGGCTCTAATACTGAGCAGCCAAGAAGGTAAATAAACTTAGGTCAGTGTCATGGGGATGCTGCCACAGTCTAGAACCAAAACTAGTCAAGACATGACTAAGCATTAAAAGAAACAATGTTTTCTAAAAGACCTTTCTTAGCAATAGCTAAGTGGCAATGTGGCCACTTCCAGTGTCTCCTCAGCAATATCCAGGAGTGTACTTAAACTTGTGTTTAACAATAGAGTTCTGAGAGTCCTTTTAACAACAGGTAGGGAGGGAATTTATGTGCACTGCCCAACCTGAGGGCAAGTATCCATTGCAGAGCATTTCCAGCCTCACAATGTCCCAACCACCACCTCCTCACACACTGCCTACTCCATCAGGGACTGCTAAACCAGAAACTCTCATACTCACTCCCCCCTGCAACTGCTGTTCCTTGAAAGGTTCTGTTTGCATACTCTGGGCTCTCCTATTCATCTCAGAATAGTCATCCCCCTTGTTCTTGTCAGTAACTGTCAGGACCATCCCATCTAATCCACCAGTTCAATTATCAACTGATGTTAGCCTTTCCAAAACCTCTTGGTACCGTGGCTTCCTTTAAGTTATCCAATCTCATCTTTACAGTATTTTCTACTCACATCAAGTTGATCATTGCATTCCATGCTTGTTTTTTTTCTCAACTTCCCTTAAAAATTGTGCTGTCACACTTATTACTCAAATGTTTTAACACAGTCTTGGCTTTAATTCCTTCTGCTCTCTCTCTTATTTCTTGCCAAACAGAAATTTACTCTCCCTGACCAGAGATCCACATGAATCATTCCTCATCCTGATCTCCATAATGATTAAAAACAGTGAAGGGACAGAAACATCTGGTACACAAGAGACAGAGTACCAGGACTGTTCTGCCTGAGGAACAGAAAACCATGGGGGAATCTCTATCTTGTGTATAAAATACCTGGTGGGTGAGTTTTAAGAACACTGAGTGGAACATTTCTCAGTGGTATCCAGGGAATGAACAAGAGGCAAGGGGCACAAATCAAAACACAAACCAAAAAGTCTATGCAGACAAAAGAAAAAACTTTCCTTTTTTAAAACTCTGAGGGGTAGCCAAATACTGGCACAAGTTTTTCAGCCAGGTTATGGAGTCTCCATCCTTGGAGATAGCCAGGACACAGCTGGACCACAGCCTTGACCTGCCTGCTCTGACCCTGAGCAGCCTGCTCTGAGCAGGACAGGGAATAACGTGATCTCCAGGTATTCATCCCCACCTTGGCTGTCCTCTTTCCTGAATTTTATCTATATGCCACTGGTTCTGAAAATAGCTCATATTGTAGACTAGCAGAGGGTACCGTGTCCTCTATACTGCAGAGCCTTATTCAGATTTTTTCTGCCTCTGTGCTTTAGCTTACAGTGAGGGTGAAGCAGAAATGGAGCGTTGTGTCAGTGTGAGAATCATTCAGTAGGACCTCTCAGGGAGGACAGAAAAACAAAGCACAGCTACAGAGAGCTACCTCAATGCTGACAAAAATCAGCATTCATGAGGTGATTATGCATCTCAAGAAAAGTAGTTTCTCCCACAATTCAGTGTTCCAGCTGCTTACTCTTGCATAGAGCTATCAGCTTGAGCACTGATTTTGCAATTCAGTGCTAAGCAAATGGCATGAAATAGTGTGATGTCATGAAATTTAAATGTAGATGTGTATTACTAAGAACAAATTAATAAGCAATCAGCATTCTGCTTTAACTGTACTGATAGTACTACTTACAGAAAGCTGTTATTTCCTCTGCCTGCTGAAAGCATGCCTATGTCTCAAGAACAAGGTTCTAAAGTCTCCTAGCTAACCAAAAGCAAAAATTTATAGAAAGTCAAAATTATCCCTGTTTTCACACTGCAAACCTACTTTTGAATATCCCAACCCATGTGACTATGGCAATACTGACAGTATTATTTAAACACCATAAAATGCCTTTGCTTTACATAACCAAATATTCTCTGTGATTTTATCATAACAAGGGCTCACCATTAGCTGAAGTGACACCACAGAACTTTCTTCAATTAATACTCCTGGAGGTATTAAAACAACTGACACGAATTGAGATAAGTTTGTTAAGTTCATTGAATTCTTCAAAACTTGCATAGAATGATCAGAAGGAAAATAAAATGCATGAAAATATTGGTGTGAGAAAATCCTAATGGTAATACATCACCTTCACTACCACACCCATTACTGAACATACACTTGGCTCTACTAGCTGCACATACAAGAAAAATCTACCCAACATACAGTAAACTCCTACGAGTTTACCACAGATAGTAAAGTTTTATTGTTCCACATGATGCCACATGGTATGGGACATCCCTTCGGTCAGTTGGGGTCTGATCTGCTGGCTGTTTCCCCTTCCAGCTTCTTCCACACCTCCACTCTCCTCACTGGTGGTGCTATGAGAAGCTGAAAAGTCCTTGACTTGGTGCAAACACTGCTCAGCAACAACTAAAACCATCACTGTGTTATCAACATTATTCTCATCCTAAATCCAAAACAGAGCTACTGGAAAGAAAATTAACTCTACCCCAGCTGAAACCAGGAGAATATCCACCCCTTATTCTATACCAACCTCATCATGCTCAGGTCCCACACTTTCCAATGCATCCCACATAATCACAACCACCTTTCCTGTCTTCTGACATATATGCAGACACACAGGCCCATAATCTATGGGCTATCCCTCTAACATGTCCACTGCGTTCATTTAGTCCAGGACTTTGGGCTCCATCTGTCATATCAACCCTTCAAAGTGAAAGAGAGGTAAGTGCTGTTGGGATTATTACATGCTCAAGTCTGGTTCTATTGTCTCTGCACTTTGCTCAGTTCCATCAGCATTCATTCTTCATCAATCTGGGCAACTCTTACTGCAATACCATTGATATGGCATAAAGCAACCTGACTAGTGATGCAATATGGTATTATACAGCAATTAATGTCCTCATTGGTTATTCTACCCAAAATCAAATCCCCTTGAGTACAGACATATCAGACTTCCTCATCCGTCTGCATTACCCACTAAGTGCTTCCAGGTCCTTGAGCAATCCCATGGATGGGTCTGCCTTTGCCTGAGACAGGAACACCCTAAAGTGCCTTCCACAGTGTCATTTTCTGTGTACACTACAGGAACTTTATCCCCTTCTACAGTATGTGAAGGTTTTGATTGGGCAGAGCCAGCCCATTTAGCAGATGCCCTAGCGTTAACTAACCACGTGGCTTTTGCTGAACAGATATCTCAATGTCTGAATGTGCCAGTATCCCTTGCTCTCAGAGTGGCCTTTAACAGTCCACTGTATTGTTTGATTTTTCCAGAGGCTGATGCACGATAGGGAAGATGATGTACCCAACTTTTTGGCCTAGGTGTCCATGAGGTTGCTGTGGAAATGAGTCCTGTGTGTCCTGTGGCTTTCATGTGCCAATCCAATAGACCTGGTAGCCAAATCTGGTAGTCCCCTTCCCTCACCCAGCTGGAAGCAAGGTCCCTCTAGTCCTGGTCCCAGTATTTACTACTACTTGCAAATACAAAGGAGCCCCCAAATTGGCAGGGCAGTATGAGAAGCTGAAAAGGCCCTGGCTTGGTGCAAGCACTGCTTTGCAACAACTGAAACATCAGCATTATTCTCATCTTACGGCCAAAACACAGCACTCTTCCAGCCACTAGGAAGAAAATCAACTCTATCCCAGCCAAAACCAGGACACTGCAGGTTTAAATCTTTTTAACTAAGGCCTATTTTCAACAAGGATTACCAAAGGATTAGTGCCCTGTTAATTTCAGGAGAGCAACAGAGGCAGCAGCAATCAATCACACAGAGTACCTGCACACCCAAAAGCAAATTCACCCAAAAGCAGCCATTCAGTCTACTTGGAAAAGAGCAATTTGAGCAACATGTGACCTTGACAAGATATTAATTTAAAAGTGTGTTAAGAAAAGCAAACCTATCCTGAGGAATTTTCCTAAAGCCTTTTCTACAGCACAAATGATGGAAAAGTTTGTCACTTTTCTTGCCAACTATCTTTTCTAGTTTTCTGTCCTCCTCATTGTTTGTTAACATACAGTGAGTGGGCCAAAGCAATGAGTGATCTATGAAATGGGTATAAACCATATTAAGCCATGAGAGTTTGCAAATAAAACCTGCCACAATGAGTGCAGTTAGAGAGTTATGGACCTAGACCAGCAGTCTCCAAAGTGTGTGCAAGAAAATCCAGTGTGGTGCAAGAAGAAAACATTAAAACTTCCCTAGTATATGAAATTTTAATATACACACATACACTTGTGTATGCAAATTGCTATACATACATTGAGGGAGCATGCTCAAAAATCGTACCATAGGGGTGTGCAGTGAAACACATTTGGAGACCACTGGCCTAGACCCTTAAACACTGACTCACTTCTGTACTTGGATCAGTCTTTGGAGACTTCAGCCAGTGGAGGCTCTAAGTGAGGCCTGGTTGGGCCATTGGGGCCCATCAGTGCATCCAGGGCCCTGCCAAGAGCCCACACTAGAGAGAGCTGGGGAAAATACACTTTGGGAAGAGTCACACAACCTGTTGGAGCACTGTTACAATGCAGCCTAGCAAATATCTAATTATCAATACTGGTCCACAGTGTCTTTAAAAAAAAAAAAAGCCACCAAAACTCTGCTAATAAGTAGGCCAAATTCAGCCCTGCTGGTGCATCCAAATCATTTACAAAGGGCAATCCTCACTAATTAGTCACAACCCAGCAAAGATATTCCCTGTAGCTTATTAGCAAAGCCCCTACTGTTCTATTTCGTATCTCTGCTATCACACTGGTGAATATAGCACATATTTCAACTAGGATCACATGGACTTGTGCAAGAAGCCCTGCTATCCCTTCTGGGAAATAACCAGAATGCCCTTTATCACATGCTCCCAAACAGAATATAAGAGAAGTTCAAAGTAATAAAACTGACAAGGAAATCCCAGCTATGCAATCCAATCCTCTGGGAGACTCTTATTACTTGGCCTTAAAGCCTCTGCCTTCATTTCAACACTCTGACCTACTACAGAGCAAAGAGCAATAGAAGATGAATAGAACAGTCCTGCCCTCCTCTCATCCACTTTCCCCGGGTCAGTTGGAGGCTTTGAAGAGTCATCTGGAACAAAAAACTGATTTGACAAAATACATTGATCTGTTTCAGTTTAGGACGAGCTTCTTGATTGGCTCTGGTTTGCCACAGGGCTACAGCAGTGCCAGCACAAGGGAGGGAATGAGGCAGATGGGCAGTTAAACGCAGGGAAAGGCAGCAGGGCTTCAGTCAGCTTAAAGCACGCGTGGGGCTGTAGCACACATGTGACTACAACACCACCCTCACATCAGCACAGTGCAGCCAACAGTCCAGTGCAGTGATTATTATTCCCCTTCTATCAGCACTCGTGAGCTGCCAGCTGAAATCTCTTTGGCTTTTACACACAGACACAGCTCTTTAAAGAAATACAAAAGAAGGTGAAGGAGTCCAACAGAGTGCAAGTAAAATTGGTCACGTGAAGGAACTGCCTTTCTTCAGCCTGGGCAACAGAAGGCAAACCCAGGTGCTACCTGCAGCCTGCTAAAAGGGGCACAAAGACGAGCCAAGCAGGTCTTTTCTCATCAACACAAGCAAGACATGAAGCAAGAGCCAAAACACCGAACACATAAAACCCCAACTGGATGCAAGGAAAAAGGTTCACAAGCAAGAATGTTCAAACCTCTCTGGAAATTTTCAAAACTCAAATGGGCCCTGACCAACCTGTTCTAACTGTGAAGCTTGTTCTGCTTACAGCAGGGAGCAGGGCCAGGTAACCCCCAGTGATCCTTACCAGCCTGAATTTTTAACCAACATGCTACACAACCCACAGTATCACATAACATATGCAGGACCTACAACCTGCAGTGTCATTAAAACCAGATTTGCCCAGAAGAAACACAACTATTCACACATGCTTCATATCCTATCTGTATTCTAAAAGCTGTAAACACATGATTTTAAATTTACTCTAGTTATACTCAAAAGAATTATTTTCCTTTCTCAAAGTCACTTATGATTTCATACAGCCTTAATAGATTGTTTCAGATACAAAGCAATAAACCACTATTTTCACTTTCTGTAAAAAGCACAAGTTAATGGATAGCTTCAAAGAGCAACATTTAGAACAGTAATTTCCAAAAAGTGTGATATAATCAACATCAAAACTTGTTAAGCCACACATAAATGAATTTATCTACAAAACTGTTGGAAAAATCTAGACTTTAAAGTTCTGTGCAAATACATGGCCTCAATCCCTGACTGGCAGCATGACTCCTGAGAGTGAACACTGACCTTTGGAAATCAATGCTTTAAACCAAGGTAATGACTGCTGTAGCTAAACCTTTATAATGGGAGATAATCAAACTTGCACACAGTAACATACACCTGAAGCAATTAGTGTTGGAGTTATGTCATACACCCACTGACCCTCACAACTTCAGTATGCCTTTGTACACATCCTGTCAGCAGGAATTCTGACAAGATCTTCCTTGTGAGAGAGATGAACCTGTTCTATCAAATAATATAATGAACCTGTCCTATCAAATCTTCTCAATTGTTCTGTTGCTCTGTCATTCTCCACTCAGAATTTCAACCTACAATCCCCATGGTAATAGCAACTTCACTATGGAATATCTGAAGAAATGCATTGCCACTGGAACAACAATCACCACAACAACAAAACCAGAAGGAATCAGTTACTGTAACAGTCACTGCAGAGAATGGCACTGCTGTGAACTGAGTTTGCTACACCAAACTGGTGGCATTTTCACCCCTCACAACCCTCTGAGCACAGATGTGCAAAGATAACTCTATTAACCCAACCCATCCCTTGCTAAATTACACTAAAGGATTGCAGCAGCACTAAGTGACTCCACACTTAACTGCAGAGGTTGAATGCCCAGAACAGAAGCCCTTCCCTCACACAAATTTCCACAACACTCATCCATTCCCACAGTGCTAATATTTTGCTCAGTGTGCTTCTGAACTAGGGGGAAAATCCTGAGCTGTTTTCTCATCCACTGGGTAACATATTATCTTAGCAGTGTGCACTTCAGATTGTTAAGGTGCTGTAACCACTGCCTGCCTTACCCTGGCAGTTCTCTCTCAGGTTCCTATCCAACAGGCAGCCTTGGATTCAGTGAAGGGAACTCCTACACAGGAACAACCAGACCTCACTTGCATTCTCTGAAACACAGAATTGTAAGAAAGGTGGATAAACTCAAACCCTTATTACCATATAGTTTATTCTTAGATTTCAAGTCAATACTACTTTGGAACAATCTAGTATCTTGCAAAATGAGTTTCAAATTCTTGTAACTAACCAAGACTGTATCTTATAATCAACTAAAGAGCTGCTCACCGTGTCAAGCCCTCTGCTTTCAAGAAATTCATTTTTACGTGGCTGGAATACAAAAATTGATATTAAGAGCTATTTCTACTTCCCCCTCTCATTACTGTAAAAAAATCATATGCTGCAGAATAATGACACAGTACTCAAGGGAAAAGAGGTAAATATTGAAAAATTCATTGCAAACTAAAACCTCACTCCAAAGCCCTAATTATCCAAAAACTGTCATTTCAGGACAACAGGAATAAGGAAACAAAATTAATTTTAAAATGCACTTTGTAAAATACAAGGACTTAACTACTCATTTATAAACTAACTATGCTATACTTATATTCTGCAACATGAAATTACTCCTTATGAATATTCTCTTTTCCAGAGTAATCAAAAAAAGCAACTACTACGCTGCTGCAAAATCTACCAGGAACTGTGCTCTAAAAAAGAGTTAAGAAAATAAGAAATCTGGGATTCTAATCTAGTAACACAGTGCATTATGCAAGCATTAACCTCCTAAATATACAAAAATAAGTTTTCATTCCAAGAATCTAAATGTGAATATATTTTTAAGATAAATTTACAATGCTTGCAATTAGCTGTGGAGCTGAATTTAATCGCCAATATTTCAAAGATATCTGTATGCAACAGAGTATGAGAAAAAAATGGTTATTTTCAAAAGAATGATGAAAAACCTTCCTAAGAAAAACTACTCCAAAAAATAGAAACTATGCAGGAATCAGAAAAAAAGCAACAAGAAAAAAGTGCTTCCTCTCAGGAATTGCTAGGCACAATATTATGCCTCTTCACGGCTTTTAAGATCTGGCAGATGAACACCAAAGAGGACAGGCAGGATCCTTACACAATTGTGAGATACTAGCTCCACACACAGAAGGGCAAATAAAAACCACACACTAAAACACAGATAATCCACAATAGGCTGTTTATCCAACTCCTACATTTCCCTTTAGTAGACAATCAAAAAAAATACTGATTTGAGTTTGCCAAATGCAGTAACTTATCAAAGTTCCAAAAACTACAGTGATATTTTAGTAAGTCAAGAAAAAAAGGAAATGTGCAGTTCAGCTAACAGTATGTGTGGTAGTAGAAGGCTAATCCAGCAGCAGCCAAGCACACATGTGAACCCCCAATGTGGCTTTCTGCAGTCTGATTTTCCTCAGACACTCATGTTCAGCACACAACTTCTAATTTATTCAATACAATTTTTTTCCTACTGCATCCAGAGCTGCTCTTGACAATAGCAGAATCTTGACAATATTTTTATCGGAAAACAGATTTAAACCACAGAGAGAAAATCCAGAGTAACCTCAGCCTGAAGGTCAGGATGCTTCACTATCCCATGGGATTCCCCAGGCTAAAAGCTGGGCTCACACCTCTCCCCCAGCGGTGACTATCCTCATCACTATGCTATGACCTATTTTGGCCTCTGTCTTCCAAGCTTCTCCACCACATACAGAATTCCTCAGGAATTTCAATATTCAAAGAGCTTCTGAAAGGTTCCGGTTTCAACTCAAAAGAGGCAAAAGGAGGCATGATCTCAGCAGTTCCACAGGAAGGAAACATTCACCTGGCCAAAAGATATTAGATGCTGTTAAACACTTCTACAAACTACTGTATGCTATAGTGCAGACTGTTAGCATATGTTATTTGTGCTAAACAATACTTCAAGGAATGCTGAGTCAGTCCCTCAGGTGTTTTACCTTGTTTCTTCTCAAGAACACTCGAGTGTCATACTTCTCATCCTGTGCAGAGAGTTTTCAAAGAATCTGGAAAAATATTCTGTGGCCCCAGGATGCAACTTCTTTATGAACTGATCGTTTCTCAGTTGATTTATAAACCAATGCCCAATGAATACCAATAAACCAATGCCCTTTTCACTGTCACTCTAGTCCATACTAGTTTAAATACCAAACCTTGCCACAAGCATGGTTCACAGGAGTTATAGCTGCTAACAACTGCCAATAATTAGCTGAAAAGCCATTTATATTCTTTTCAGTTATTATGTTTGGGAAATCTACTGAAAATTGAATAGGATGAATTGACAGATGTGTAATTACTTCAGCAGTGCAGCCCATATCAACACCCCCAAATCCACGCTGAAAATCCTCCATGCTGTCCTTGAAGCCAATGCCTTGCTGAATGCCAATGGAGATTTTGCCACCTATTTCAGTGGGGTCAAGATAATTTCTGCAGTTGACTCATCTCAACAAATTCAAGCTCCAACACCAGAGCTTGAAACTCCATGCTTGGATCAAGTTCACAGTAAAAGTACTGCAAATTCCACCTAAGACAAGGCATAAGATCAGACTTTACAAAAATAATCAATCAGTGTCTTGTAATGAAGCTAAATCCTTCTCCCCAGATCTTCCCTCTCTTCACTTCAACACCCATTCTCAGTGACTTCAATGAGAGAAAGGTCATTGTTTTTACAGTAATTTTGCCTGCTTTCTATTTCTTTTGGTAAGCATTCTCTTAACTCTAAAACATTTTTAAACTAGTGCAAGAAAAGAAAGGAATAAAAAATACTTGATAATCTCTCTTTGCTAGTTAATGATGGTAATTTTTATTTTGTCTAAAAGCTCAACAATTCTCAAATAAAGGAAAAATAATACCAACAGAGTAGTTGGGGGTTTTTTTCAACAATGAAAGCAGAAACAAATTAACATTTGAAAATAAAGATACACACATTCATTTAAGTACGTGATGACCTGGAAAAAACCTCAGTTCAGGTTGGTGCTTATGAATTTATGTTGGTGTGACAAGGGCATTCCCAAAACCGCTCACTCTGACTTTCAAACTGAAACAGTGGCAAGTCACAATGAATGTTAGAACAGTTTATTACTGTCACTGCTTTTCCTCTGCCATAAAAAAGAAAAACACACTTGTTTTTGTAGGCAATCCCCATGTCTGTGCTGGACTGGGTACGTGACAATAAAAAACCTTTCAAGTACAGATGCAGCTTATTCCAGCAGAACCACTGCAAGGAATTCTGTCAGCTCTCTGAACAGTGACTATATTATCAAAGAGGCTCTTATGCCTGCTCTGTAGCCACTACTGAGGCAGGAATGACACACTTTCACATTCACTGCTACATCTACCCTAAAAAGCACCGGCCATTAGATTTACCATAAGCTTAATGCAGCGTGAAGAAGCGCGATCACTGACCATTAGAGCCTCACTGTGAAATCCAGCTGCAGTTAGGCAGATACAACTTCTCTGGAACCCATGTGGAACTACACCAGCAAATCTCTGGAAAGACAGCAGGCAGCACACTCGGACATCCATGACTGCAAAGCTCTTCAGCTCTAGACTATGGGCTTACCTCAGCTGGAAAACTTCATGAAAACAGAAAGGGACCTTGGAGGAAACTGGAAATGCAGCTTACAGTAGCACAATTTTGGGGATTTCCTCTCAGTGCAATTAAACTAAATACATAAACTGTACTGGAAAAGGACACATAAAGGAGCTGGGGCAGGAAAGCTGCACATCCATGAAGTGATGTAAATACTTCGCTACAGTACAACCATCTCCTTAGCACTGACCTCAAATGAGTCCACACGTTTAGCGAGAGCATTTTCAACTCGAGGATACAGGTATCACACCCAAAGCAGGCCCTCAAAGTATGAGCAAAACAAAAAGTACGAACAGAACAAGCACACACCTAAACATCCGAGTATCACCCCAGCAAGTAAGTCAAGGTGTATCAGTGGGTGCACAACCAGGCTACTGTATCAACATGCTGAGCCTCACACTCTTCTAGCCATGTAAACAAGCCATACCCAACGCAAAGTGCTACTCAAAACAACTTTTAAGCTCAGGCAGACAAAAACACCTAAACCTAAAAAGAACAGGTCTGGAATATTTAAGTAGTAACCAACAAAGATCTTAACTGGAGATGAGAATACACTGTGCTTTAATGCAAGCGGGCCGGTGTGCAGATTATATATAGTCATTTGGCAAGTACTAGGCCCTGAGAGCACATAAACTGGTCATTTTTATCCCATTTCTGCCATCTCTTCACTATTTTCACAAGTTAATTAAAAAAAAAAACCACACAATCTTCCAGACATTAGGACATAATAGAGAAATTTTATTATGTTAAAGTACATGACTAGTAAAAAAAAGAATTCACTACCTAGATCCCAAGATTCCTGTTAATAAGAATAATAATTTCAAGAAGTAGTGACTTTAATGAGGTCAGATTTCTGAAACATGTGAAAAAATACTGTACTCCACACTCAGAATATTTGTAAACAATAAAGTTCTATAGCTGTTTTTTTTCAAAGCTAAAATGTTAACAAGTCCCCAGGAAAGTATTTTAAAAAGACCGTTTATATCCTGACAATTTTTTAGTATATTCCAAGCAATTAGTGTATTTCACAGGCATACTGCTTAAAACCCTTCAATAGGCAAAAAATTTATGCAGCCTTAGGATTATTCCTGAATTTTAAAAAATCTCCCAGTTGCATCAGGAATGAACAACAGGAATGGGGAAGCCCTCCTCTGATGTGTCAAAAAACAAAAACACAAACACTCCACACTTCTTAGCCGGCATAGCATAAGTTGATCTGGCAGCACACTTTGCTCTTCCCAGGTATAGGTAATGTTGGTATTAAACTCAAGTCTCATGAGCTTTGAGCAGATCATACAGAAATGTTAAATAAAAAGTGGGTTGGGAGTGAAAAAAAAAGAAAAGGAAAAAAAAAGTTTTCAGTGCTCTAAAAACAGCACCAAAACAAAACTTTAAAAATATATTAAGGTGTAGCTGCCAAATTAAGTAATTTGGGAAATAAACCTTCCTCTAAGACATAAAGAAGAGATGAAAACTTGAAAATATGCTAGTCCCTCCCCCCACCAAAAATGTACGAAGACAGTAACAGCAACAAAATGAGCAACCTACCCACAAAAAGTTACCTATGCTTTTATTTGGAAAGCACTTTTAAAGGTACTGAGACCTCTTCAATGAAGGATACCTTGCCCTACGCATTAAACCGGATCATTTTTTAAAGGTAGATTTCTTTTTTAATGTCATGTTTTATTTTTTGGTCATTGTTCAGATGTTCTTTCAAATCCTTTCTTAATTAATATACTCTGAATGACAAGAAACACGTATTTCAGAGGTAAGAAAACAAGCTGATAAGGGATGTTGGCAGGATTGAAGCTGCGCGCATGGGCCCGTGCGAGCCAAGCCTGTTTAACCGCTCCGCAGGACGGTGACCAAGGACGAGGAAAGGAGTGTGGTGTACGGGACGGAAGCAACGCTTTTAGGATTTCGGGGAGAGGCTCCCAAAGCCAAAGACAGGAATGCTTCCCACACGAGACACAGAAATACGGCCCGAGCTGGGCGCGACGGCACCGCCCCACACGGCGCGGCGACAGCAGAAAGGACTTTAAAATGGCGCCCGTGGGGGAGGAGAGCGGGTGAAACTGCGCAACAAACGCTGGCAGGGAGCCAGGCAGCGCCATCTTCCTGCTCCCCCGCGCAGCCGGGGCTGCCTGCCCGCCGAGCCCGGGCACGGGCACGGCCGGCGCCGGAGCCGCTCTCGTCTCTCCCCTGCAGTCCCTCGGCCAACCCGCGCTGCCGAGCCCGGGGAAGGAGAGGAGCGGCGAGCAGGGAATGGCGAAAGGCAGAGGCCTCCGCATCTCATTCCTCCCCACAGTGATTAGGAACAGCTCTAAGTAAATATAAACGTGCCCCTCTCCTCTATACGTCGTTCGATTTTGCCCGGCTTTTAACATCTCTATACCTGTTTCCTGCCATTATCTCTAACTGATTTTTGCAATTAATGCCAAAAAAGCAAAATATAATTTACAAACTGAATACCGCCCATAACTCAATAAATGTGAACAGTCACCATTTCAGAAAACCCCCTTCACAACCGACTATTGTTTCAAGCCACAAGTTAAAAAAAAACTATTTACAAAATATTGCTTCTTTTACGGAAAATAATCCCAGCAGCACAAAGGATCGGATTCACATCCACTCTACAGCGAAGCCAAAGGGGTCACTCCAGAAAGAGACGCTTTATTGTGTTTTAAAGAGACGTTACAATTAAATATTTTCTCTCTCAGAAAGAAAAATAAAAATTAAATAAATAAAATAAACGGCACATCGAAAAACTTGATCCCGAAAAGGCGAAAAAAAAGCGCATTAGCCCAAACCTACCGCCCGAGCATTTCGCGCACCCACAAAAAGCGGCACCGTTTCCATTCCTCGGTTAAAAGCAGGAGGCACGGAGCAATTCGGAGGAAAATGCAAATAAAAAACCAAAGAAATCAAATCAAATCTAGTGGCGACACTGAAAATGAGGAAATTAGTGAAAAATAAATCCCCAGAAGGTACAAATCTGAGACACAAGCTCAAAGAAAAGACAAGATTAGGGTAGTGGCGAGTGGACGGGGGAAAGTAAAAAATCAAGCCATGAGCGAAAAAGGAAAAAAGGAAAGAAAAATCCTTNTTCATTTCCATGTGAATCCACATCTGCCCAAACAACAGCCACCCACAAAATATCCCTCTTCTTCCTCCTCGTCTCCCCTCTCGCTTCGCTCTCTCTCTAGATATATATTTATATACATAGCCCCAGAGCCAATAGCTCTCTGGGCTGAAACCTAATATCCTGG
>VXBB01014826.1:148681-158855 GCA_013399915.1 Illadopsis cleaveri
AATAAAATAAACGGCACATCGAAAAACTTGATCCCGAAAAGGCGAAAAAAAAGCGCATTAGCCCAAACCTACCGCCCGAGCATTTCGCGCACCCACAAAAAGCGGCACCGTTTCCATTCCTCGGTTAAAAGCAGGAGGCACGGAGCAATTCGGAGGAAAATGCAAATAAAAAACCAAAGAAATCAAATCAAATCTAGTGGCGACACTGAAAATGAGGAAATTAGTGAAAAATAAATCCCCAGAAGGTACAAATCTGAGACACAAGCTCAAAGAAAAGACAAGATTAGGGTGGTGGCGAGTAGAAAGGGGAAAGTAAAAAATCAAGCCATGAGCGAAAAAGGAAAAAAGGAAAGAAAAATCCTTCCCAGCTGCACAGCCAGGAGAGAGACGAAGTGTCTCCATTTTCCCGACGAGGAGGAAGAAAAGACTGTTTCACAGACCACAGAGCTTTAGAGAAAAGCAAAGAAACGAGGGGGGAAAAAAAGAGGGAGGAGATTTGAAAAGATTATTTTTCTTTNGCAACTCCTGGTTGTTAATTTGCTCCTCTTTCTTTTCTGTCTGTCTGGAGATAGATTTCCCCCCTCTCTTTTCCCTCCCCGAAGGAAGGGAGGAAGGAGGTTGTGTGTTTTTTTTTTCCTTGAAATTTTTATCACAAAATTATAATACACTCAAAGGGAAACTCACCGTCATGAAAAAGCAGTGCCTTGTCAACGGGGTTTCTTCGCCATCACATCAGGGGCTGGCAGTGTAGGAGAGAGAGAGGGAGAGCGAGAGAGCGAGGGAGGGAGGGGGGAGAGCGAGCGGGAGAGGGAGCGAGCGAGAGAGGGGGAAAGANCTAATTTTAAACCGGCTCAATCAATGAGTCATTAAAAGAGATTTTTCTTCCCTCCTCTCCTGAATTTGCATGGCATCAGCAAGAAAAAAAAAAAAAAAANCGCAGCTCCGCCGGGACACAACGCCGCAGACCGGCGCCCGGGCAGACGCACCGCCGCCCTGGCATGATGAGTCCCCAGCCCCAGCGCGATCCTCGCTCCGCGTTTAAAGCCAGGCCCTTTAAAAACTTTGGCTCTGTTTTGGTTTGGGTTGTGTTTTTCAGAAAACCCGTAAGTCTGGAGACCTAGCCTGAGCTGCTGCCTTTAGATTAAAAGTTGGGGGGTTTTTGGGGGTTACAGGAAAGTAAAACAAAGTTTTTATCCTATTAAAATTAATGTTAAATGTCCAACCAAATCAATAATATGGTTGATTTCCTTCATATTAAAACTAAACCACTATTAGCTTTGTGGGCGGGAGGGGGTCCCCCCCCCAAAAAAAGAAATACAAGTGCAGGGGGCTCCCCAGAAAAATAAATGCAAGGTCACCTTGAAAAAGATAAGATCTGATCCCCTGACAAGCTACAATATTTTAAGTATTTTTAGATATGCTCTTATTAGCCTTGCTATAAACAAATTACGTGAATTTCAACTACTTTTAAAAGTTTTGGGTAACCTAAAAATATTGATTTGAAGTCAAAGGTTATAGCACTGAGAGTTCATTGATGCTATTCTACAGTTTACTTCATCTAAAAGCATTAATAACTTTATTCAAAGCTTTTTTGTTATAGAAAAGTAATCCAACTTACACCATTCATTCACTGAAAACAATTTAATTCTAAAAAACTAATTATTTTTGCAGATAATTCAGAGAAGCCTGGTTTATTAAAAAGCCCACATTTTGATTGAAAACAGATTTTTAACATGCAGGGATATATATATAGTAATGCTTTTAAACAACAACAAAAAATCCCTTTAAGACCCTTTTTCTGCTAGTAATGGTAATTCCCAAGGACTTTTCTATGTTATTCCTAAGTAACTTTGTTAAAATTCCTTAGAGACAAGGATTTGAAGACTTTATTTAGTAGCACATCCTTCTTTATTAGCTTCACACAGCTAAAAAAAACTCTTAAAATGTTTTAGGTTTTTTGAGCAACTATATCAAAATGGTTATGGGCAGTCTACTAACTGGACCTCAAAGAAGTTGGCCAGATTGCTAATCTTAAAAAAAAAAAAAAAAAAAAAAAAAAAAAAAAAAATCTCAGCACCTCAGCATTGTTTTTCAATTAGAATCTGGTAATATTATTTTTGAAGTAATCAACCATTTCCCAACATTTTGCCAAAGCCAAGACTCACCTACAAACCTTGTAGAAAACTGAGGTGAAGTTTCAAATCACTCCCTAAGTGGAAAGGCTGGGCCCAAGCAAACAAACCTTAGCACAAGTCCAGCAGATCCTTTGTGCAGCCCATGAACCTGCACATGGCCATCAGCCAGATTATTAACTGCACTTTTCATGAATACAGCAAGGACCCCAACAGCCACAGTATGGACAGAAACACCACATGCCAAAGAGCTCTGGAAGAACTGTAAGCCTGCACTCCTGACACCAGCATTAGAAAATCCAAAAGGCCAAAACTTCAAGGTTCCGAACTTCAGGAAATGCTTCAAGGCCAAACTCTGCCCTAAATTCAAACGTACTCAGCTTCACTGGCTTTAGAGAATATTCCCCAAGTGAGAACTTACATGGAGGGACACCACCAGCATTCTGATTTGGTTAACAGGAAGGAACTTTGCCTCAGAGGTTACAAGGCCGAACATCTGATCAGTATGTTATTATTACTCTCCCAGTCTTACAGAAACCACAAATAGGAAGTAGGCAATACAATACCAAGAAGGAACTGGAGAAAGGAAGACAAATGATTTTGAATGGATTCTGTTATCATAAGAAACACAAGGAATCCTACATAAATTTTTCATGATGGTACCATAACTTACTTTCCCTGAAGGATGTTTCAAGGCAGCATTGGCAAAAGCATTACTAAGCAGGTACAGTACAAAAAGGGAAGGAGAGCTAACATCATCTATATAATGAAGCACCCTGCAGTAACTAGATTTCTCCATATCTACACATATTTGCTATATTTGTTCACAGGTAGAAATGGTTACCAAAAAAATTAAGGGTTGGATGTAACTTTATAGGTCACATTGAAGTACACACTTAATGTTACCTTCCATACTAAGAGGTCTGAATGCAGTGATCAGCTGTCATGTCATCTTTCAGGTGTACTACAGAATTTCCCAGACCATATTTGTAAAGAACTACTGCTTTTTCCTGGCAGGTACACATGCTGTTTTAAGAGCATCACGTGGTATTTCAGAACTGGGTGTCACTACCCCAAGAGGTTGCCCCTCTTCTCGCTGCCTTACTGCATTAATACAAAAGAGCCTTGTATGTCAACATTCTTCTACCTCAAGGTCACCTGCTCAGTGCTGTCATCTTCAACCAGAGTCCTATTCTCCAAATTACATACAATGCGATATCAGTTGCTCTCTTTCTTAAGCTTTCACAATCACATTAATACATTTTCCTGTAGCAGCTTTATAAGAAGCAAGGGGAAATAAGCACGAGAAGAAAGGTAAGACCAGTGTCAATAATAGAAATCTTTAGAACACAGACGTTGGTGTAAAAACAACTACTGGGAACGTCACGTGCACCCATCACGCAACAAACTACTTGGCTGTATTTTGACACCAGCTGTCAAACTGTGACCATGGTGTTCAACAAATATCACTCTCAGAGGTGTGCAAAGACACCGAGTGACATTTGGAGTGATCTGATACATCACCCTGAAGTGACAGACTGTAAAGAACTAAAAACTATGCTTAGATATTGAGAGGGAGAAAATAAGGGGGTACAAAACACCCTCATTCATTCTGTCTCCAGGTTTCTCCTACATCAAATCACTTTTTTGATATTCAGCCCATTTTTCCAGGTCTGCATCACATACATTCCAATTCTTGTGCAATCATAAATTAGTACCCCAAAGGAAGATAAAGCAGCAGTAGATTCATAATGAAGAATTTAAGGACTAAGCTAGTGCATTAAAGGAATTCCACAGCCATCCCAAGATTCTTGCATGAATAGATGGTTTGTAACATCAACTCGCTGCATCCTTTCAGAGATACACTGAATGGAAAGGAATGCCATTTACTCCACTGCAGCCTTGCTTCCTCAGACTGAATCCATCACCTCTGTTGATGGCACTTCTTCCTCCCATGCTGTATTCTCTCCCCATTCATTAATGTGTTTCTTAGGTCAGTTCATCGCCAGTCACACCTTTTATACATCTACATACTGCTTTATTAATTATTTAAATAATAATAAATAACTAACCTTGAAGGCACAGAAACAAATAGGTCATCATTAAAGGGCACAAGCAATAGAGAGGCAGAGGTCACTTGAAAAGTAGGGCACCCAAATACAGTGGCATGAAGGCAGACAAGGACTTTAACTTGGAATATAAATGTAACATACTACATGAAAAATTCAGTTCAATATCCATATTAATCACCAAATTCTGAATAATTACCATCACTATTCTGATGACTCACCAGTAAAAAATTACCTAAACATTACAATGTTCAACTTGATACCATGCCTTCCTTACACAAAACAGTACTTACAAAACCTGGGTCATAATTGCATGATGTAATTTGTAAAGCTGCACTACTCCAGTATCAATCATCATACCAAAGACAGGACTGCCTAACCAAAGGTATCTTAAGGGGTGATTGGTAGGGACATAGGTAGTAAGAGGAGGTAATGAAGAGTGAACCTCAGAACAAGAAATTTACACCAATACCAGAAGACAGACAGGTTTCTGTGACTAAAGATTGTGAAGGCCAACAGGGCTGGTCTGTGATGAATCTAAAAAGCAGATTTTGGAGAACTGTGTTTCTCTGAGATGGGGATCTGATGTACAGCAGACAAGTAAAGCCAAAGAAAACATGGTGACTGAAGGTCCCATTGAAACAAATGGCAGTTCAAAATTATTACTGGAACAGATCAAGAATAATACATCATTCTCTAGGTTATTTAAATATAGTCTCATATTCTTCAGCTTAGAGTACCTTAAAAAGGAGAATTAAGTTTGAAAGACTAATAGCTCTCACTTCCAAGTTAAAATAATCTTAAGATATTCAGCCACTGAAATGTATCACAAAAAATTCACCTCTGGAGACAGAACTTTACTACAGAAATAATGGAGAAGTAATCTTGCACGATTAACACTGCCAAAACCTATAGAAGAATTTAGGCTAAAAATGATGGCAGAAATTATGACCTTCTATCATATTCATAGTTGATTTACCTAGCACAGATGAATGGGAAAACAATCAGGTAAGCAAGGACACAGAAATTCAGACAAGTCTGTTAATGAATAGATGGACACAAAGGTTTAGGTTGGGTTTTTTTTTAATGTAGAAATAATTAAACACAGCAGTCAGGCAATGAAACTAACAAATTAACCATCCCCAATACAACTGAGGTGTTGTAGATTATGTTTAAAAAAAAATCAAACAAATAATAGGGGCAATTTAAGCAAAAAAAGGAGGCCTAAAACATGAAATTAGGTGATACAGAGATACAGAAACACAGTGGAATAGTAAATTATACCAACAGCATTTGTGTTCTTGAAAGAAGCACAGACATGCTGAGCTATGCTTGTATAAGGACAAGACAAAATGGAGGAACAGAAGGGACGTTATGAATAAAGTACCACCTAAGTCAGGACTTTTGAGACAGAATAGTTTTACTTGGACATTTCTGAGTCCCTACTACGAAACCAACTGAGTAAGATTTGGATATGAATGAAGATTGCTGTAAAAGAAGTCTTCATATTATCACTAGAAAGTGTATCAATATGAATGGAATTTATTCTCAGATTTAGACTGAAGAACAAATGCTAATAATAGGAGGAGGAAACCCTCATTCAAAATGATAGCTGACAGACTTTTTCATAAGATGAATCAATGGTAAAAAGAATACAAGTATAGTTTTATCCACTAGGGAATATACTACAGGAGAGCTAATAAGAAAACTTGGATGTGACTTGGAGTTAATTCTATTTAAATTACTCAGAAAGATAAATGGAATATGTTTGCAAGTAAGATTCACAATTCCAAAATAGAAAACTTTGACATGCCATTGAAACTAGGTGGTTAGTCCATTGAACTGGCTAGTCTAATAACCAGTTTTCTGAAATGCATTAAAAAAATAATTGTAAAAGAATCTGAAGTGTAAAGCAAGGCAATGAAAAAAATCTCTCACAAACTCCATAACTAATAGAATAATCACCTCAAAGGAAGAGTCCATAAAGCAGTATCTGTAGCTTACATACCAAGTCTTCAGAATTTAACTACAGTCAATTAGCAAGTAAGGATTCTATCTAGCAGTCAGCTGCTAGACCTGGATCAAACCTAAGTGATTTTCTGCTCTTGAGCTCTCATGTTTAGTATATTTGGGCCTTGCTTGGTTAATCTGGAAGTACCTCGTCATAAAATGCTATGCTTTGAAGTCAGTCCCTGGTTTTGAAGGATAACTCATTTTTGTAGAAATTAATCTCTTTCTCCACCTTTGGCATTGGACATACCAGGTTCTCAGAAGAGACCAGCTCAGACTAGTTTCAAAACAAGTGCACCTTGACTGGTTGGAATATAATTAGTGTCTTAAGCATTCCCAAGGATTACAGTCAAAGCTTTTGCATTACTCACAGCAATTAAGTTGCACCAAGTAAGTTTCATAGTTTTAGCTTTAACACTCTAATTATTGATTTAAAAACACATGTATTTTACATTGTCTTGGCTTTCCATATGGCCAGATATATAAAGCACAACATTTTAGTGCAAACAAAAGCTTTTCAAAAAAACAATCAGTATGCCAAACGTAACGTTCAAAGAATTTCTTTCTTCCAAATGAACTGAGATAGAGTAACTCGACATTCACTTTTAATGAAGCCCCACTGCACCGTGAAAAATGTGCAGCCTACAGTATCTTAAATGAATCATAATATGGCTTACATCTTTAATGCCTGATCACAGTGCCAGAGGAGTTCAAAGAGCCCTTACTAAAACCATCAGTAGAATATGCTGGTTGCACAAGCCACTGAAGTGCCTACTTTGTAGCCAGAAGTAATTACGTTGCTCTGCTAATCTCTGCTGCAGAAACTCAGTCTAACAGACTGAGATCATATCTATCAGATAAAAGCTCCATGCAAGACACAGAGGCTGCTGCTTTTCTTGAAAACACACGCAGCATTTTGTGTGTATGACAGTGCAACATAAATGCATTACACCCTTTGGAATAAAAATTGTGAGTGTTGGGAATACATACTGATGACAAGGAATAAGTATTTCCTTCCTTCCTCTGCTTGAGAGACTGCAAATCTGCATCTTGAGATCACACCACATCTGTGAGGTTCCTGACTTTTACATGCACAGGAACCTCAGGTGTAAGAATCCATTGCTATGAGGCTGAATACACAGTTGTCTCTGTGGATTTCCCTTTTATTCCCCACTCTTCTTAAAATAATGATGGAACGAGACAGGATCTTGAACCATCAGCTGAGCTATGCAATACATCTCACTTAAAAGGCTATGAGGTAATGCTCTTGAGCTATAGCAAATCAGTACAAAATATTTCAGGTAGATAGCATCCATGACTGATAACCGTGGGACACAGATTTAAACCTGGAAGCGTGCACAGAGCTCACGTTTCAGAGTTTCACAGCACTAGATCAAAGTAAACAAGTGCAACCTGCAACTTCACATAAAACAAATGACACTGTGCAGTCCAAACAATGGCAGACAATCTTACTGAAATGAAAATGACTGCTATCGACTTTCAAACCAGAGAGGAATGAAAGCACAGCCAAGAGAGAAAAAAGAGGAAAAAAATGTAACACAGAGAACTATGTATCTTACTTTTTTCTCATACCCTCAAACGGCCAAACTACTTGTTACAGCTTATTCAAATGACTTCAAGCCTGAGCTAGAAGGCTTACATTTTATTCAGGTGGTTACTGTTTGGCACACTAAGCAGCCTCAAAACATAGAAGCTGCTGCCAGCAAAGTCAGGAAGAAAATTGTCAGTCTTTGTATGACCACAAAAAAAAAAAAAGGCGCATATGCCCATGCCAATACCAATTATACAAAAACCTCAAATTGTAAGTGTGGAAAGCAATTTTGGAACATCAAGATGAAACAGTTGGAAGAATTTTACATCTCCCTTTTTAATTTTTCATTATGGTCATACATTCCACCTTCTTGTGTCTGGGTATTTTCTTGCTTTTAACCAAAAAACCAATTGTGCACATTAGCAAGGTGAAAAGATTCCGGTCTCTCCCAGAAGTTCCTATTCACGAAAGTATTTGGTCCTCATTAACTTAAAACTCCAATCACTATAGAAAAAACAATTCAGAATACCTAGCATTCTAAGTGCCCAGATATAATGAGTAATTATACTACAGCATAAAATAGTTACATTTATTCTGTGCTGTGTACACTAATGTTTGCTTGCAATCCTTCCATATATGAAGTTCTTCTACCCACTGCAGTTCATCTGCTGGCTCACCTCTGTGTAACCCAACAAAAAGTGTACTCCAGGGATATTTGTGCATATGAAAAACAGCAAAAGCCTTTTTCTGTCAATATTCTCACATATGGAATAAGCACTTCCATCATGGTTACCACCTGTATTAGCTGGACTCATAGGAGCACAAGGCAAAAAGAGCCTGCTAGGTAAAATGAAACTTCCACATCTTTCAACAACATGGAAATAAGGATTTTTTTTCTTACAGAGAATTAATTGCACCATATTCCTGCCTAATGGAACATTGCTGCAATAACTGCAGGAGTGGATCTGACTATTTATTAGGGAAAAAAAACCCCTAATACTTACTACTAAATGCATCATTTAAACACATTGGTAGGAAAAAATATCAAGTGAGAATATTTCAATACCCTTCCTTTTTTATGACTGAGCACAATCCTCTTCTACAGAGTAAGAAACTTTAATTTTTAAGACTCAATCTAATTCTTCAGAAACAGAATTCTGAACATTGCAGTATTGCAACAGATGTAATGCTGCATTAAGAGCTGTAATGCATCAAACACTTCACCCATCCCACTGTCCACCCAGCCTGCTCCAAAGTGCTACTGTTACATAAGGATCCCTTGCAATCCCCTTAGTTTACATGTTAAGACTGTGAAGGAATGAATATTCTCTGTCTTAGTGTGAGTCCTCCATACATTGCAAGGATTAAAGGCATTTCACTGCCTTTCCTCTGTCATCCAAACTGGACTGACATTATCGCATAGAAGGTTCAGGTACTCCATAGATTCTAACATTATATGATTTCTAACAGGGAAATTAAACCAGATTTCTCAGGAAACAGAAAACAACAGCTACTTTCAAGGTAAAGGTACTTTCAAATGCTAACCTTAAAGGACATAACAACCTATACTCCCAAACAGGAATATTAGGCAAAAAACCTCATGCTATTACCGAACAGAAGACAAAAAAAAATCAGATTATCTACTTTAGGTTTACCACCTTTTTGTTTCATTGGATAGTCTTAGGTCCTGTGTTAATTTGTTACAAGTAACTTCAAAATGACAAGGGAAAGGAGATGGTATTTGTAGAAATGGACAGGAGTTAAATTTGTTTTCATATTTCTAAAAGAGTGCTTAGTGTTAACTTTCTTTGCACAAATTAAAATCCAAATAATAGAAAAACAATTCTCAAATGAATATGGCAAAACAAGTGTACAGACAGTGTACTTAATTTCTGGTTCCTGCTGCAAATTTACTTAAAACACATCTCCTAATCATAAAAGCCTTCCTTCCCATGTTTCCAGATAGGCCTCCATGGATTGCTCATACAGTCCTCTCTCTGGGGCACAGTAATCCACTGGCACTGCTCCCACTCTTCCCCCAAGAACCGAAGTCTCTTCTGGAACAAAACACTCCAGAAACCAAATAAGCAGCGAGGAAGAAATCGATCCACCTGACAGCACCTTTGCAGTTACCTGCAAGGCTCAGCAGCCTTTTCCTCAGCTGCTTCAGTGCGGGAGAGGGGAACAGCAGGGAAGATTTATTAGAATAACACGGCGGGTACGGAGCCTCCCGAAGGCGCCGGCCGTGTGAGGCTGCCAGGGGACCCCACCCGGGCAGGGGGCCGGGACCGCCCGGCACCCCCGGAGCACGGGGGCGGCTGGGGGTGGCCGGAGCGATCCCGAATCCGCTCGGGAGGGCAGATGAAGGTCTGGGCTGCGGCCCTTCCGCCTCCCACCCGGCCTCGCACCGA
>VXBB01014826.1:159323-261826 GCA_013399915.1 Illadopsis cleaveri
GCCGAGCCCGCCCCGCCGGCCCCCGCCGCGCCCGGCCTCGGCCTCGCCGAGGGCGAATCGGGCGGGCCGCCGCTGTGCGGGTTCAGCGGGGCCCAGGACGAGGAGCTGGAGCTCGGCCCCGCGGAGCTGCTGCAGCAGGACGTGCTGCTGTCGGAGCTGCGCGGCTGCCGGGGGCGGCTCCGCGGCAACCCCAACACGCTGCGGGTGCGCGACTGCCGGGGCTGCACCGTGCTCTGCGGGCCCGTGTCCACCTCCGTGCTGGTGGACGGCTGCAGCGACTGCCTGCTGGCCCTGGCCTGCCAGCAGCTCCGCACCCACCGCACCCGCGACTGCCGCGTCTACGTGCAGGTCACCAGCCGGGCCGTAATCGAGGCCTGCTCCGGGGTCTCCTTCGCCCCATACTCCTGGAGCTACCCTGGTATCGACCGAGATTTCGAGTCGTCCGGGCTGGACAGAAACAGTAACAACTGGAATCTGGTGGATGACTTTGACTGGCTGGCGACTGACAAGCCTTCACCCAACTGGAGCCTGATCACCGAGCAGGAAAGAATCACTTCCTGGGACTGACTGCGGAGGCAGCTCTACTGTGCAAGAGATCCTCGTGTAAACGCACTGATCACCGATTGTGGGACTTAATCCCCGATATGCCATTAAATGATTTCATTCAGTATTCAAGTTTTGAATTATAATATATGGCTGGATTTCTCAGTTGAAGAATACCAGTCAAATAGAGTTTACTGTTCTTGCACAAGTTGCTGCTATAATCTGTATGTATCACTGTGGGATTTGGCAATTTCTGAAGTACCTCGTTGCGAGTTTTAACTTAGTAAGGTGAGGCAAAGGCCACTGATACACAAACAGCAGCGAGCCTCTGTTAGAGCTGTTGTGCTGCTTCCACTCATCTAGGCAGACTCTGAATTAATGCAAACTGTGCTGAATGAAAAGATCAAATACCGAATTTTCCATGTTTTTGTGGTCCTCACGTTGCTGACAGCAGCACAGTGTATCTTAGGGGGAGTGCAGGGCAGTGCTGCTGTGAGGTAATGGGGCAAAACAAGGTTCATGTGAAGGAAGAGTTTGTAACTGCCCAGTGCAGCAGACTGAGATGCATCCTAGGCAATGATACAATGATCCAATTTCTGTGGATTCAGGTTAAATCTCTAAGTTGGCTTTTATTTTAAGTGAGATAAGTCTAAAGGAAAAAGATGTTCTAATAAATGTCTAATGCTCTCCTAATATGTTGATTACTCAAAACTGACAAACCTATGGAGTCTGTATAAATACTAAAGCTTCACAGTCTATAAGTGCTATATGAAAGGATGCTGCTTCTTTAAGCAACTCAGAGGCATCCAGCAAGTGCTGATGAACATCACAGAAGCTGGGTTAACTGTTCCTCTGCAAGCTGAAGCTTCAGGAGAGAGGTCAGGGATGTCCCACTAGTTTTTCAAACAACAGGCTTTGTGTGTTGTGATCCTAATTTGCAGCACTCTGCTGCTAAGTGCAGTGTTGGCAGAGGGAGTCAGTAAAACAAAGATGAGGTGCTATATTCCAATTCCAAAATTGCATGTTATCTTGCATAAAGTGCAGAGTAATTTTAGTCTCTTCACTCTTGCTAAGTAATAATAAAAAGTAGCAGCACTGTGGAATGCAATGTCTTTACAGTGTGCTGTTAGTGGTGCTGAAGTGACCACTGTCAATATATAAAGTATACATAGCAGTTTTGGGTTTCTAAAAGCCCTCCTTAACTAGTGACATTTTTCAAGAAATAATTGTTTATCTTGCCTTAGCTTTATTTTAAAACCTCAGTTTGTTTATGCTGTGCAGTCATCATCTATGTGCCTCTAACAGACACTATATCCTAGCTGAACCATCAAAAACTGCACCACTGCCAGGAGAAGTACCTGAAACTTCACTTGGGTGCTTGAATGGTTTTGAGCAGAAAATGTTTTTGTTTAAGTTGTTTTCAGCATATTTAATTTAAAGTGGGGGGGCAAAAGGGATTTTTTTTTTTTTATTCCTGAGAACTTTCAATTTTGTTTACTTCTGTTAATGTGTATTTTTTGACTGAATTGGATTTTGCATTTAAAATATACTTGTTTTGAATTATTTCAGTTGTTCCTTTACTAATTACTGTCTTCTTTGCACTGACAGCATCATAAAATTATTTAAAGCATACACCCTCAGTCTTACTTTAATGTACATAATTTACATCCTTTGTTGAAGGGATGTGATCAGTTGAGGCTCTCAGGTGTCTTAATTTTGCCATACCCATCTTGGTACAGGACCTGATTTTGTAGTTAATTGTTCTCCACAGATCCCAGTAGTGACAGATCAATCCTGTTAGCATCCTCTAGCCTTGAGATTGCAAAATGTTCGGCCTCTAAGAACTACAGTAATGCCTTTGTTCTACTTGCCCAGAGCTCTAAACATTTACACCTCCTTCCTGTGGCCGTGGATCCGGGCAGATCCAGACAGGGAAAGAGACCCCAGGCTGTGGCAGGTACCAGGGGTGCACTGAGGCTTCCCAGTCCACTTCGCATGGAAGTGCCATGTCCTGTTCCAGCTCTTGGGCCATGGCAATGCAGTACTGCCTGAATAAACAGAGCAGGAGTCAAAACATGAAAGTTTAAACTTCAGTTTCTCTCTGAAATTGCTTCCTTGGGGATGTTTTTCAGAAATCAGTTATTGACATCCCAGCTCCTAATGTTTTCTTTCCTCCAAATCCTGTGGTCAAACCACAGTGAGCAGGTAATACTCTTCAGGAACGTGGTGCCAGACAATTACCCTAAAGATTTAGCATTAGCTTTGGAATACAAAACACATAACTGGCTCTTGGTCTCAGGCACGGCATGAAACAAGGAAATTCATTTTGAGAACAGCAAGTCCAGAAAAATTTGGTCAGGCAAATATCTAAACGTGATTTATAGTTCTAAACGTACAACTTCGTGTGTGTATGTATATATATACACACACAATTGCACATGTTTCCATAGACCTTTTTTAAATTATACTTTACTAAGGTAGAATCATAACAGAAATTCAAGACTATTTTGAAACAGAAGTCTGTTAGTGTTGTATGAGAACTTAAGCACTAGTAAAGGTTTGAGAGTATGTTCATGGGCTATTCAGCAGAAAAATTGCAACTTTTTTGGGTCTCAGAGGAAGAGAAGCCAAACCCCTAAGTACTTCTAATCAGCTAGCAATCACTTACCTTACATAATGCACAGCTGAAGTGAACAGTCTCTCCAAGAGCTCTGGCTCTGGTTTGCACTGCAGTGCCACCAGTTCCACCAGGAACTTCTTTCAAAATCTTGTACTTTAAAGAAATTAAGGGTCTGAAAGACAAATGCCTGCCAGAGGCATGGGATAACAGAACATCAGCACCAGAAACCTTGTGCAAATTTGCCCTGAAGAGAAGCTAGCCAGCAAAAAGTTTATAAAAATAGTGGGGGGCATTGAGCTGCAGAACCATTTTCCACAGGGAGTCAGGAAAGCAGTCCTGTTTCAAACATTTTTGAAAGACAGCTTAGTTGGACATCCCTCCCCCAGCCAGTGGCCTCACCAAAATCTTTAAAGCCACTGAGACTTCTTAGTCCACCACAGAGCTGTTACTCAGTGTTCTAAAGCTCCTGTGTGTGTCTGTGGAGGAAATAAAACAGCTCTATTCCAAGATGCACAGCACTGAACCCATGGGAGAAAACTGAGGCCGTTTTCCAGGCCACACAGAGCTTTGAGCGTTGCCATTTGTTGAAGCACTGAGGGGTGGCACAGACCAAAACTTGCCTCCAGAGAAGCAGCCAGGAACTTTGCTGCTGCTTCCCATGGGGCCATCACCTCACCCAGAGGTCTGTCCTGAGGGGTCAACCCCCCTCGGTTCCCTTTGGAGTCCAGGCATTTCTCACTCTTATCCAGGCATTTCCCTCTCCCCTGCTTCTCTGAGTAACAAGAACAGAAATGGAGTTACTTGCATTCTCTTCATCCAGCCCTCTTTCATTTAGATTCTGATGTGAGCTGCAGTAGAATTGTTTTGTGGAAAAAACCAGGTAAGAAATACATGCGTAAGACAATTTCCTGCACACTTTTATGCATCATGTTTTTGAAGGCTTGGATATTTTTTTTCTTAAGTTTCTTATTTAAGCAACAGTTGCATGTAGACAAGGTTCAAATCTCAGTGGTTTTACCTGGAATTGCTTCAGGTTTTACTAACAACTTCATCACGTACAAGGAAAGACAGGAATAGCAAGAAAAACAATCTATGCAACTTGGGGAAATTTCAGCATTTCCATTCACATCATGATCTGATTTATCTGGCTGACTGGGGGATCCACCTGTTGTGCTGAGATATTCTCCAGCAGTAATGACTATCATGAGCTTTTCGTAAGCTGCGTTTAATTCCCAACATATTTCTTTCCTGTTTTGGCAAATATAAACTTTGATTTCCAACTTTTATTTTTTAGCAGTGAATGCTACACCCCAGACATCACGATAATACAAATACTCATTATGACCATCTTGGAGATCAAAAAAAAAAGCTGTGTTTTCTGAACATGTTACACACCACCACATGGATGATGGCTGAAATTCTGGGAATTACCCAGTGCAAAACCACACCAAAACCCCCACAGTGTGCCCCAACAAAGTGCAGGAGCCACAGAGTCCACAGGTCAAATCACCCTTCCCAGGATTTACAGCAATCCCAGCAGTGAATTTAGAACTTGCCTCTGTTTCCAGCCTCAAAACCTGCAGTCACCACACATGCCAAAAAATAATAGCCAACCAAGTTACCTGTGTAAGGAGGTAAAAAAAAAAGAAAGTCATAAATCAGACTTTTCTCCACTTGATAATCGTAGGGAGAGATTCAGCATTTTTATCACATTGTTCCTCAGGAGTGTCCCTGTTCACACCACAGAGTTACAATTGAGAGCAAAGCCATAAGTGAGGGTACATGAGCAAACCTCTCTACACAATAGCTTCCCATCAAAGGTAAAACCAGACATCATTTTTCTTGCAGTGAAATATAACAACCCCTAGGGAAAGGAAAAGAAAAAAAAAAGCCTCAGAAAGGCACAGATTTCATATCACAGAGCAGTGCGAAAGAAAGATTGGGCCAGGAAATGATTCTTTTTACCTACTGAGGCCACTTCCATAGTTTAGGTATGTATGTATTTTATATCTCATATCCCTGAAGATGAAAAGATTAAGATTGGTCCAGGGCTAAGCACCAGACTGTTTAACAAATATCAGATTAAACTGTTTACTTTCCTCTCTCTTAACTGATGAATTTGCAGCGTATATGTAGGTTAGCAGGCATAGCTTTTTGGAAAGGTATCAATATTGTATTGTTATACATACACATTATAATTTTTAACTAGATTTTGAATTCGAACAGATTCATGGTAAAATCAATAATAATTTGAATATTTTATTCTACCATTTTTTCTCCAATATTGGCATATGAATTATACATTTGAATTTAATAGACAGCCTCTGAGGAGACCATTAACTCAAACATTCTTGCAGTAATTAGCTTTTATCTGCTATGGATCAATTTCAGCATTTTCTATTTGAAGTAGAAAGCAGTAGTAAGTGCCAAACTACAGACGAAATACAGCCAAGAAAAAGCTTTTTAAGGAAAGCAGATGCCAGGCAAAAAGAGTTTTCCTTTTTAAACTATCCACACCCTAAAACACTTCTCGATGACTCCCATCACCTTCCTCTCCCTTAGGCTGCTGTGCCAGAGACAGCCCTTGGCTGGCCAGTTTGTGCCAATGCTTGCCCAGGGTTTGTCGCCCCCGTGTCTGGGATAATAGGGAAGCATTCCTTCCCACTTTAAAAAGTGTTAACCAATCCCCTTTAAAATTCCCAAGCCAGCGAGTCAAGTTGATGGGTGCGGTAGTTTTTTCCACTTAAAGTCCCCAGCTGGTATTGAGCTATTGAAAACTGCTTAAATAAACAGCACTTTTCCTAATCCGGGTTGTTTTGGTAGTGCTGATTACTCTCTGTGATGACTTTAAAGGTAGAAGCCTCAGAGGTCTAATTAGTATTTGAGTGTCCCCTCCTGAACATCAGGTAAATTACTGATCACCTCACAGCTAACACTAGCAATTTAGCAGTGATTTATGAGGACCCTTGCCATTTTCTTTGTTTATAGGCAGAAGAGTAAATCTGGAGGGATCAGTGAGCTCTGAAACATGTCCAGCATGTGCTACTTCAATACTTTGATTGCTGAATTAGAGAAAACACCAGAAAGTATACACTTACATGATTTTGCTGCATCAGATTTATCATGGGTATCTAAATGTTAAATTATTAAGCTGACAGGTATTCAGATTCATCTGTGCTCCTGAATACAAAATTACCCATATCCAGAGCAGCACCAGGCTCACATCTGCTGTGAGCAGGAAGTGTTTCACTGTATATCCTCATGACCTGGAGACCTGGTGCAGAAATCTTTTCCACTTTAATTACGTTTTCACGGTCATCACTGACAAAAGAGGAAATGGTTTCAAGTTCCTTTATCTAGAATTAACTCCAGGCTGTCAGATAAATAAATTTTCCAAACTCAAGTCTCTTAGCTGAGCCCTGAAAGAGTCAGTGAAACACATGTGCTGCACTGATTGTGGGATATTTTGCCAGGAGAGATGCTATTTCAGCACCATGACTTATTGCACAAAAACATGAATAGGCTCTCTCAAGAAACAGCACTTCTCATCCACTTCAGGGCAAGAGGAGAGAATAGTTCCTGATGGATAATCACCTTCCCTCTCATCTTACACACTCACTCTTCACCAGCAAGAGCAGCAGCAATGCAAACAACCAGGCTTGCTTTAGAAAAATCCCAGTTACCAGCTGCTCTCCAGCTCACTGCAATAGCACCAGGATGGGCTGGGAAAGGTGTACCACAAAAAACTTCTATTAGGATGGGAAGAAATAGTGAGTTGCCAGCCTTTGTCCTTCCTGAAGGAACCTTCAGCATTCCAGGATCTCAAATGGTAACTGAGAAGCATCCATGATATCACAGAGCTGGAGACCATCAAAACATTATTTTTCAGAGCTTTTTAATTATTTGCGTTACTATTTTTCACACTTGCCTTCCTCCATGGGCATCCCTTCCCCTCTCTGCCCTGAGGGCTGGTGGCCATGCTGCTGGCAGCCACTAGAGGATGCCCCCAGGGATTTGGGTGGTGGCAGCAGCAGGTCTGGCTGACAGGCAAGAGAGAATCCTCCCAGTCCCTCTTCTGGGGCTGTTCCTTTCTCCCCCGCAGCATTAGCACCCACCCACACCTGCAGGATAATATTCCACTGCTGGAGGTTAATTTCACATTGTGGTGGCAGTCAGGGGGTGAAGGCAGTGCAGGACTTTCCCAGTAGCTCCAAACCCCTGTGAGGTGAGTGGGAAATGATATTTCAGAGCAAGCAAAACTCCTCAAGCAGTGGAGCAAGCGAAGCCCGGCACCTCTGCTTGCCTGACCCAGCTGTGTGCTGCAGGGAGGAGGCTGCAGCCACAGGAGGGGCTCCTACCCTCCTCTCTGCCCACTCCAGCGTGAAAGCAGAGCCGGCTGCAGGTCTTTCAGCAGAGCCTGAGGACCCCCGGGATGCCTTCCTTGCACTCAGACACAACATCCCCAGGGTCCCTCTCCAGCTGCTGAGTTGAATTCCTCCCTGGTGTAAACTGCTGGGTGAGTCTCCTTGGGCAGCCCTGCTCGCCTCTCTGGCCTGGTGATTATCCAGTAAGGTGCTCGTGCCAGCTCACTTTTTATAAAAGCACCTTTAGATTTCAGCCCAGGGTTTATTTATTGAGTTTCTCTACACTTTTCCTTTCTCCTGCCCTCCTGCCAAGACTCAGAGATGGTGCAAGCCCTGGAAGTAAATAGAAAATGCCAAGCTTAGTTTTTTTAGGTCACCGTAAACTACACGCTTATCTGCTTTCGGAATACATAAGCCACAGGATGTCATCTCCAGTCAACACAGAAGGATAAGGACTAGAACATGGGTTTGGCTGTAGATATGAATATTTTGGGATCATGGTGGGAAATGTTTGTATACAAGCAGCCTTTTTTAATCCAGAGCCCTTTTCCTTTTTTTCTCTAAGGTTCCATATTCTTCTGGCAACCAAGATCTTTTTATATCTCTGGGGTTTCATATTCCACCTGGCAGCCTATCATAGGAGAGCACAAATCTACTAAATAGTAAAATGAGGGATTACTTCCACTCATCTGTTGACAGACATTTCTCCAAATTGGATCAAATGATTAAAGGTATTAGAATGACGTCTTGCAGATCCAGATCAAATCATTTGAAACCTTGAGAGTGTTTCTCCTTTGCTTGGAAGAAACCACTAGAAATAGTTGTAGGTGCTAATTGCCCATTATTCTCATTAATGTGAAATTGTTAACTGGGACCTTCGAATATTTTACTTACTTGGATCCTAAGCAGGAAACTTCAAGATGGAAGGACCGTGCAGTGGCTCACTTCCTGATGTGCCATTCGGGATCTCTTCCGACGCCTGAATGGTTCTTCCTCAACTTGCTTACGCTGAGAAGAGGGGTCCAGGCTGTGAAATCTTCCAACATCTCCCACTACAAAGATGGCACTGCTGAAAGTCAAATTCAATCAGAAGAAACGGGTAAAACTAGCGCAGGGACTATGGCTCATGAACTGGTTTTCGGTGTTTGCTGGAATCCTTGTTTTTAGCATGGGATTGTTCCTCAAAATTGAGCTCCGGAAGCGAAGCGAAGTGATGGACAATTCTGAAAGCCACTTTGTGCCCAATTCTTTGATATTGATGGGTATATTATCCTGCGCCTTCAATGGTTTTGCTGGAAAAATCTGTTACGATTCTCTGGATCCCGCTAAATTTGCCAAGTGGAAGCCTTTGCTGAAACCTTACCTGGCACTGTGCTGCGTCTTTAACATGCTCATTTTCTTCGTTGCTCTGATTTGCTTTCTCATGCGGGGCTCCCTGGACAGCACCCTGGCCCAGGGGCTCAAGAACGGCATGAAGTTCTACCGGGACACGGACACCCCGGGAAGGTGCTTCATGAAGAAGACCATTGACATGCTCCAGATCGAGTTCAAGTGCTGTGGCAACAATGGCTACAAAGATTGGTTCGAAATCCAGTGGATCAGCAACAGATATCTGGACTTCAGCTCCAAAGAAGTGAAAGAGTAAGTGACTTGGTGGGGTTTGTATCACATAGTTTCCATGTTTGATCAATATCGTCCTCAAGTGCCAACAGGCACTGACTGGAAGGGGGTTTGTGTAAAGTGGGGTCTTGTGTAATAAGGCATCCCAAATGACCAGCTAGATTGCTTCCTCCCCTGACAAATTCCTCCAAAGTCATCCATAACATAAAATAAAAAGCACCAAACTACAATTCTCACTCTTACACAGTGTGATATAAACAGACCTAATAGTTTTTACTGTTCTTTTGCTGCTTTATAAACCCATTACCTTGAGCCACACTACCAAAATCAACTGGAAAATATCAGAACTTTACTAATCCTTAAGCAGATGTCAATGTGATTTATTAATTTCCTAAAGAATTCCCTGGAGATATACTGTTGATACCACTTTTAAAACTCCACTTAGATATTGGCAGCTAATCAGCTGCATGGAAATAAATAGAGACAGTAGCACTTTGCCAATAACCTATGTGTCTTAGATCCTTAAGATTTAGAAATTTGTTTTTATGTTCAGTCAATGGAGTGCTTCAGTGCTGTGATAATACTGAGCATCAATTGATGTTCCTAGCTTTACACAGTGGCCCTTGTAGCCATCTGTATTTTAAGTTCTGTCCAGTGCCTAATTTTTTAAAACCTCACATGAAAGCAGCACTACTTTATTGTTTCTATACAAACCAGACCAGGTTGTTGACCAGAAACACCTTAAAGGCTTTGATGTCAGGTCCCAAAGAGGCAGTAATCCCAAAATCAGGTTAGGTGCAGTAAGCTCAAGCAGAAAATAAACCTGAGAACAAAATGAACCTTTGAAATTAAAAAAATAGCATTAGGCATAAGTACCCACAACCTTTTAAAAAATTGAGCACTGGAGAAAGAGGTGGTTATTGCGGGTTCTTTGGCAACATCTTTCATTAATGTTTATGCTCTGTGGTTGCATAATGGGTCCTGTAAACTGGAAGCAATCTGCCTTTTAAATATACTGCCTGTATTAAAAACGTCTGAAGTAATTTGGAAAAAAAGCTTTGTGTATCTCTTGGGATCTTTTGGGATCCCTGCCTGACTGTGTAAATGGTATTTCGCTTGTGTGTGTGTCTCTCTGCATGTTCTTTTGACTTTTTGGGTGGTCTGGTTGTTTTTGCAGTTCAGAATGAGGACTTAGTGACAACTGTTGCAGATTTAACCCCTTGCACTGCAGGGTGTTATAACAAATACAGTCACTATTGAATCGGGGGGAGTTTCCATCGCGAAGGTATACCCATGGGTATAAATAACTACGTGAAAAAACCTTGCCAGCATTATATGGAGATTTGAGAGCTGTAACTTAATCCAGCATCAGTGGAAGGGCAATGCACAGAGGGAAAACAAGGTTATACTGTCCTTAATAACTGATGCCTTGTTTGGGACTGAGACTCAAGGTAATTTCTTTGTACTACTGAGGCAGGAAATAGGGCATTAAAAATCTACAAATGGGTTTTAGTGAATTCAAGGTTTGTACTATGTGGTGGTGCACAATCTCTGCTCCCGTTCCTGATGGGATAATCTGACCCCTTTGAAGCCAACAGTAAAGTTCTCCTTAGCTCCAAGGAAGAAGGTGGGAGTCCATCCTCCACAATGGGATTTTTATACTATTTGTAGAGCAAAGGCCTGCCTGATCAAATATCCAATCTCTCTGAAACTGGTGGAGCATTTACACATGAATGGGAATTAGAGCACACTTTACATTTAGAGAGAAAACCTCAACTGTGTTTGCTGTTTAGATATGTTTAGGTCATGACTGCAAAGTGGAATTTCCCTTCACCAGGCTGTTGGAATCGCCTCTGTATGACACAATTTTAAAATATCCATATAGAAAGCTACAGGTGACACTCAGATTTTTTTTTCCTCCTCTACACCTTTGGGACTCTCCATTCTGTGATTTTCTAAGCAAAATGGCGTGTTTTAAAACTGCAGTCCTTTTATTATAGTCTTTTTGCAGAGTCAGTGGAACTACTTGCCTTCTAAGTTATCTTGCATCTAAACCTCTCCTAAGACACTAGGCTAAATGATTGTTTACAGAGAACAACCACAGAGTCAGATGAACAATAGCTGGGGAGCTCCTGCAAGGACTTTGGAAATTTTGCAACATCCTGTTGCTGAAGCACATTTCATGTTTTCAATACTGGCTACCTTCCCAAGCCAAGAATAAATGCACAACCTCTCCCTGGAGCTATTATAATCAAAAAGAAGCTATTAGGTTTGCTGGATCAATGCTCGAGCTGGATACAGTGGGTTCCAAGGCTATCATGGGTTCTTTACCAAGCTCAGATCAGCTCCAGCACCTCCCTTCCATCCTAACTATGCTATGTTCACTCTTTTCTGGCTGCCCCTCCTGAATTGTCTCTACCATTTACTTTTGTTAAAAATTAATTTCCTTGAAAAAGTGACCCGAGAGCGTGCATTTCCAGCAGAAGGAGTTAATTATTCAGTGTAGCCTTGACATAGAAAAGGATTTTGGAGAGAAAGGACACCCTGGACAAACACTGCTGGTGTGAACAAGGGGATGCGGAGAAAAGGCATGGTGGAAAATCCTCCTTGCCTTTGCTTTCCTTCCTTGTGCAGATTGGATATCTTTGTGTGTTTGTCTTAGTCGGTCTGTGTGTGTGTGTGTGTCTGTGTATGTATTCACGCTCCCTTCTGCCCTTACCCGTAGCCGAATCAAAAGCAACGTGGACGGGAGGTACCTGGTGGATGGCGTCCCCTTCAGCTGCTGCAACCCCAGCTCGCCCAGGCCCTGCATCCAGTACCAGGTCACCAACAACTCTGCCCACTACAGCTACGACTACCAGACCGAGGAGCTCAACCTGTGGCGCCGCGGCTGCCGGGAGGCGCTGCTGAACTACTACAGCGGCATGATGAGCTCCATGGGCGCCGTCATCCTCCTCGTCTGGCTCTTTGAGGTAACCCTCTCCCCTCGGACACACGCTCTGCAGGAGCGGGGCGTTTCTCAGCGTGGGTTTCTGAATGAAAAATCAAATCTATCTAAAATAATTTAAATCGATTTTCCCCATTGTTTGACTGAGAAAAGCCTGAAAGGTCCCAGGTTGTAAACAGAGGTGGAGTGGGTGTGGGATCACAGACCCCTCCAGAGCCTCGAGTATCCCACAGCAAGAGGGGGGAAAGGCAGTGATTTTCTGTCAAAGGCAAGGTGCTGAGCAGGGCGGAAGAGTGCAAGGGCTCTGCTGTCCAGATGCGTGAATTTTACACGTATCACCGTTTGTGGGGAATGAGAAATAAAAAAAAGCAGCGCATCAGAAAGATATGACGGTAATTAGTGGGACAGAAAGTGCAGTTAAAGGGTTTTCACCCTCAACAAAGTAAGGCTTTAAGCCACACACAGTGGAATGATTTCAAGGCAGCGTGTGGACCTTCATCAGCTCCACCATGGTATTTGGTCAGAAAGAGTGGTTCAAGTGGAGCAGGTGGATTAAATTTATTTTATTCTGCTTCCGAAACCACAACGCAAATGCAAACAGGTGCCAACACTGCCCAGAGCAGGTGTCTGTGGGCACCATAACCCAAAGTGCAGCTTGGCTGATAAAACACTGTTCACCCAATGCAGTGAATCTCCTGTCTCTGGGAGGTGGCCAGTCTTCTAGCCAGGCTGTTTAATCAACACTAATGCTCGGGGAGCGTGGGCTGGCAGTGGCACGAGGGCTGGAACGTGAGGTGCTGGATGTGGAGATCACGCAGGACCTGCTGGTAAAAGGGAGGGGGCAGCTCCCTGTGGTGCAGCAGAGCCCTTCCTATCCTTGGAATGACTGCTGCATATGGCATTGCCTATTTTAAATGATTCAGCTGCCTTTTTAAAAATTTAGATACATGCAAATTTAAAAAAGATGAGTTACATTTTGATACAAGCACTGGCCTGCAGCCTTCCAGGAATTAAGATGCTTTTTAGAAAATAAACACCTACCTAAATCTGTGAATTGAAAAAAAAATCATAAAGTTACTCCACGTTGCGTTGTTTTAAAAATAACTGCTCCGAACTGCAGAGAAATGTACTACCTCTTTACACTGTTATTCTGGTAAGAAAAGAAAGAGAAGGTCTTTATTTTAGCCCAGATTCAAGTGCAGAGGTCTTGAAGAGAGGGGAATTTCAACTGTATTTGAAAGTCAAAGAAATTCAAAAGCTCAAGGGGAAAATGCACAAAAATACCAATGCCAGCTGCAAAAAATCATGCCTAGGAACGTGTAACATACCTCCGCTAACTTGCAGGAGATTAATGACAGTGATATGTTAACATTAATAGCAGTGATAAAAATGCAGTATTTTATGTCTAACTCTTCAAAGCACACCTGGGTATTTTTTTCAACCTGTGGCATAATGAGAAATGAGATGTTCTCTTCTTTTCTTTGTCTTCTTCAAAATAGAAGGTGAGACTTTTTTCAGGCAATCAGAGGACTTTTAGGGCAAAACTTGAAAGAAACAACATGATCCTAGGTTACAATAACTTGCCCTCCTGAATATTTATTACTTGCCTGATATTCTACCATAAAGGGCCCAGATTTGGGTCTGAAATTCCCTTTGCTTTTAAAGCAAACTTTGAAGGGAGGAAGCAAAGCAGGAAACAGACATTAAATTAGTCTCCCTTGAAATATAACCACTTCCTTTAAATTCCAGTCAGGATAGGAAACAATTTTATGCTGAGCAGGAGGGCAGCAGAGGTCCCAACTCCTGACCAAGGTAAGTGTGGGTCTGAGCAGGGTGAGCCCAGGGACAGTGGCTGTGGTGGCTCTGCGCTTCTTGTCTCCACTTTGACTGACTTCCTGGGAAGTCACAGAAAAATGCATAACAAAAATCCTGGGTTGCTTTACACCTGCAGCCACTGTGGACTCAAACCAGGTACTTCTCCAGCAAAGCCCTTCTTGGGGGCCCTGGACGACTCTTCTAGCTGGGTTGCTGGAATTGAGGTGTGGGAAAGGGGAGAGAACATGGAGGGAAATACTAATCACAGCTGTTATTCTGAGCTGTGGAAAAAGGTAATGTGCCAAATAGGCACAAGGACCTCAGGGAAGGCCATTTCTCTTTCACCTTTCTATATTAGGCACAAGGAAGAATGAACGTATTTTGAAACATCAAAACTTCTATTTGAAAAGAATGCTAATATCTAGAAGCTGCTTTTCCTAACAAAAGCTGTAGGCTTCCCATGTGTGACAACTAGTCATGAGGATGACAAAAAAAGATCACACCCCGCTCTGGCTAAGCCGCCTCAGGCTAAACCCTGGCAAACAGATGGGCTTCGCTGCAGAAGGTCAAGAAGAGCAAGCCTGGATGTCTTCTTGACCTGCCTTAGCCAGCAAAGAGGAAAAGAGAGGTTCAAGGGTGCCCTGAATAAAGTATTTCAAAAGGAATAGAGGGCTGATGTTGGTTCCCGAGGTGCTCCACGTCCTTCACTTGTGCAAACATGTGGATCTCAATAGGTCACAGCTGCCACAACAGCCAAGACCCTGGGATTCACCTCACATGTGCCACAGACCTGAGCTGGGCCCAGGCTGAGCTCCAGGAGAGCACTGAGCCATTCACAGGAGGTGTGTTGCATGTCCTGTGTCAGAGAGTAAACTCTCTGATGCATTAACAGTAGGAGTGAATTCCTGGTAATCTCCAAAACCAGCCCACAGGCAGCAGGGACCCTCCAGATGGACACAGCTGGAGAGGGTGAGCATGCTGTGATGCAGGGCATCCCCCAGCCCAGCCTGCACAGCCCTAGCCCTGCAGAAACAGTGTGGCCATGTTCTTCCTGGCACTTTAAAGTTGCTGAAAAATGACAAAGGTTTCCATGACAGGGAAATCATCCCTCAACGATACTGGCCTCGCTCCAGCACTCTGACACCCCAGCCTTCTGTGCTGGACTGTGGTTAAGCCCAAATCTACAACTCACAGATTGGTTAAGGTTGGAGGTTTAAGGTGGCCTCACCAGGGCTGAGCAGAGGGGAAGAAGGATCACATTTCTCAACCTGCTGGCAATTATTCATCTAATGCAGCCAAGGATACCATTTTCCCACTTTGCCACAAGGGCACATTGTTGGCTCAGGGACAGCTTGGTGTCATCCAGAGCCCCAAGGCCCTTTGCTGCCAAGCTGCTGTCAGCCAGTCATCCCCAGCACATACTGGTGCATGGGGTTATGCCTTCCCTGGTGCAGGACTTCAGCTAAACTGCTGGCCCCAGACTCTCTGTGATCATATAGGAGATAGACTAATTTACCAGATACTAGTCTCAAACTTCCTGGGCTCTCTTCTCATCTGGCAGAGAAGACAGGCTCAGGTCAGTAGAGAGGACAAGAGCCCAGACATTTTGCATTGCTTTGAAAGAATCTCAGCTTCAGGGACCCAAGATCTTGCTTAGAAAGGTTTTTAAGAAAAAAAAAGCTTAAACTGAGAGAAAAATCACAAAAATCACAAAATCTCATCCAAAGACAGGTCAGATGCTCAGTGCTGCACCTTCCTTTTTAAAGGCATGACAGTATTTAGTGTCTTGGAGCCACCCAGAAAGCCAGTCCACCTACTTTGGCTGTCAAATAATGGCACTTGGCAAGTCAATCACAAAACAAAGCTCCTGCTGACATGCAGCAAGGCAGCACAAGTAGAGAGCAACGTGGATGCCATTGCCTGCACCCAGCCCTGTTAATCTGCACTTGCAACAGCCATTGATTTCAAAGATATCAGCCCCATGAGTGAGAGCGGCAAAACTGGGACTCAGAATGGAAGGAAGATGTCAAAGGCTATACATCCCAAGACTAATGTGATGGGATTTGTCACTTCTTGTGACTTTTATAGAATAGTGCTTTAACTGATTTAAGTCATCATATTATTCGCTAGATGAGACTATTTCCAGACTCAGAGCCACTAGGAACATCCTCAGTGACCAAAGTATGGCTAGTCATACATTCCTGTGTTAAGCAGGATAAACATTTGCCTTTGGATATGGAAGTATTTGATGAAACTTGTTTGCTTGACCAGTGTTTTTCCCTTTCTGATCTTGAGTGAAGGCAGAGAAATATGAACATCTGCAAATTTTGAGAGTAGCCAAGTGTAGCTTTAGTCTTCCAAGAGTTTGGACTAGGTGATCATACACAAGTAGGATGACCACAGTAGACAGGCTGATAGATGGTCCATGGAAGCACATGCTTGGACAGTCCCTTGAGCCCAAAAGCCAGATGTGAATTCTGCCATTGGCCTTGCCATGTGGCTGAATCCCAACCTCAAATCTGCCAGCCTCTTTAGCCATCAGGGTTGGTTGAGGAGACCCAAAGGTTCCTTGGGAAATTGGATAGGGTGATGGAGGCGTCGTACTTCCCTTGGAGAACAAATCCTATGAGTTCCTGACAGCAGTAGGTGTTCTCCATCTGAGCTTTACCCAGCACATGAAGGACCAATCCAATCTTACTACTGCCCCACCCCAGCCACCAGCCCTACACTTCACCAGGCTGGCTCTTCTGGGAGCTGCTGTTCTTTTCTTCTCTACTTCACACATCAATCACTTTCTTCAAAAGCACCACAAGGGTGAGGTCAGATTGTTCTGAAGGGTGTTAGAAGGCAGGAGACTGGCTAAAATCACACTTTCTCTCTGGAGGCAGTGCAGGGTGCTGCCAATGTCAGCTGTGTTACACAGTACAGTAGAAAAAGTCTGTCAGGGCTGCTGGACTAGGTAACATTTAATCAGAAATACAAATTTGTTTTAGATGGAACCAGGGAGAGATCACCTGCTGCCTTGGTTTCCTTATTTGCACAAACCTATATTAAAACAAAATCAGAATCTGAAGCAGACAAACT
This sequence comes from Illadopsis cleaveri, assembly GCA_013399915.1. Taxonomy (NCBI): domain Eukaryota; kingdom Metazoa; phylum Chordata; class Aves; order Passeriformes; family Timaliidae; genus Illadopsis; species Illadopsis cleaveri. The sequence goes on from VXBB01014826.1 coordinate 176,317, forward strand.
AATGGCTCAAATCCTAATGCTGGTCCGTTCTGCAGAGACGCTGATTCATTAATATCTCCTTGATCAGCTTAATATACTCACCAGACATATTAAGGTTGATGCAAAGTCAAAACGTTTAGTTAAAACTAAGTGGGTGGTCAAGGCCAAGGACGGTGTTGCACATCCAAAGCGCCTTCTGGACAATCCAGTGCACGGCAGCTGGGAATGCATTAAAACCTCCTGGGAAGGCACTGACATTGACAGGGTGTGGAGAGGCCCCTGGGGCACAGGGCCCTCAGAGCTGCTGCTCACACCAGCAGCCAGGGCTGCCCTGGCAGGAGACAGTGAGGGTGGGACAGGAGTGCCCAGGCCCGGCTGACACACTCTGCCTTTCCCTTGCCTGGCACAGATGTCAGTGATGGTTGGCCTGCGCCTCCTGCACACCTCCCTGGAAAGCATCACCAATCCTGAAGACCCCGAGTGCGAAAGTGAAGGGTGGGTCCTGGAGAACAGCCTGAAGGACACTTTCAAATCTGCGCTGGAGAATTTGAAAAAGCTGGGTAAGTTCAACCAGGTGGAGGCAGGAGCCGAAGGCGCCGAAGGAGAGGAAGGTGGGAAGACGCCAGCCATCACAACAGTCAGCTGAGCTGCTCACTGAGGTGGACTTTTTCTCAGAGCAAATAACACAAACTGAGAATTGTGAATATATCTACATTTTAAAAGCTATGCACCAACCACCAGAATACACATTTCTACGCATGCTCACTTTTGTACATGGGAGCATACAACATAGTGCACCTTGGGATAAAACATTTGTCCACAATGTGAGTACACCATATCCATATCCTTTTGGGAATATGACCCCAACTAGGACTTGCAATATTCATGTGTTCCCTTATCAGAGACAGTTAGTTTAAGAAAAAAAAAAATTAAAAAAAAAGATTGCTGTCATGACATGGCAATCCATTCCATCTTATTTTGAAATTAAAAGTGGAATTTGAAAAGTTAATATTGTTTTGCTCAAGTTGTTTCATCAGCATACTTTCTGTACTTCAGCTTTTAAGGACAAACAGATTGGGTTTCTGGAGAGTAACATCACAGAATTCAAAGAAAGAAGGATTTCCAGAATTGTATATAACTTAGTATACAGGTATTTTGACAAACCTCTCATATGTGATTTTTGTTAATGTGCTAAGCAATGGTATTTCCTGCTGTATTCTTAAGATGTACATAGAACAAAATGCAAACTTATGCTGAGAATTTATGTACTAAGAAAAAATTGTAATTTCATGAAGCAGCCAAGCATCATAAAAACAACATTCAGGTAAGATTCAAGGGGTTTGTTTCTCAGGGGTTTTTTGCAGGCTGTATATCTTGAATGAATGTGTTGTAGACTTATGCTTCACCTTGTATTTAAATTCTTCACAGAAGCTTAGAAGATTCATCTTTTAGTGGGTGGAATCCAGGCTATGAGCATGTGCCAGTTATGGTTACTCTGGACATTTTACAGAGTATGTCATCTCATAATTTGCTCCAGAATATTCAAGCCCAACTATTTTTAAGGCAAGAAAAAGACAACCCCAAATCCAGACAGGCCACTTAGAACTCACACTTTAAATGTTTTCCAGGGGCCTAGAAAGTGGATACCATTCATCCACAAGTAGATCAAGCCCCAACCTTTCAGGCCAGAGAAAACTAAGTTTAAATCTCCAATGTGCAAATTTTACTTTATCAGTGAGGGGGTACTCCTCATTATATCTTTTAAATCAAAGGGAAGGCACATTTTGTACATGCTGCATCTCTCCAAACATAATGTCATAGCTGGAGGATCCTGTTCTCAAGTTGGAATAAAATATGGAAAGAGTTTGCTGTGGTGTGCAGCCTCTAATAAGGGAACAGAGCATCATCTTGAGTTTATTTTCAGCTGCCAGATAATTTCAGCTAAAGACAAAGAAACACGAGAGAACAAGCGCCAGCCCCCTGCACCAATGATTGCAGACACCTCAGTCCCTCTGCAAGCCAGGCACCACACTGATTTTTACCCTGGCTGTGCAAACCCTCTACTCCTCGGGGGTGTACCTGGGAGAGGTTTCTCAGTGGGTCCCTTCTCCCCAGCTCGTGTCCAGCCTCAAAGGGAGCAGTGTTTGCAGCTGTGTCACCATTGCACAACTCCACTGGTTTTTGTTCCTAATCATTTGTGCACTTGCTCCAGCAGCACTCAGCTCCTTCACCTTCTGTCCAAATTCCTTCTGGGATGGACAGATCAGTTCAAGGCAGGACAAGTAGGGATGTCCCTACATCACGCCGTACTTTCCATCTCAGTGCCCAGGCTGTTTCAGGCCACCTGCACGCAAGGATTGCTTTTGACAGGTGTCTGTGGTGTCCTTTCATTTTCTCAAAGCTGGTCAAAGCTTTCAACCGTAGTTATGATCATGAATTTAGTTACAATAACGAATTTAAAAGTCACTCTCCCCTTCTGTGCATAAGACTAGGACAAGGGCACTGACAAAAGGCCAACTTGCTACTCACCACAGCCTATCGTCTCTTGCTCTGCTGAGGGACAGAACTGTACGAGCCAGAGCAGCTCCTCCCTGCTCAGTAGGATGTCACTGGGGCCAGCTGCCCCCTCAGCTGGTCCATTAAAGAACAGGATTGTGGATGGTACATGATGAGGCCACATGTACCAGAGAAGAGCTTTTCAGAGGAGTCACATGTGGATAGGAGCTGCGTTACAAGGATTCATTACAGTCTTTACTGGGGAGGCTTCAGCGAGTTGTGATCTATACCAGTTACTTGACTAGACTGACTTTTCAGAGAGATCTAGATTTATTGCTAACCTAGAAATCTGGCTTAGGCCCCTAATTTAGACAAGACTCTCCAATTATTCGTGGTCTCTATTTTTTTATCAGCTGATTGCTAAAGCAATATAATAAATTTTCAAACCATCCTTTCAATGCCACACTGGAGAAGCCAGTTCCCAGAGCAATGATATCAGGCAGGTAAACAGACCATCTGAGACGAGTTTATGAAGAACAGTACTGGAACCAGGGAACAAAGAGTATATGGGCTAATGCTGTCTAAAATAAAACCTCCTGGTTGATGAAGATCTTTGTGACATCTTATGATTACCACAAGATTGTAATACGACTGCTTTGTACAATATTACATGTAATATATCACTCGTCCAATCTTACACATACTTACTTGTGATACTGCAAATGCTGTTCTAGATAAAGATATTTCTGCTGACTGCAAATGTAAATTTAGGTATTAAAATGTTATTGCAAGTAAAGATCTCTTTAAAGAAAATGTTTAAATATATACAATTTAATACAGATTTCTTTAATTTGCATTGCTGCTGACTTTTTCCTTCTGAATTCATTTCTTGGATCTGTTTTATTTATTCCTATACGTGGGAAGGTTTCCCCCACCTCTATATAATGCTCTGAGAGAAAGCAAACCTTCCTCTTTTCATGTGCCCAACTAAGCTCAGGATGTGCAAGCAGACCCCTAGATCACCTGCCTCTTACTAGAAAGGAGAATTTGCTGTGCTATTTTAATAACATCCTCTTGTAGTACATAGGAATTAAAATATCTTCACAGCCATGAACGTGATGTTCTGGTCATGCTGAACCAGTGAAACCACCAGCATCCTCAGGGTCTTTGACAATCAGCTGGGTTTATAACCTCTTTTTCTCCCCCTGTTTAAATCTAACTTGCAATAGACATTTAAAAGAACACATTGCTCTTATTTTAAATTTAAGTCTAAAGCTCACAAAGTCAAATCTCCCTGCACCAATCCGACAACTTCCAGAGCCGTGCCCTGATTTTCAAACTAATAAACTTCAGAAGGATGTGAACTTAATTCATGCAAACCAGGCCACTTCTTTTTAGGTACCTCCACACGGATTAGCGGCTTAAATCCAAGTACCCAGATCTCAGAGCCAGCACAAGGCCTTGAAGTGTCAACTCTTAAGAAATATTACTTTTAAAAGAATGGAAAAATATTGCATTATTTTACTGATGACATTTATTTGAAGGGACACAGAACATTGAATAAAGTGCTTTAAAGGAGGAAATATAAACAGCTTCCTTAAAGCTATTAGTTCCTAAGTAGCCTTAATACAATTGATAAGATTAGCCTCCATGCATTACATGAGCTTGGGCATTTGGTAATACCACACAAATACAAGTGTGCAGCTTAGCAAAGAGCATGGGAATGCTATATCGGGCTCACAGGCACCATGGACCTCCTGGCTAATGGGCTGGGAAGATTTTCAAAGTTGATATAGAGAAAAAGGGATCCCAGCAAAACAGTTACTGATTTACACCCAACTTGCTTGTTTGGTGAAAGAAGCCAAAGCTGTTCTTAGCGTAATCAATGGAAAACAGGGGCGGATCACAAATGCTTATTTAAAAAAAAAAAAAAAAAGAAAGAGCATTATTAGAGATTAGTTAATTAAGAGATAAGGCCAGAAAAATAGAATGGAACCATGTGATAACAGCCCCCTGTGGGGAAGACACAGGCTTAGGCAAATTTATTTCTGGCAACAGCAATGCAGTTATTTCAAATCTGAAGTCATGCCTACGTGGAACATTTTCTGATTTATATCAGACCTGTAGTGTTCAGTGACTGACTGAAACACTGAAGTAGTAAAACGCCTCTCTCAAAGCACCTGTATTTGCTGTTCCCATGTCATTTCATAGGTATTTCTGAATCTGGATCCAAAGCACAGTGAGGTAGGAAAGCTGGAGGAAATCCTGGCCTGGAGCTAAGTTTTGTAGACCCCATCAGTCTCTGCAGCACCCTGCCCTGGGGACCACCCCTTTTTGCAGTTCCTCCCTAACATTTGAGAGGGCTCCAAAGAGGGAGGGCTGAACAGGACTCTCACCTCCCATCCCATTAGCTCCCCACAAAGCACACACAAACAACTACTCTTGCCTGACTGTTTCTAAGAGGATACTCCATAAACCATGAGGAAGTACATTTCCACAGTTTGTTCTCAGAGATCTCCAGAGCAAAGGGTGGTGCAGAATCAGGAACCTGTCAAACAGTGAAACAAGGACCAAAGGGCAGCTCTGCAGCCTGCCACCAGACTGATGCACACCCCCTGCAAAACAGGGTCAAGCATTGCAAAGCAGAAGTGAGGAGACTTGGGCATGTGGAAATTGGAAAGGCACAACTGCAGCTGGAGGGTGATGAAAGGAGGAGAAAAAAGCACTAAATCTCAGGCACACAATTCCCCACACTGACTCCCTTGGTAATAGGATGAAAATCTTTAGTTCTTGAAAAAAACCCCACAGAAGTCACTTTGAAGTCTGTGACGATACAGAATTTAACAGCAGCACCAAAGAAATGCTGTCCTTCCCAGCTGGAGATGCACAGAGCCCTTGCTCCAGCCAGGCAGCAATGTCAGGATACCCAAGCTGGAAGGACACTCTGGCTGTGTTCATCAGTTCCAGGGCACAGACAGTCCCCAAACACAAAGTTTTCCTCTTACAAATCACCTCCTGCCTTCCCAGCTGCCCAAATAGCCTGTCCAGAGGGTGGCACAGCTCTGTCTTAGAAAAACACTTTTCCAGATGGGTGTGAGTTTTCCCATTTACACATGTTTTCTCCAGCACAAATAACGGGTTAAGGTTAAAAATAACAAAAACACAGGAGGGACATACCAACAAGGACAAGGTGAATTCACAACTTTGTATGAATGAATCTTTCATTAATTACATAAGTTAATCAAGAGCATAAGTAAAATTGATTCTGTAATGTTGCTGTTGGCATATTTTAAGTAAATTCTGACAGCATTTCTTGTTTTCACCCCAGAATGTTAAATGTGATTAGGACTTAAAATTCAAATTTATTCTCTACTTCTCTAAGTTGTTTTTTTTATTATTATTACAGAGTATTTTGGATTATTTTTGAAATCAGGTAATATTAAAAATGGATCAAATGCATTTCAGGAAGCATTTTATTCAGGGAAAAACTTGCAGTGGTATGTCAAGATTTGAAATAATTACTACCACACCATATCCCTGACTCCACTGGAAGAAAACAACTTTCTGTCCCCTCCCTCTTTGCACTCGACCAGGAGCACTGCTGACACAGTGCCACATACCCTCCTCAGATACTTCACAGCTAGGTCTGTCACTGGTGAAGGCTTATAAGTGGATCCCAAATCTCTGAGAGCAGGATTCAATCCCATCCTTGTCTCACCACAACCATTGCTGATGCAGCCCTGGATAGGACGTGCACCTCAGCAGCCATGCCTGGAGCAGGGCATCCCACCCTGAGCACCCACTGTTCTCCAGGGCAATGAAGCAACCACACTGGGTCTTGGGTTTGCTGTCCTAAATGGATGTGACACCTCTCAACACCTGGATAACTGCTCTTCCACATCTGCTCTTCCACAGATTTGAAATGCTGCCCACATAGAAATGTTTGTCTCACACATGTTGGCATTAGAAGCAGTTACTCCCAGCCTCTCAGCTGAACACTCTGCTTCTGCATGCTCCAAGTGACACACATGTTGCTAGTGCAAAGCATTTACTACTCCATTAGAAAAAAAAAATTCAAAATCCCTTGTTTTCAGCTCCATCCTGTCTCCATCCTGTTCAAGCTGACGAAGTGGAGCTTAAAGCCTGCATTACAAAGTAGTACACAGAAAAAAAAAAACCCAAAACCACGAAGTTCTTTGTTTCAGAGTTCATGCCATGCTCCAAGCTTTCAGCTATTAGAGCACTTTGAATTACCAAAACCTGACCTGGAAGGAATTATTATACACAGATGAGATGCCTGACTAGTTCAACAGCATTAAGTACATGCTTAGCAATTACTGCAGGTTTTTTTTCTTCTTCTAGTGTATTTTCTGCTAAATTGCACATTCATTCCAAGACTGACACAATCACTGCAAGAAAACACAGGCTTCTTGGAGCAGTCTTTACAAGAGCCAACAGCACCTTTCTAATGCAGGCATCTCTAGTCAGAGGACACCAGCGAATTACATCAGCGAACACATTGCTGATCCCCTTGCCCTCGTTATTTTTATATAATCTTCTCTCCTATTCATTAACACACTTTACCATCCTCCACACTTAAGAGTACTGCAAGTACAGAAATGCGTTTCACACGTTGTTCCTCAAATACATGGTTGATTTCAAATCAACACTTTGGTTTCATCAGTCACTAAAATACTCCGCAGTGGTCTGCACAGACACCATCCCTAACCTGAGCTCAGCTGTCCCACCCTGCCCGGGGCTCTCTACCCAGTCTGGCTTTCCTTCCAGGATCCCACGCAAAGGACAAGCTGGAAAACTTACCACCTCCGAGCTCACGCTGTCTGAAAAGAGACTGTGAAAATATATATTCACAAACTGATGAAAAAGTAACATTTAATCATTGCTGTCATGGAGACGAAGATCAGTACTTGCCATTTCGTAGCTCCTACACCTGGCGCACTGCGAAACTCCTCATACTCTCCCTCTTCTTTTTTCCTCCAAGAGAGGAGTGTTTGACAAATCTCTCCATCAAAAATATAAGATTTGGGCATCTAATGTTTGCATGCCAGGAGAGGGGGAAAGGTGGCAGAAGAGCAGGAAAAAAAAAATAGGATGAATATGCAAAAGACTCAAGATAAAAATATGCAAAGCAGTTTTTATCTGTGGAACAAAGATTTGTAGAAGAAATGTTAAAACTGCCACAAATTAAGTATGAATAGAAATGTACATGTATGAAACAGCAGAAGAAATAACTGAGCAAGCCTTTAAAGAGCAGCATGTATGGATAACAGGGGATAACTGACTGACAGCAGTAAAGTGGGAAGATGCTGAGAAATGTGTTGTTTCCACCCAGCCCAGGAAGCCTGAGCTCCAAATGGCCATGGTACAGTTGCCTTCTCAGCAGCAGACCTGTGCTTTGGCAACAAGAGGGAGCGTGTGTGGTGTGTGCCTTTCCTCTTCATGTTGTTATGTACCAGCCAAAGCACCCAAAACAGGAAAAGACAACAGCTTTACTTATTCAGGATGGGTGAAGCAAGACACTGAGGCAAAACACAGCCCCATAGGTCCTACTGAACCCCAAAGAATATAAAAGACATTTCCAAAAGCCATTGCTCCTCTCCTCTGTAGCACCTAATCCTGGCCAGATTGCTTGGAAACACACACACCTTGTTGTGAGTGGCTGTGTGTGGGTGGCCACAGTCAACTTCAATAAGATGAAATCACCATGCCCTTCTACAGGGTCTCAAGCTGAAGTGAGAGGATGTTTTAGTACTGAGCTTACATAAATAAATGCATCATAAATACTCAGCTACTTCTCAGGGCCAGCTGGTGATCAGGGGCACTGAGCAGCATCAAAACACTCCCAACATGAGCAGAGGAGTATAAGGCAAGCCCAAAGTGTGGTAATCACAGGGCTCTGCTTTGTAAAAACCTGAACCATTTTACTGCATCTTATATTCCTCTACCACCCTCTAACATTTAATTACTACACATTGACTACTATAAGGTGACAAATAGTATTATCAACAAAACTAGCTCAATGCTGTTGCTTGAAAGTCACACCTGAAATTAGCCATTAGAGAGCTGATTCTCCCAGAACAGAACCAGGAATCACTATTTCTCCTGACCCTTAGCCTTGGAATAAAATGAATAATGAAATCCCTTCTTCCTCTTACTGGAGAAAGCTGCTTAACTGTCTGAAAAGCACAGCTCTGTGGGACTTTTAGTCAGGCCTCTGAGAGTTTTCCAGTGGATGAATTTCCAGAACCTGGTCTGAGGGAAAGCACTGACAGATGAGAGAGCTTCAGCCAAGACTGGGATCCCCAAGTTCTTCCCTGTCCCTGACCCAACAGTTCAAACTTCCAAACAGCAGAAGCCCCAGACTCCATGGGCACTGCTGGCTGGCAGCAAGGAGAGACAGGGAGGTTCCAGCTCCTCCTGGCCATGCCTCCAAGCTCCAGAGCTGCCTGTGGTGTGTGCTCTCCCTGCAGTCCCAGCAGCCAAGCAGGCAACTTTACATAGTTATCCCAGGCTTACAGTGATGCCCTTCCATCAGTCATTGCCAGTTCTCCAAACCAACAAATGACACTCCCACAGGGTAAAGCTCACTGATAACTTGAAGTTATCAGCAATCGGAGATGAAAGTGTGCTCTCCATGCATCCATGTGGCTTCCATCAGTCACTAGCAGATGGACAGCTTCTGTTTCAGTGATACTTATTTACAAAGTTCTTCCCGAGAGATTACTCCTGCATTTGCATGAACACAGCCCAAAAAGAAACACCAACTCTACTCTAATTCCTCAACATTCAAATCCCAAGAGGAAAAAAAAAAACACCAAAAAGGATTCATGGCAAGAGAGACATTTCCCTAAAGACAACTTGCCTGTAAGACTTCCCATCGCTGCTAAGCAACCTTTGTGTGTGCCTGTCCCTGAGATGTAGAAGCCACCCAATACAGCTTGAACCAGCTACCCAGAGAAAGCAGAGCCAAACTGCAATGTGTTAGCTGTGCATGCACAGGGGTAGCTGGCAGGCTCCCATGCCTGCACCACTCCTTCAGCACCTGGAAGCAGTCCTGCAGAAGGCAAGCCTGGATAATAACTGAATTCAGTGTTGCTTCAGTGAAGTCTGGTGCTTTTCCGTGCAGCATCAAGAACTCTGGGACAATCCCATACAGAGCTGAGGAACTGAACAGCTAATGGTAGAGGAGTTGCCTCCCTATGAAAGTTCCTTTAATGCCAGTTAAGACATGAAAAACTCCATTCCATTCCCACTGTGATGCAGGACTGGCTCAACAAAGCTAAGCTGATTCCAATACAAAAATACTCCAATCCCAAGACCCATAGAACCCCATAAAGATGAGCCCAGTATCTCTTGCTATTACCAGAGATGTCTGTTTTTATATGTTTTGCTGCTGTAAAACACTTTCTCTGAACAGCAGATGTCTTAATTTAGAAGAAGTTTCAATATGATTTCTGACATCCTCATAACCAATTTGGGGAGATGTAAACTAGGCAGACTGCAAGGTGGACAGAATCTTGGCTGGATTTTCAGGCTCAGAGGGTGGCATGAACAGTTGGAAGGAAACCAGTTACAAGCTGAATTCCCAGGGGCTGATATTCAAACCCAAACTGTTTAATACTGTCATATTTGACTTCTGTAATCAATAATCTCAACAGCACAATGGAAATAGAGGGTCACCACTTCCTGCTGTAGGCAATTTCTAGAAAGGAGCAGAGGAGAATCCAGGGCAGAAGGGAGGCTGATTGAAAACTCAGTTGATCATGACATGATGCTACTGGGAAGAGATCTGAGATGGAACTGCCCTCGTACATTTTAATCTTCCAGAAAGGAAAGCAGCTGGGATTTAATGCTGAAGGTTGGTTGAGCAACCAGCTTCTCCTCTACACATTGAGGCCACAGAGGAAATTTTCATAATGACAGAGATTCTAAATAAAACACTGTCATTTAACATAAAATAAAATGCACTTAAAATGATATGCCAGGGCTCAAGCATGGCAGGGGTTCGCATTGAATGAGAAAGGACAGAAAAGGATCTTTTGCAGCTGCTCCCTCCATGACCACTATCCTAGGAAAAGGAGTGAACTGTATAGTGCAGAACACATTGAACCCTTCAAGTCCAGGTTGTTCCCAGTGCTAATAAAGTGGGAAGGCATGAAATTTACTTGCTTAGTGATCAGCATTGAAGACTAGTTTGAGGGACATGGGAGAAGCTGTAGAGAACCAGAGGAGAGCTGAAAATGGAAACAGTCTTGAGAATCCACGAGCACTCCATCTCAGCCAAATTTCCTGTAACATCATGTGAAGTGGTTAGAGAGCTGTGGCAGCACTGGCTCTTGGCACAAGTCAGAAGGCATCAGGAGTTTGTTATCTTGGTTACAGACTTTCAGCAGAGTAAAAATGAGCCTCTTGTGGCCAGTAAAAAGTGTTATCTTCTAGTATGAACAGAGTAAATAATGTTACTGATGTGAACCTCAACCCTCATCCCTTTATAAAATATAACTTACAATCCTTTAAAAAGACGATTAGACTTTTTGGTAGAGGTCAAGAAAGATTTAGCTGACTGAAGCAAGTGACACTAATAATATAATCATCTTACATTTATGGCCAGGGAATTGCAGATGTTGCACATCCAGGTATTTCTGTCAGCTTGTGATTAACAAGGGGCACACTTGAAGGAACAAGCTCAGCAAAATTCTAAAAACAACATTTAAAAAGTACTTATTGAATAGTTGACATGAAAAGCTCATACTTGATGCTTTCAGTTTTGTTTTGTATTTTGTTATAATGGCTTAGTATTTGGGAATATTTGTGGGGCTTGTTGTTACTTTTTTTTCTCTCTCCAAACACATAATACATTCTAGATTGTATACATAACCCATAAATATTAAAGTTATAGCCAATTTATTACAGATACTATTTCCCTGATGCTGAAACAATGTTATATATAAATATTTCTACATTAATATAAACACATGCAAAACAAATCAGAAAAGAGAAGTCTTGAGTAAAGAATGACCAAATTGCAAAAAAAAAAAAAAAGAAAAATTGTGTACTTTGCAACTATTTGTGGCTGCAGTCTCTGACTCTGATCCCAGAGGCAAAACAAAAAACTCTTCTTGCTGTCAATATTTTGGTTTGCACAGAGAAATCTGTCAGAATCATCAATTATGTTTTTAATATTATGATTACAGGAAAAGAGTTTTTCAATGCAGTTACACATTATTTGAAACTGTAGCACATAGCTTAAAAAGCAAAGGAAGAGCAACATCGCCAAAGAAGTGGGACTTCTAAGTATCATGCACAGAAAATTGTTGGTATGTCAACCACCTTAAGTAGGGACGGGCAGAGATAAAGCATTGAATGTCATTTTCCCCTGCAAATTCTCCCTGTCTCTGTAAAAAGTGAAAGCAATACACAAATGATCCAATCTACGACAGGTAATAGAGACAAAAGTAGTCTGTACTGATGTTAAGAAAAGGAAATCCACATTGGCCAAGTTTCTTTATTTGATACTTCACATCTTCACTCAATACTGTTACTGAATGTTTGAAAAATTGTCCTGTACACCATGAATATACAAAATTTATCTGAAGCATTAAATCTGTAAAAATAGGAACAATTCAGTCAGACCAAGTGGAACTGAAGACCTGGCAGACAGTGAAGAGAATTGTTTATCCGGGCTGAGACGTAGTCAGAAATTAAGACTTAACTAAAAGAACTACAGACTATTAAGGAAACAGAACTATGAAAATTAAGATTTTACTAATTTGTCAGAAGATAGGAGAGGGAAAGGTAATGGATTTTATTTAAAATCAGTAAGCATAATGTGATTTTTAGAGACACCTTGGAGGTCTAATTACATACAACTAGAAAACTCACTGCCTTCAGGCACCCTCACATCAAGTGCAAATCTGCGCAGTTATAGAATATATTTATAAAATATACTATATGCAAACATCTTTACAGAGCTTTAAATCAAGCCAAAAAGTAAATATACTTGATGGGACAACAGAAAAAAAACCAAACAAATATCAAAAATGTGGGCAGTGTGATTGTGGCCCTTCAAAGCCAGAGGAAACCACTCAGTTTATCTGCAACAAAAAGAAGATGGGATTTGCACCTTAAAAGTTGACTGTTAACAAAAATGAAGAAAGTATCTTCTGTGCTTCTGAAAATTAACATAAAATTAGCTTTCGTGACTTTTACATAATATTGTTATCTTAAAATAACTTCTAAAGCACAAAGTCAATCCTTGAATACCAATAATCCATCACATAATCGAAACTGAAAGGGTTTCCCAGCTAAATTCAAATTAAAAACTACATAATTCTAAGGAGTGCAGTGCTCCGGAAAAAGCTTTAAATTAAATTATTTTACTTGTAAAGCTAGTGTTAGGGTTTTTTTAGTTAAAAAAAACAACTGGAAGCAAGAAAGCTGCAAGAGTACAAATGACAAAATCCTTTTTAGATACACCAAGTGAAAGAGTGAATTATCCACTGATGCAGACAGAAACATCCATTTGCTACATTATTTGCTTCCTTTTACTTCATTCCATTGCATGTACACACAGCCTAAGTATTAAAATGCAGAGTAATAAATAAACCGGCTCAGATTCCTAGCAAGGGGCAAAACACAATCCAGAGTTGTGCTCTATCTAGTTTCTGTTTCAGCAGTCTTTTTCTCTTCAGTTCATATGAAAAATCATAGTCAGACTTCCAAAAAGAGTCATTCTTTTTTTTTTATCAGAAACTTAAGTTCATTTGCCCAGGTTTATAACCCAAGACATTTCTGTGAAGGAAGCACAGTGCAAATTATAGGACTAATAAAACTTGCTTACATAGAAAGAAGTTTACTTGATTAATGTTAACTGGTATCTTTATGAAATACATTGTAAAACAAAGATTAAATAACAGGACTCAATTTGTTGGGGGTTTTTTCCTTAGACTTTTTTCCTCATCCCTCCTTTGAAAAGCTTACTGAATTACAAAAATCTTTAATAAAGTTCCAGTCTTCAGCAGATAATCATTATAAATGCTGCCAATCAATGCCAACTAGAGTTTGATTTGCTTCTTGTGCATGTCCAATTTCCTCTGTAATACTGTGCTGCTGCCAGAGTTTTTGAATCTTTTTAAATCGCTCTTTGCACAGATGTAAGGGATTCCCACGTCTGAAAAGGAGATAACACTTATCAGGAATGATAGAACACTGCAACTAAGCACAGACACTCAGGTGTGACATACTAAATATTAGATAACCCCATAAAATACTACAATATTTAGATAACCCTTGAACGTTATTCTGTTATCAGAGCAAATCACCAGGTATTTTGATGAGTAACCTGCAGTGCTACCTTCTCTGGTGCCCCTTCCTTACAGCTCAACAGTTCCCTCTAGCCTCTGGGAACCTTAAATCGAGCCCCCAGAACACCACATGCAGGTTTTTAGCAAACTTTCCAGGCTGAACCAGTTCATATTCTCTGCTTTTGGCTAGTTTCAGAAATAGCAAACATTAACAATATCAACTCCCTAAATTATCCTCGCATAGGAAGCAGAGATAGGAGTTAAGACAAAGAACTACTCCATTAAATCAAACAATATCACAATATTTCCACTTGGTATTAAATTAACACAGGTTATAAAAACAAATGCACTAGATACAAATGGAATTCTCAGCCTTAGTTTCTAGTCAACTTTACAGATGCTAAAAAGTTTTAACTTTTAGCAGTTTTCAAGACAACTGTTTTTAACCTGGGGAACATCTTCCATGAAATATTTTTGACCTAAACCCACATACTAACATTAAAACATCTGAAGATACTAGATGCAGCAGCAATGTCAAAATATAATGTTACCTATATCATTAAAATAAAAAGGTAACATAAAAAGTTATTTTTCCTAATTATAGATAGTTCTATAATTCCTGTCTTTAAAAGATGTAGTTTTTAAAATATTTACCTGAGTCCCTGGTCTGTCTCTCCATAGTCATCAAGGTAAGGAGGAGGATAAAAGCAGCCCTTTGTTTTCCCAGCTAAAAATAGCACCTGACATTCTCGTACTCTGGAGAGAAACAGAGAGAAGATTTTTAGGTATTGATTTTTAGGTGAATGGTTTCTCATATTTTCATAGACACTGCTTTTCCATTTATTACCCACTTTCATTCTGTAGAATCTGCACATACAGATTTTTAAAGGCACATTTTTTTTAAACTACATCTCTCACTCTCTTCCTGTTAACTCCACAGTAGTAGTTATAAATAATGTCATTTCATGTCTTATTATTGCAGTCTGTGTAAAATACTCAACGGAACCACAAGAAAACAAAACAGTTATGCTCCTCACTAATGTTTGCCAAAGTGAAAATGGACATTATCTAACACTTCCCTGTATGCAGGAAGACAACTAAAATGAATTTTTATGTTTTCACCAGCAATAGAAGCAACAAAATCAAAGGATTTACCTTCATAGTTTTGTAATACTTGAGTAGAAATAAATGCAAAGGCAAAACAAATTTCCTTGAAAATGAAATTTGAACTTGCTTTGAAATTTTATCTTCAAAGAAGCAACCTCTGAACCTTACACCAAAGCATAGGAAGATGAATACTTTAGTTCTTAGGCAACCCTGTGGTTAACAACACTGTCTTTACAAACCACCCCTGCAATCACATATGTAGAGCTATTAATTTAATGACTATACACACCATCTAACCCAGCAATGAGAGGTGTCAGCTCCTTACCTAAGGAATATGCCCACTCCAGAACCACAGGTGTATGTATGTGCAGTACAGGCTCCAACATCTTCCCCTTCAAGTTCAGTCTGACAGCAGTAACTCTGAGAACACAGCATGGTCCCACACACAAGGCACAATGTTGGGGCTCTGCTTTTGTCACCACCTGATTTCGGACACCTTTTGTTAGGGAGAAAAAAAAAAAAAAAGAAACCCACTGTATGTGTAAATTCTAGATAGTAAAGGGATTCAGAAGTACTTTTGAACATTTATACAGTTAACAGCTGAAATTTCTGTTTCACTGAAATACAGGGCAGTTTGGCTGATAAATGCTATGTGCCCTTTATGATTCCATACACAACTCCCTGAGACTTTCAGGTTAAAGGTTTCCCAGGTGATGAAAAGGAGCAGCAGCAGACTTGGGGGAGCTCCCTGTAATTGCACACAACTTACGAGAAATTGGATGCTTGGTTAATGAGGCAGCTGTAGTCATCTGGAAGGTCGATTAATTTGTTGGATTCTCTTGCATAGCTGGAATAAAGCAATCAAATCAGCACTCACATTTCAATGAATAATACACAAGCAACTTCCAACTCATTCATGTTTTCCTGACTCATCCAAACAGCATCTGTGAGAAATTAATTTTTAAAAGTTTCCCGATTTTCTGCCATTCTTTGAGTAAAATGGTAGCACATAAAAAGATGAACACACAACATCTCTGAAATAAACCACCTTCCTTTTCTTGGTCTTATTTTTTATGAATTTGAGAAAACGCAGGGGTGGAAAATACATGTCATTTGTATGCTTTTAGCAAACCAACTAGGAGGTCACTACAGATTTAAAGAATTTTTTTTTCTCTCCTGTATAAGTTTGTTTGGTTTTTTTTTTTTGTCACTAATATTGCATGGAAAATAGTCTGACTTTCAAGTTTAGGGAACTTGTATCCTGAAGAGAATGAAATATGGAGCCATGAAAGGGACCTATTTAATATCAAATACTTATATATTTGAAATATTTAAAAGTATTTAAAAGTAACAGATAATATACACAAAATTCTAATAATCTTCAATTCTAGGAATAATACAAATTAGACTGTGAAATGCAAAAAGAGGTTTGTAACAGAAGGCATGTACAAGAACATGCTGAGAGGAAAAAGAAATCATCACTATCAAGCTGGACATAAGCTTGGGAAGAGCAGATAAGAATCAGCAAAAGGAACACATGGAAAAGATCCCAACAATCACATGTGGCAAGAAATCAATTACACAACCAGAATACTCGTACTGTGTAAGCAATTCTGTTAATGGTCTGGTGTTTCACAGATGAAGTGATTAATTTTTATTTTTGTCACAGCCTTACTGTATGCACAATGTTAAAAACCTGACTTTATATATTTAGCACTGTAGATTAAAAAGCAGAGATATGTTTGTAATGCCAGCACTGTGAACTTCACATTCATTTCTAATTGTTAAGATAATTGTTAACCACTATTTTTATCCAGCCTTCAGAAAGAACAACACCCTAAATGCTTTCCTACACCTACTAAGTATTAAATGCATTCTGAATTCAAAGTAATTGTGCAGCAAGAACAAATGTATGAAAAGCTGGTTTTCTTTCCAGGAACTGACTCGATGTTGGCTTTACCAAGGAACTGGATTCTTTAAAAGGACAATTTAAAAAGCTCTTCAATGCCTGGTATTTTTAAAGAAAGGTTATACACATCTTTTAGCAGCAGCATATTTTTTGCATCAGAAGATAGAAAGTAATAGGCAACACGAGATGAAATTTTATGACTTCTAATTTCTACACATCAGTTCTAAATAAAACCCCAATATTAAACTTACCCTTTAAAATCTACTAATTTAAGCATAATTTCCTTTTCTTAAAAAAATTTTAAAAAATCACTTCTTCCCTAATATCTTTATTATTAAATAAAACAGAACAGATATTATGTTATTATAAACACCCATTAGAAAAAATACTTAGGGAAAGCTGCAACAATAAAGCTTTTCCTCCTGTCTCTGCTTAAAATCTCTTTATGTTTACCTGATAGCATGTCTCTTGCCTTCCAGGTATCTTTTTACTTCATTGTTACTGCACCAACTACAAGAAAAAAAATTGGCTTTTAATGTCAATAGATGATAGAAAAACAAATAAGCAAAAAAATCCACAGTGCATTTATTAAAAAACCACTACAGCCAAAAAGGTTTCTTTCAAAACACTTCTTTCATAAACACAAAATCTACAATTCACTTCCATTGGTATTCCTGGGAGAACACTTACACTACTATCATGTACACGATTCTCTATTAAATTAAAACTAAGCACAAAACCACAACTTACCTTTCTATTAACGTGTTCAGAATCTCACTGTTCTCTTGAAAAAGGCAAGTGAGGTTGTTTGGCAAGGAAAGATAGCTACATAAGTGTTCAAATTGGTTTGCTCCATTTACTGAAAAACAAAAAAAGTATAATTCTCATAACTTCATATTTAGAATGTTTATTACGACCACCTTCAGATGTACATTCTATCCCTACATATGCCATATGTAAAGAATGTTACTAACATAACATAACATAACATAACATAACATAACATAACATAACATAACATAACATAGTGAATTTACAGAGATATCATAGAATGGTTTGGATTGGAGGGCATCTTAAAGGCAATCTCATTCCAACTCCCCTGCCATGGGCAAGGACACCTTCCACTAGACCAGGCTGCTCAAAGCCCCATCCTGCCTAATATTAATTTTTAGGAGATGCTGATTGAATGATATCAATGCAGGCAAAAGCAGGTCTCATTTGAAAATAGCAATCCATAGGAGCTTTGAAACAGAACCTTATTAAGAGAAGGGAATCAATTTCTGTTTTAAACAATCTAGAATGGCATTTACCTCTATATTAAAAATGCATTTTAAAACCAAACAAATTAATTTTTTTGCCATTTTCATTATACTGATATGATGCTGCACTGGTAACAAGCCCACATCCATTCAATCAGCTTTTTCAGACAAGAGAGTTTAAACGTAATTTGTTTTGACCACTAATGTTTACAACTTGAAAAAGTGATTTAATACAAAGCAGACAATACCTTGAATTTCTGAGGGTGCTGGGACTCCATTTAAGTAATGAAAAAACAAAGCAGAACATCTCAGGAAAGGCATGATTCCAGCTTTTAGATTCCTCCACAGGTGCCAGCCTGAGGAAATTTCTTTCAAGGCACTTAAGAGAATAAAAGAAATAAAAGTTTGTTTTTATTTAATCATTTCAGTTTGAGAGCTATATTTAGTAAGTCTTCACTCACACTGCATACTAAATTACTGATTTCAGCTGAAACAATCTCTGTGCAAAGTATTTATTTCAAAGCAAACTCCAACAAAAACAACAAACCAGAGATGGATAAAAACATAACCAACTGGGACAGAAATTTAAGGAGAATTCTGCATAAACATTTCAGATCACAGAATGGTTTGTGTTGGAAGGAACCTTATAGACCATCTCATTCCAATCCCCTTGCCATAGGCAGGGGCACCTTCTGCTAGACCAGGTTGCTCAGATCCCCATCCAGCTTGGCCTTGAACACTCCCAGGGATGAGGCATCCACAGCTTCTCTGGGCAGCCTGTGCCAGTGCCTCACCACGATCACAGAAAACAACTTCTTCCTAACACCTAATTTTGCCTAAAACCTTTTTTCTTTCCATTCAAAGCCATTCCCATCCTAACAAGTTTTCTGCACTCAAGACACTGCCAATTCCAGATTCTGCAAACTGACTAAAAAAATTGTTTCCAAGTACAATCTTCATGAGGAGGTATCTTCCTGATCACAGATGAATTTACAGGAATAGTTACTAAAGTGAGTGTAGAAGTGCTGAATAAGAAACAAGTTGTAACAGTTCCTAAGTTCAAAGTGTCATCCTTGACAGCACTAGTATATAGAATTCAGTCAGTAGTTAATGTTCAGTTCAGGAGGGAGAGAAATAACATAAAATTTTATCAAAAGATCATGGTTTTACCTTCCTGTACACTGGCAAAGAAATTTATACAGTGTAAGCACAGCTACTTCCTCTTCACTGTTAGTGTTTTCTTGGTCCATGCCATTCTCTTCTGAAGAAGAAATAAATAATTAACAATTTGTTTCATATATCCATGTTTACACAACAAGAATGTATTTTTTCAAGTTCTGATAAAAATGCCCAAACTAAGTGAAGTATTCCACTGGAACAGAATATGATGTACTGGACTGCAGTTTTCTGCTGCTCATCTTATGTGCTGGGTTTGTGCTGCTGTCAGCTCCAGTGAGGTACTGGTTGGGTTGAGTTGGGTTGGGTTCAGTCGGTTGGGTTTCTTGACCTACTTGCTTGGAGTTCTTTGCTTTTGGCAAAACAGGCCTTATCCAGCTCCTCTTGCCAGGAGATACATTGATTCCTTACTTTGCTAACTGCAACTGATTCATCATGCAATGCCTAAGCCAAGCCTGCAATAAACACTCCCGGGCACTGGCACTGCTACAGCAGCTGGAAAGCCAGGATTCATTACTAACCATGCTCCAAGAAACTCCTGGAGTAGAGCAACAAAGACAATGTAACTGGACTTTGATGAGTAGAATTCATCAATACTCTCTTATGGGCTCAAAGACAGCACCAACAATTGTATTTTGTAACTGTAAACTGCACACATTTACCAGCAGCACCATAGCTTTTTCCTAAGTAAAGACTGGAAGAATCTTTTCAATAAAAGTTGAGACAAAGTGTCATTACCTGTTGATGAGGTAAGTAAAATTTGTATTATGTGTGCCATAGTGACAAGATGAAACAGGTGAAGATCTCCAGTGCCAAGACTAATCCCTGAAAAATCCTGACAATGTATGGCAGGGAAAGAGAGCACCAAGCTTACCTGTGAAAGAAAACAAGGAAGTTGGTACATTCCTTTTCCTTTTGAATCTTCCCTTTTCTCTGCTCATGCCTCAACTATGCCCCTTGAAGGCACCATACTACACAAGGCTAATTTTGAAGCTAATTACACAGACATTATTCAAGAGAACAACAATTACCCATCAGGAGAGCTTTGAGTCTGTTTGGGTTTTTGGGTTTGTTGTTTTGTTGGGGGGGAGTTGGTTTTCATGTATTTTGGGGGGTTTTAGCAGACAAAGAGCATGCATTCTGTCTCATCTTACCCCTCTTTAATTTATAGAAAAGAATACTTTTATTTAATACTTTTGTTTAATACTTTTATTAAGAATACTCTTATTAAATTTAAAAAGTCTTCAAAATCTATTGAGGAGTGAAAAAATACTGCAACCTGAACATTTTGAAAGGCTCCTAACCCAGAGTAACGAGAAAGTTTTCAATAGTTTCTACATAGTGCCTGCTGGATCAAAACATTATTAATATATATTAAGAAACACTTACCAATAAATGAAACATGTCAATATCAAGTATGCAAGGAAGATTCTCGTTTTTTTCATTAGGCACCAGTGCTAAGTATTTTGGAGAGAAAAAAAAATATTAATGGAACATTTATACATGAAAATATTTTAGTGTACTTCAGTTAAAAAATGAGAGCCATCTCCTTCATTTACAAGCTTAAAGAACTTAAAATACAAATGCACCTGTTTTGGCCAGAATCAATTCAAGAACTGTTCAACATTATTGGAAAAGAGTCTTGCCTACTTTGTTGTATTAAAACAAAACAAACCCAGGTAGCCATTTCTACTCCCATGGTGACCTTCTTTCATTGCCTGGGTTTCCAGAAGGAGCAAAAGTGAAACAGTATCTCAAGCTCTGACAGAAATTAGCTCAAACAACAGTGACTAAACAGGAACACTGAGCATTGTCTCTTGGACAGCTGCTCAAATAAAACTTCTGCAATTTACTTAAATTCACAAGACTGCCCGAATGTGCCTTATATAAATCATTTGCCTTACTGACTCAAAAATGCATTGCTACAGTCTATTGAATTCCTCACTTCATCTCTAATTAAGGTAGAGCTAGGTGTAGGTCTCTCCCTCTCTGCAGTATTTACAGTAACCACAAAGTATTAACCAAAGCACTCCAGCTGACAACAGAAATTCACACACTTAATGAATTCCAAGCATCTTCATTAAAAAGCAAACACAAATTCAGTGTTTTGAAAAATGTCACAAGGTATTTTAAGTAACAATCAAGAAACAATTGCTTACCTCTTTAATCCAAGCAGTAAAATCTGATTTGTAATAAAGCTGCAGCTCTGTGTATATTTTACAATGTAGCTATATGTGTTAAGCGACCAAGTTTAAAAACACTACTACCTTAAAAAATAGTCTCATCACGACAACTTAAAAATACTTCAGTTGAAGACTGCTGCCTTGCTGGCCAAAATAATTGAGAGCTGAACACATGTGACATTTGGAAGCTATTTCTATTAGCAAACATTTCACCACGACTCAGATTTCAAATGCTTTTCCTTTTGTCAGCATATAGCCATAGAACTCAACCCAAAAGTGTGAAAGATGTCTACATCAAAAATATGACCAGAGCAAGCGACTTCCAAAACTGAACTTACTTTCAATAAGTCATCTTTATGTATTATTTACAGAATACAGACAGATCAAAGGCTCATAATTTTCATTATCCCTAGCCTGAAAAAATAAAATAGCAGAAACTCTTCCTTCATGAAAACAAAAGCAGTACAGTTGCTTCTGTCAGTTGGAAGGAAGGAGGGCTTTGAAGAAATATTGATTCAAGTTTTCAAGAAAACCCAAAACACTCAGAACACCAGGTATTGCAAAGTTCCAGTCATACAGCCAGCAGCATTTTCTCTTCTGCTTCACATAGAAAACAGCTCAACCATTACTGCTACAAACTGATGCCAATTAAGTTTTTCCTCATAAAGCTGCCAACTGTTTGCTGAAGTAGCTGGTATCCATCTACTAGTAATTTCAGTATATCAATGCATTTTAAAAGTTTCTCTGCTCTACTGACTGGAGATATTAAAGTTATCCCATTTTATAATACCCTTTCAGAACAGTCCTCTCATGGGCAATTACTTCATTAGGTGAACTTCAGACTTTTCATCTGTATCTACTAATGCTTCAAACTTGGAACATTAAAATTCTCAATTAACATATGACATTACATAGTAAGTCCTGTCTTATCAGAGATCCTACTTTGCACAGAAAGAAAAGTTTGCAGATATATTACAGACTTCTGCAAATATCCCTTCCACACTACATTAATCTTAACTTCTTAATCTTTAAAGCTCCAGTGGATTATTTTTGTGACGGACCACATTTCCTTCTCCTTTGCTGTAGGTATCTTTCTGTAATGAAGAATCAACAGAACTCCTTCACAGCAAAATATCCATGCTTCTTTTGGAGCTGCAGTCCAAAAGAAATGTCTTTTTTCTTGGCCTAACACATATAGGAGGAAACAGCAGCTCTTGGCTTATTACTTAAAACTACTACATAAAATAATCATCTTCTAACCAATACTAAGAGTCATTCTGAAAGAACTCGTGTATCTTCACAAAAAAAAAACAACCCCAGCATAAGGTGGCAAACTTACATGCTAATAGAGTACAAAAGTGACCCTGTACTGCCGAAAGAGATGAAACTGTCCAGTGAGCTGCTGCAAATCTCGTTAGCGACGTAAGGCAGTCATCCTGTCAAAACAAAGGAAAAGAGACACTGCCACAGTTAATGAAGTTCCTCAACATAAAAAGGTCTTTTGACTAAACAGGATTTTTTTCAGGCCTCTCAACTGCAGTTCACGGGGGCAGTTTGACTGTGTAAGTATATGACAGACACTTACGTTTATGCAAATATGCAGGTTCCTTTTGGCGTTCTTACTTTGACTGTTACCAATGGAAACTGCAGCCTTAATAAATTATGTGTTTAGAGGAAAAAAATGTAACAGTTTTGCTAGATGTGCTTTTAAAATAGTTTAATAATCAGATACAGATCAACTAAACAATAGGGTCCAACAAATAAAACTATTCAATAACCATAACTTAAAATGTAGATATTCCTCACTAATGAAGCACAAGTCCCTCTTTTTTTTTTCACCAATTCAGAGAGGAATTGCTATTTGTTCCTTACCTGTCGACAAGGTAAATGACCAAATAATGGCTTGTCTTCATCAGCTAAAATACGTTCTGTAGAAAAAAACCCAAAATTCACTGTTGTGAGTTTAACTAAATTCTGAAAATCTCCTATAAAGGAGCCAAATGAACAGATCAGTACCTATGGTCTGTATCGTGTAAGCACAGCTGCCCCAGCACATTATAGGTACACGTGGGTCTTCCTCGTTTGGATGAACTTTCAAGCCTACTTTGTAAGTTGCTGTACCAAAAGTTGTCAGCATCTCTTTTATGCTCTCAGAATAAGGATTCCTGAAACAAAGAAAACAATATTACTAATTCATTCTTTCCTCCACTGGCAGCATAGTACCTCTGATGATAAGGATTCACCCCACAGATGAACAACTGGAGTTTTAAAATATAAATGACAACTCCAATATCTTTCTTTGGATCTGGTATTCTGTAACCTCTTTTTTTTGTGACAGATCCCCAGTAGTTTTTGATTATGTGTTTGGAACCAATCTCATTTTTAGTGTTAAGAATATCTATTCTTCAAAGACAAAGTCAAGGCTAAATTACAAAAAATGAGTGTGACTGAAAGTGAGATCTGTCATGAGCTGGGGTAAGAGCCTTGCATGTTGTGGGCAGCTGGAAGACTAATGTGTGTACCACGTAACAAGTTTTGTTACTTTCTCCTGAAGTGAAGAGAGTGTAGAGCCAAATACAAATAGACCTTTACAGGTGAAATTACATATTAACATTCTCTCCATTTCATAGTCCTCCTGCATATTTTACATGTTGTGCTGGCTATAATGATGAATCCTTCATCCAGCTACAAGTAGTACCAAACTTGATCTTCATGCCATAATTTATAACTGCAGCATGTTTCTGCACAATGACTTCACAACATTCATTTCTGAAATTCTACTGAATTACTTAGGACTTCTGGGCTGGACTTCAATGTCATCATCATAATAATAATAACTTTTCTAATCAAAGAAAAATTCATGTATTTTTCCCTAATTATTGAGACCTTCCAGCACAGAAGTTACGTTCTATTTTTAGGTTATGATTTCGTGACGTATTTTTAATGATTTTTTAATATGCAAATACATACTTCAGTTTGAAATCTGGTCTAAATCCTTCAGGTAATTGCAGCTGATCCATTTTTTCTGAATGACCAGAATGGCCTGTACAAAAAAAAAAGTAATAAATCACTGATTATTCACCTATATGTAATTTCTACATTATAGAAAGGTGCAGAAGCAGAATCTGAAATTCTATCACCAGAAACTGAAATCCCAAGCTGTTCTTGCCATTTGTGCCATCATCCCATGACTCCACAGTGGCAGAACCAAAGTGCTTGGTCTCCTCCATGAATATTATAACATATTCACATACAAATATACAGATTTCTTCAGACTTACTTGCAGAGTCTTCATTTCGAAGTAAATGCAGGGCTTTCACTTGCTGGGATACTGTTTTGATCCACTGAGTTAGATTTGGTTGACCTGAAAAGTCTAACCTGTCAAAAAAAATTCCCAAAACAACCAGTTAAACAATCTGTAGACAGAATTAGTATTTCATAGGCATTCCAACATCATTCAACTGTTGTCTCAATAAGCTCTTTTTCTGCTGCCCATGCATTTTTCTATATTCAGCTCTTTTTCTGCAGGTCCTATGCTTTCCTAATATACAATAACAAAGTAAAATCCATATACCAAAATAAATAGACAGGCAATCCACATGAGTTTATCAAAACAGAAGACAACAAACATTCAGGAAGGTCTTAGAGGGTGTAGCTGGTTTGGCATCTTGTCTTTTTACATTTATTGAGGACATTTATAAACCACACTGACCTGTTAAACAAAACTCTTGGTGGAGGAAGCAGAGGAATTACAGTGTTGCTCAAGCATTCACAAAGCGGGCAAAGGAATTCACCATTTTCTACATCGTAACTCGTGTGTACTCGTAATCTTTGTTGTCTTCGTTGCTCTTTTGCTTGGACTGCATCAAAATACCTTTAGAAAAGAGCAAGATATAAGTGGCAGACTATTATTACTTGAACATAAAAATTAAAAAATTCTCAGGAAGACATAGTTTTGTCTTTCCCCAAATACAGATAAGAGTATTATCAGAAAGAAAAACCTCTACCCTCTGACTGATAAAGCATTAGTGCTGTTGGCTGCCAAAATCTACCCTAAGGTGCTGAAGTTCACTGGACTATTAAAATCATTGTTGAGTGTGAACATTACATTTAAGAAAAAAGGGGAAGAGATAGAGAGAAAATTGAATCATTAAAAAACCAAAACCAAATCAACAAACAAAAAACTCCAAACAAAACACCACAAGGAAACAAAACAATCCCCACCCCCAAAAACACCAAGAAACAAAAAACCCAAACAAAAACAACAACAACACAAAAACTCAAACCAAACAAACAAAAAAAACCCCAAAACAAACAAAAAAAACCCCCACCAAAACCAAACCAAAAAAGCCAACTCATTTTTACAAAAATTTTTTAGGAAGATGCCATGAGTATTATCCTTGGGTGTTTTCTACTACAGGCCACAACCAAAACAGCAGCAGCCAACTGAACCCTCTATGAAAAAAGAACTGAATTCACTGCTTTGCTAAGTGTAACTGCTATTCCAGAAGCCTCTGATGTGGTTTAAAGCATGCCCAGTGATGACCCTAGAATAATCTGAATACAGGCACCTAAGGGCATTTCCAGGAGATTATGGCAACCACAAAGGACTGTACACGAGCTACACAAGAAGATTAAAAACCTATCTTCAGTGAACAGTGACATCAAAGACCACAAATGAAACCTGTGAGTGTTAATAGCCACAGAATCTCTGGGAGCTCCTAACACTCTTGAGACACAAGGCAGAATTTGAAATTAGGCACTTCAGAAGCCATGCCAAGGAGCAAAGCAAGGGCCTAATCGAAGTCGAAGGCATGAATGGTTTGAATGTCACGTGGCATTAGGACCACACAGCACTCAGCATGTTTCTATGCCTCCAAAAAAATCAAAGAATAAAAAATAACTGCAAAAGGCTTTATTAAAATGCTCAGAAACAAAGGATAAAATTGAGTTATGCTGAAGATGAACTAGGTCACCGATGTTTCTACTTCAAATTAAACCTGTTGGAGGAATTAAGAGTGCAAGGGATGCACTGTCATTTAAAACCTACTAGAGAGCAGAAGAAGCAGCAAAAACATGTCTAGCAGTGAATTGCAAAAAAACCCCAAAAAATCTGAGCTGCAGATATAGGTGCACCACAGGGAATTATGCAGCGGGATAAACAAGGAAAGGGAATGAGGCTGCCATGAATGGCTTTGGACTCTTCTTTACCAAGAGGATAGTAAATGAAAATTATTTTGAGTATGTTTACAGCATTTGATTTCTACTCCTTTTTTTTCAAACAGAAAGCTGTTTGAATCACTTCCTGAAATTCCTTTTCAAGTTTACTACATGGTAGGAATTTTGCCATTAAAATTAGTGCCATTGGGGAAACTGATAACATAACATGTTATTTGAACTAAAAACTTAAATATAGCCTTTTACCTTTGCCAACACTGAGCATGCATAATATGTCCACAGCTACCCGTGTGTGTTCCACAGGACAGATCTGGGTGCATGAATAAGGGGTCATACTTTTCTGTATTTAAAAGAAATGAAAAAAAAACCAAAACAACTTTGAAATAAACATTCATCAAAAGACTTTAATGGCAGATTAATGTTGCCACATTTGCATTATTATTTATCACAGAAGTGTAGTTCATTTGATGAAGCATAAAACACATTACTAATCCATAATCACCTGAACTATTTAAATTATTTGTAAGTATCACTTTACTTTGGTTTGAGTGTATGTACTGTACTGTACTTAAAGGCTTCAAACCAAGCTCTCAGAGGTGTTGGGCCCTGGTACAGGTCCCCAAGATCAGCCTGCAGTTTTGGTGGTTCAGCACCATCAACGAGTTTAAGGACATTAATCTTCAGGGTCAGAGTGCAAAACAATTCAGTGCAAAGATTTCTATGTGTTTACACATACAGAAGCCAGAGAAACCTTTGCAACAATGCCTTTGCTCACTGATCTGTTTCACAAAGTACCTATATCCAAGATTTTTTTATTATCATTAAGAGGCATTTCAGATTATATAACTGAGAGGAAGAAAATGTACATCTTGTGCTTTTAAAGCACTGCATTAACACCTCCTCTCTCTCATGTTACAGGCATGGTTGAAGAACAAACACTTGTGATTTTAACGGTTTTTTCAACAGTTATAAATAATTTGTCACAAATAAATGGCATGAGTGCAATGTTCTCAGTGATTTACATTATTCAGCACACACATTTCTACCTCACCAAAAATATGGGAGTTTTGCCACTGATTACAATGAAGCTATTCACAAACAGAAGAAGGCTATGTCACTGTCTCAGATGAAAAAAAGCTGTTGTCACAGTAACTCAAACATTCTTTAATATTTAAGACAACTATGAACAGTTACTTACCAGGATCTGGAGCAATTTTGTTTCTATTTTTAGACAACACAGTTGATCGTTGAATAAATGCTGCCAAGACCATAGCCCTGCTGTCCACTTTAACCTCTTGCTCCTCCTGGCACAATATACACATAACAACTTGTCTGGGTTCAGCTACTCTAGTTTGCTCTGGACCCAAGGCTGTGAGTTTTGCATCTGAAATTACGGGGCTAGAATATTCAAAGAATATTAGTGAGCAAATTATTTGAAAAACATTATAATTCAGATCATAACTTAAGTGTGTTTAATGAGTTTCTTAAATTTATCATAAATGCTCTCTGACAAAAAATAGCTTTGGCATTAATATAACAATTCCTATGTGCCCAGAAGTAGCATGTATTTTCCAGAGAAAATTCATAATCCTCCGAATAGTATAACCCACTCCAGTTTAACACAGAAACTGAATATGCAGCCCTCCATCATCACCATCTCTTTAGTGTCTAATATTTGAAAACACTCTCCACTTCCCCACAAAATCATTAGCATTCTCTAATTCATATTTCCAACTACCAAGCAGATTTTCTTCCAGATCTTCAACAGACATATAATCAGCTATTTCCAATTTACTATGTTTAATAGCATGGTCTCTTCAGTATTATTAATAATTTACTGGGTGATTTCGTAGGAAAAATTATTTGCCTGTTTATGTTTATATTTATCCCACAATTCTGACAGAGAGGGGGTGGGAAGCGTTCCATTTACTGCTGTTTTTCTGTCTCAGAAACTAATGAATAGTTTTCCATCAAGATGGAAAAAAAGAGCTTTTTAAAGAGGTAACAACAGGACAATCTGATGTAAAGATTAATGAGAAAAGAATTTGAACAAGATGCCTTTACTTATTTTCATGGTCTCCAGAAGTTGAAGTGTCCAGCTCCTCCAGAGTCTGCTGAAAGAGCTCTTTGTTCTCATTAATGAAGTGCCGCTGCATCTCGGACATCTGGGCCATGATCTTCTCCCGGCGCAGCCGCGCAATCTCAGCTTTTCGCTTCCTTTCTGCTTTGTCTTTGTCACGCGAACTCTGAAATTTTGTTATAACACATTATTTATTGTAGCTACCGCTGCGTCTACCCTGTACTAACCTCAAACAATGAAAATCTCATAAAAGACAGAAGTCTAGAGTCAAGGAAAGTCCACCAAAGGGTTATTTTGTGCCCTCTGTTCTTCAGCTTGTGTTCAATGCCAGGCAGAACTGCAGATCTAGAAGGGGAACCTCTTCCCCTCAACCATTAACTGTGTTTTGTATTTCTCTTCCCTTTAAGCATTCACAGGATAAAAGGATAACAGAGTGACATGTCTCATCTCTGGTGCTGTTCTCCCTCCACAGCAGCTGCATTCCTAAATGCACTACAGTGCTCCAAGGTATGTGTGCAGTGCCTAGGATGTCATATTGAGCTACACACATTGGCAGAGCTTATCTGGAATGACCTGCATGGTAACAATATATAGAGAACCATTTCTTTTAGCAACTTTCCATGGAGTCTGAAATGATGGGAACAGCAGAAACACTTAATGCTGTGACTGTAATACACACAATTCTATGGAGTAGAATTGCAAAAGATTTGGAGACTACAGTATATGAAACAAAGGAAAACAGCTTAGGGACTTAACCAATAGGGTCCTCAAACAAATGAGTTTGTCTATAAAGTGTGACACAAATTTTCAGAAGTCACTGATGTTTCCCATGTTTGATTTAGAGTTGCAATTAGAAATGCAGTCCTTTGCTAGTCACCACCCAAATCTGTTCCAGATCAGCTGTTACAGATTTCTTTTACCTCCTCCATAATATTTCCTTCTGTCTCAGCCACAGGACTTGAAGAAGAGCTTTCTCTTAGCTTTTTAATAGCATTAAAAGTCTGTTAAAAAAAAAAAAAAAAAAAGCCTTTAATTTGTTTGTTTGTATTTCCACATGGGAAATACAGAAATCATCCCAATGTAATTAGGAAAGTTTCAATAATCTTATTTCCATGATTTTCAGTGGTAATATAAAATACATTTACCTTCAATATCCATCTGATCATGTCCTTGTGCACTTCCAGATGAGGTGCATTTTGCAGTGTTTCTAGCATAGCTAGTATGCTGGGGGAGTTATTGGGTGCTTCTCCTGGTTCTGAGAGAAAAATTACAATGAGAATTGATTATACCATTACTGGCAAATTAATCACTCATTAACATTAAAAACAAGAAGCCCCAATGCCTGTTCAGAAACTGAAGAATTCCTTCAACAAATAGGCACAATATGTAATTTTTCATTCTCCCCCATTGCAAACCTTTTAATGAATAACTTCTAAATCCTGGAAAGTTTTGCTCACTGACTATATTTTCTTACAAAAGAAATGCACTGTGTGTGCTCCCTAGCTGTTTTCATTTTGGGAACCTCCAATATTTTTTTAACCCACTACTTTAAATGGAACTTTCATGTGTTAGCAAAAGTAGAGGCATTAGTTAGACAATACAAAGGAAAGTCAAGATTAAAAGACTGTTTAAGAATGCAACTATGATTTTTGCAATTGCATCTGATCACATGCAGCAATCTTTATTGAGAGGTCACTTAAAGATATTAAGAATCAAATCTAGAGGGAATTATTCAACTTCTGGATTTCTCCTCTAGAAAATGCCTTTAGTATTGTACCAGCATAGAATCTACACGTGTAGAAAGCATGATGACCTTTGATCAACTTGATAACATTTTGATGGATAAAAAAATATACTCTTCTGGTAAACACAGTTTCAGAAGAATAAAATATGAGATCCTGGCATTTTTAGTTATTTCAAATTTGCTCTACATTTGAAAAGAAAGGCATACTTGATATTTTCTGAGTGAAGGTAAATGTTACAACATTCTCTTCACTGAGATTCTCCAGATGTTGTTTTTCTTCTTGCAGTGCCATTCCAATCAAATGCAAAACCTAGGTAAAAATTACAAATTTTAGTTCTTTTCTTACATAATTCACATAATCTTGTTATATAGTTTGAGTAATTCATTAAGAAACAGGAAAGTCATATAATACAATTATATATTACAAATAGATTTGAAGTTATTTCTACAGACAGAATTCCAAAGCTACACTACATAGGAGTAACAGTGTTTGTTTGAAACTTTGCCACATAAAATCCACATTAAATACTTGCCTCTTTCTGTTTGCTGTCCTGACTAGTGAGTGAGAAGTCAGTACTTCCTATCTTTCTCCCTACCTCCTGCTTCTTCTCTGGACAGAAGAAGCACAAAGCAGACTTTAAGTTCTTCTTATACACAAAGTTTAGCGACAAAAAAATAAAATCTTTGAGTTAAATTTATTCTCTCTAGAAACATATTTTAAATATTAAATTTTAGGTCAGTGAAGAGCTGTAGTCTCCTTGAACTTAAAAAATGTAATTACCCTATTTAGCACTATGATAGTTTGAATGGCATTTTGAAGCTGAGATACTTCATTCTTGGTGGCAAACTCTGTCATGTTGCATCAGCCAATTTTCAACCCTATACAAATTGGCAGGATGCACCAGACACAAAGGTTTACTGGTGCCTGGAATCAACACTGACACCCATGTAAGGAAAGGATAATCACCTGAAAATCTAGAACAGAACTGGAATGCAAGAGAACAAATACCTACAGAAAAAGTGCCAGAACCTGATGAGAGTCTTGGAATTTTTTTTAATTTGTTTTAATAAACAACAGTTAATTTCTCCTCAGTCTATCACATCTATTTAACAAGATCTCACTAGATATGGGCCACCTCTTGCAGATGTCTCATATCCACCTTTGCAAAGTGCTTCCCAGACACAAGTGGCTGACTTGGGAAAGATGCAGTACAACTGCATGGCATCATCACAGAGAAATGCCACAAGTTTCTGAGCAAGTGAAGTCCCTAATTAATTTCATGGTCTTGAGAATGACTGAAGACATTTTAGTTCAGTCAAAAAAAACCCCCAACCAATTTATTTTATTCAAAGTTACTCCAAAACTAGCATTGTTACATTACCTAAATATAACTACATTGTTGTGATTTATAATACCAATATATCATCCCATTTTCAACTTTTTTTGTGTTATACAGAACTGCTTATATGAATTTAAACATAGCTGTAAAAGTAATAGACACTCAATAAGATCGGATGTCAAAACATTAACACTCAGTTTCAAAACTGGGGGTTTTTTTTGCAAAGTATTATTTAAAAATCCATCCATATTTTTTAAAAGTTTGAAGTTGGACCCTAAACCAACAACCCTGCCCAATATAAACAGCCCTTGGATGGCAGTTCACTACTCATCTCTGCACACCCCAGAAAATGATGATCCTGATACCAAAATCTACAATAACCCTCCAGGTTTCTAAAGATCATTATAAATTGCAAGGAACAAACAGCTCAGCTAAGTTTTCCAAAGCAGATACATTTTCAAGTTAGAAAATTTTTTTGTGCACTTTCATGTTTTTTTCCTAAAGTGATTCAGCCTAAACTGAATACTAGGCAAAAGAATATCAAGAAAAAAAATCAATGTCTCTCTAATATGCAACAATTAATGGGTTTTCTACCACAATAATCATTACTGCCACTGATTAAAGCAGAATTCTTCCCTCTCATGTGCATCCCATTAGAAATTTACCTCATGAGATTTTACATTCACTTTTAAAAATAAAATTGCATCAGAGGCAGAGGGGTTTCCCTAGTTTTGCATATCAGGAAATGCTACTTACTTCTCATTCACAGTATTCTGGATATTTCAGACACCAAGTAAACAACTCAAATCTATAAAATCATGTTAAAATGCTCTAAGGAACATTCCTCCATTAGCATAAGCATTAGTTTAAATAAAAACCCCATACCCTTTGCAGCATGGACTCTGACCAGGCATAGCCATTGTGCTCCACTGCCCACTGCAGTATAGTCCCCATAATGCACAGCATGACATCAGACTGCAGGATATTCACCAGGCTGGCAAAAAGTGGGCAGAAAGGAGGAAGAGCTGGTGGTGGAAGTGCTGAAAGGGAAATTGGTGTGTGACATTTCTCCAAAATTTGCAACACCCATTTAAAATGTCTGATTTAATGGCTCGACCCAAGGCAGGGGGTTGGAACCAGATGACCTTTGTACTTTCTTCCAACCCAAATCCTTCTATGATCCTAAGGTAGAACACAGCTGCTCAATAAACAGCCAGAATAGAGTTACCAATACAGGCTGCACCATTCAACATGGCTTGTGTGTAACAGAAAAGCCAAAGGAATAAGCTCTTCAGCAGGCTGCATCCATGACAAATCAGATCCCTGACTATAGCCAAGGAGACGTAAGGGAAATTGCTTCATTTCTAACCAACTTCTCCTCTAGCCCTGGAACACGCTGTTAGTCTAAATGTCAGGGCAATACACAGCTTGATATGTGATTCTCTCTTCTCCTATCTCCTCTCAAAAATAAATACCTGTATCTTCTCTGTTCTGTCTTTTCAGCTTTCTCTGTGCTTCCTCTGCCTGAAATAGAAGAACAATGCCAGCATTACTCAAAATCTGTACCAATATAAAACTAATAAAAAAGCATTCATGCTTTACTACATTGTTACTGTTTTTTCCCAGCCTTAAATAAACATGAAAGCTTTCATGTCTTTTCAGTTTGTCTTATGTTCTACTTGTAAAGTAGGGCATGCAACTTCAAAATTAATCTTTCCTCTTGAGCCAGCCTGGATTCTTGTCCTAGCATAAAACTGTAAGGCAAGTTTGAGCTAAAATGGTAATTTCCATAAAGGTAAGGGAAAATACAGATTGTTTTAAATACTTTCAGTAAAATAAGATCCAAGGGAACCCACAGACAAGCTCCTGAATTCCCACTAGTTTCAACAGCTCTGTAGAGGGCACAGGATCTACTGGTACAGAAATCACTGCAAAAACTTGGGCAAATTTTGTTAACATTCTCAGATATCCAGCTGGTAATACTTTTTCACAGAAGCAAGCTTTGGAAAAAGGCAAACAAAAAAAAAGGAACAAAATAAACCCCAGGAAGTTAAACTACTACCTACCTTTGATTGCTCTGCTCTTGAAAAGTGATAGAAATATAGATTGAAGCTCTTGGCACATTCTGGTTTTAATTCATACAGCCCTCTGCCTGTTAATCCAGGTTTTCTATAAAAAACCAAAGCAAACAAAACATTTTATGTCAACTGATTCTTAACATCTGAGAATAAATAGTTAACTAGAACAGCTAACAAACACTGCCTAACAGGCATTCTAGAAATTAAGTAACAGTATTAAGAATTCTGCACATGATTAAAGTCATGGGAAAACACCATGACTCAGCCATCCTTCTTTCATTCTCTCATTTTCACTAATTTAGACATTCCATTTCTAAAGCTGAATCATTAGAATAAAGGGAAACATACTTGAAACATGCCACTTCTTCAATCACACTTTCCATCCCTGTCTCTCTGTTCTCCTACATGGAATGAAAAGGCAAGACAGTGTGTTACTGGAGTTCTTGAAATAAACACACTCAAGTATCATAGAATACTACAGTAAGCATGCAAAATGAATGTTGTACAAAGTCATTTTACTGGCACTCAAGAGAGTACTAAACCACATAACATGAAAATACAGTCAGGAATACCATCTCTGCAAAAGGTACTTTGAAAAAGTCATGCCATTCTAAGTGCTTCATTTGTACTGCTTTTCTCTGTCATGATGAACTCGGATGTCACAGCAGCAGAAGAAAACTGTGACTTAGCTTACTCAGCACATTTTTACAATACACAGCCAGGATTTCTAATTTCTAGGCCTTTAAATTGAAATAAATACTGGAAAGCTAAAAAGACCAGTTACTGAAAAATGCTGAAACAACCACAAAAGGCAGCATGAGACATCAGCTCAAATATGTAACAATACTTCATATACAAATTATCTTTTAACATTCTCATCCCCTTCTTCCAGTACATATTCATAGCAGTTACCAGGCCAGGGAAAAAGTATTTAGGACTGACAATATAATTTAGAACTCCAGCTTAAATCGAATTTGCATTTTCATGCAACCCTAAATTACTCTTAAATAATTTTAAAATTTGACTTTTCAAATTGTTTCAGTTTAAAATATCAAGAAAAAAGAAAAATATTTCATAATTTATCATTAAAATTATTACCAGTTCGGTAGAACATTAACTTTAGAATTTTGACTGTCTTCAGAAATAATTTTTAAAAGATTGCTTCAAAAATATTAAAAGGAGAAAGGAAAGCAAGCTTTGCTGTCCTACAGAAGGACTTACAATAGAATTCAAATAAATGATTCTGTTCGTGGAAATGAAGCATTTATGTTACACAAGTCATAATACAGTGTCTGATTCCATGTCTTCTCACTTATTGTTAGGCTTTGAAATATAACAGCTTATATTTCTGGATAGTTCTAACAACCCACTTCCATACATCTAATTCAGGGTGTATAAGCAGCCTGCAGAGACTGCTGGACAGATGGCCTGATTAGAAACAGTATTAAACAGAGAAAGGAGCTGAGGAAGCTCTCACATTCCTGCCTCTTTCCTACCCTTGCCACAAGAACTATTAACCTGTACTCATGCTAACCTCACTCTTAGCATAATCACGCTGTTCTCATTCATTAAGTGACATGAACTTACATAAGAAAATTTATGTGGAAGCTTTTAAAGTGGAAGCTGGTTCCCCTCTCCACACCCAGTTACTTACATCTTCAGGGAGTGCCTTTACCAATTCACTGTGAGCCATTGGCCTGATGCTCAGCTGATGGATGATCTCTCTCTTGATTTCATCTGTTGCATTGACCTGTCCTATTCCAGGGCTGAACCTTTCACCTGTAGAAATAAAATGCACAGAGGGTTTTTTTGGATTTTAAACATTTTTTATCTTTTTCTTTAAAATAAAGGCTGGAAAATAAGGTGCCTTCTGAAATCTTGTGTTCACCCACCAGTGTTCAAAAATTCATTACATCAATCTAAGCTACTTTCAAGGCTTTTCTCCTAGGAAAGAAGTCAGAGCTGCAGGAAGTTCAAAACAGGACTGAACCTAAGATAGCAATAAAAAATTGCCCAGACCATTAAAGAGCCTAAATTAAAAAAATTAATTAAATATATTCTGAACTTACCAACAATCATTATAATGAGGTATAGCATCTCTTCTATAAGAGTGTTATTTTGTTGAACAACATCCTGAAGTAAAACAAACAAACAAAAATTACATTTTTCAATAATTATTCCATATGCTGAAAATACTTCTTCAGTGATTCAAAACATTGCCTGTTGTCACTCTTAGTACTCCCAAACTGAGCTATGCTGAAACACAGTCATAAGTGCAAAAACTATGCAACATTTTCTGACATTTATAAGTTTGACAGGTAAAAACATTTATGCATACTTCAAACTGGCCAAATTAAATTAAAATAGGATAGATTTGCTTTTTTATCAAGACATAGCTCTGTCTCAGTACAACAGCATCTGATACACTTTGAAAAACAAAACTGAAGATTTTCTATTGCAGTAGTGCATAAAATACCTTGTTAGTATTCTCTGTGCTGAATCTTTTGCCATAGTCTGGAGAACTAAATATCTGATAGAGCTCAAAGCGACTCAGCATTATCATCAGGAAGTGATTTGGATCCATCATGGAAACCCCTGTCTATTAAAGAAAAAAAGATTATAAAGAGAAAACAGATTGGGTGTTATCATAGCATGTTTGTATATTTATATATGATGTTGACTGTATATTCTTTATAAAATTAATCACTCTCTCAATCCTATGAATGAAGACTTAATATTTAAGTTTACTCTCTTAGGACACCAAAAACAAAATTGTAAGCCCATTTGACAAGCAGAATCCTATGCTTTATCAAGAATTTCTGATGCCCTTTTAAGAACATCATGCAAAATATTCAGGGCTACTCCTATCTTAAGCAGTCTAAACAAACTTCAGTGAAACATTTTTGTATGGTTGTTTTTATCTCTAAAATTTTGTTCCTGCTGGCTTATCCTCTAGCAGGCGTAATATTACTTAGTATATACCATTGAAGATTTTAACAACAAATTCCAATCCTCTAAAGAAAGGCTGAAGATTGTAGAGCAAAGCTTCCAAAACCTTCTTGGAAAGAAAAATACTAAAGTTTCAGTGCAGAACCAACACTGACTTTCAGAGACTTCCGTTTCTGAAAACTACTGGCTGAAGTTTTTTCTGTTTATTAAACAAGGTATCTAAGTTTGCCAATTACAAATACTTGTTGCTAGTTCACTATTGCTAATGGGACCATCTTTAAAACAGAATAAATTTCTAAGAAAGCTATAGGATATCTATCCAAATGGGCAGCTGAAAATGATCATTAAAAATCAGTGGCAGATCAAGCCCCACGGAAGTATGTCTGAAAGCAGAAGTAACTTGGGGCATGTTTATCCTATTGGGTATTGCTAACTCCAGGAAGATCTAAGGGACTTTCTGAGGAAATATTTTGCTGTCCAGGTGAACTATGCACCCCAAGCTGTGAAATTTTAGATTATATTGCTCTCAGTGGAGAAGCATTGCACCCATGACAGAGCAGAATAGACTGTCACATCTGCAAAATCTCTTCTGAAGGGGAAAAACAAAAACATCAACTCATACAGAGTAAACCTCTGACAACAGGCAGCTCATGCAACTGCCAGTACAGCACAACCCATTACTTAAAATATTACATTCTTGAAGATGTGGCATATATACGCCAAGCAGAAAATTCTGCACTTTTCAAATTGTAGTTAAAAGACAAGTATTACAGCAGTAGTTACCTCCTTTAAAATTTTTTCCATAATTATGTAGATAAAATAAGAAAATTGAAGTCCTTCCACAAAAAAATATGGTTTTTTTCCTTAAAAAGGTTCTGATGAAGATAAAAGTAAACACAAAGACATCCTCAAATTACTTGAAAAAATGCAAACTGGTATACATGGTTACCTGAAGCATTACTATGTCCTTGTCAAACATCTCCCTCCTGCACTTCACATTATGATAGTAATAAATCTGAAAAAAATACCCAAAACACCACACCACAATCATTAACAAATATATGAATAATATTTCATCGAAAATTATTTTACTTCCATAAAAAATAAACTTTGCTATACTGTGTTCAAACCCAAAAAAATTAATCTGTAATTTGAAAAAAATTATACTATTATATCTGTATGCAAAAAGCTTTTTATAAAGCACAAGACAAGCATAGTTGCTGGCTGGGTTATAGTGATGCAATGTCTGGATTGCAGAAACTTATAAGCAAAAATATTTTTGACCTCTTTAGCTTATGTTTTAATATATTTGTTTAGCAATTAACTGTTTGAAATTCACAGGAGAGAAAGCCCTTGCAGTTGGAGAAATGTTTTTTCTTCTCTCCATGAATTGCTCTTTAATCATTTGAGATACCATCTTTCAGGAACTGCCAGTGTCAGCAAAATGTTAATACTGTGACAGAGCTATATTTAACCCAAACCATCCCGGGAAGGAATTCAATTCAGGACTGAGCCAGGCAGCAGCAACACCACAACCACTGCATGACACTGCAAGGTAGGAAGGTTTGATTCTACCACAATCAAGGAAAAATAAATAGGGCTGACAAGTTTCTGCCTAGGCCTGGAAACAAACTTCAGCATGCTAAAGTCTCCTCTAGACACATACTATTTCCACCAGAATTACATGAAGACAGCTAAGCATGCCTTTCCCTTTCTTGCCTATCCTAATAATCCACAGACATAGATGCCCGTTCCTATTATCTGGGAAAGATCCAAAAAGAGCTGGCTGAACGTGAGCTCTCCTCCTAGCCAAAGTAAAGAGAAAGGACTTGCAGACTGTGGGAGTTACGTTATCGCACCTAAACCAAGCTCTTAACTTCAAGATCCTGACAACCAGGAGAAATTAACACAAAGACTTATTTCATGACCAAAAGCTATGCTGAAATTCCAGATTTGGTGTGTGTCTACAGCACTATGGGCACTGCTATAATTGTACACACTAGAGCTCTTTTTGCTGTAATGACAACAAGGACACCGCCTTATGAAGATCCTTCAAGAGTCAAAGTGTCAGAATATAATATATTTGAGCAACTTAATTCAGTCTCCTAATAAATATACATTGCAATTATCTAATGGAGATGAGGGCTGATGGGACTGAAGGAATTTTCTTGCAAATAAATCAAGTTAACACCTCACAGAATTAAACCCTATTCCTGCTATAATCAGTCTCACTGAGAAAATCACTGGAGGCATCCATCCTGGTGGGTGGTACTGACACCACAGTACCCATTTTATAGCTGTTATGCTTGAAACACCTAATTTATACAAACACTGAGAACATATGTTTAGCGATGAAAGGAGCCAGTCTCCAGAAGTGTAAGAGCTAAAAGCCAAGAAACACTTAGTTCTACACTACTTCTAATGCTTCTGAGGGGGTCTTCAAATTTCAATTACTTTATAAATATAACTAGCCATGACACCATAATGCTGCATATTTTTATATCTGAGACAGTTTTATGTGGAGGTGATGAATGCATTACCACAGATGTGCAGAGCTAATTCTGCACTTCCAACTGTTTCTGCACAGTACACAGTAAAAAAGCTAGGAATCATTAACTGCATTAATGGGGTTAAAACTCTAAAACTCTACACACCCAGTACTAAGTTCAGTAGCTACTGCAGCAGTCCTGAAACAAAAAAGCAACTTCTGACTAAAAATAATCAAAGACCAGTTTAAAAGCAAAAATACTCAAATGATGCCAGTGCTGATAAAAATGCCTACCTCACATTGCCTGCCACGAGACTGACATAAGTAAATTTTAAATCAATACAGGAAAAGAAGGTTTTGAGGTCTGAAAAACCAAGAGTTCCCTCTGTACTCAGCACTGGTGAGGACCCACCTCAAGTCCAGTTGTGGGCTCTTCACGTCAAGAAATACATGGAGGCTCTTCCAGGCAACCAGCAACAGGTTGTGTCAGGGGGGGTTGGACATTTGGAAGAATTTCCGCATGGAAAGGGTTGTTAAAAATTGAAATGGACAGCTCAGAGAGGTGTTGGAGTCCTCACCCCTGGAGGTGTTTAAGAGCTGACTGGACATGTCCCTTAGTGCTGTGGTCTAGTTCACAAGATGGTGTTTGGACAAGGGTTGGACTTGATGATCTCAGAGGTCTTGTTCAACCTAATTGGTTCTGTGATTCAGTGAAATTATCCTGAGGGAGTTATCAGGAAAGAGTGATTCTACAGCTCCTATGCACTTACCTGATTAACAAGAGAGAAACCATTCCTCCTCCACATCCCTGCATGCACTTGGGCACATAGGACCAGGCATCGTAGAGGATGTTCTATTAACATAGGTGGGCTAAGTTCACTCTGCATTAAGAAAATGCAATATTTTGATGTATATAGAGAAAAAAGAAAATGGGACTGAAATGAAGGAGGATGATATTTGTGATCATTAAAATATTTGGGCACTACAAAAGACAAGCAAATCCAGCACAAAAGTTAGATGAGCCTATTCACAATCTTTCAAATCATTGTTAATCACCCTTACATTCTGTCTTTGCTCCACACAACTACTGCACGAGGGCTTTAGTCTATTTCTACAGACAGCATCTTTCATATTTTAAAACATCAACACCAGCAATTTAATAACACAGAAATTTCATTGCTTTCATTCAAAGGTTAAGTACTACTTAGTTCCAAAGACACTGAGATTTCTTCTCCCAGTTAGGTTTTATCCTCTTTTATTTTACATTTTTTTACTACCCCTTAAAGAAACAGCCTATCAGTAATAACAGGCAGAAAGCAAGAAATAGCTGGGGAAAAAAATCAGAAGCCAGCTTAAGGAGAAGGAATCAGATCCTGCCTGGGGTTC
This sequence comes from Illadopsis cleaveri, assembly GCA_013399915.1. Classification (NCBI taxonomy): domain Eukaryota; kingdom Metazoa; phylum Chordata; class Aves; order Passeriformes; family Timaliidae; genus Illadopsis; species Illadopsis cleaveri. The sequence goes on from VXBB01014826.1 coordinate 216,993, forward strand.
CTAAAAGCAGTTTCTACTACAGAAAGGACGTTATGCAACCTGAGTCTTTGTTAACTCTAGCAAGCAATACTGATCGTCTCTGTTCATGAATATCTGGATATTAATCTTTTAAGAGGCAATTTTTTGTATTAAACACATTCTCTCTGAGTAGAATTCAGAGTACCAAAGTCCTTTGGTTTATTTAACAATGTCCTACACTTACCAATTTCACACTCAGCATTAATTATATTTAATGAATATGCTACATTTGATTACATACCAGGGGCAGCAGCTCTGGAAACTTATATGCCACTTCAGTTTTACTCAGCAAAACATGCAAGCCTACATAAAGACATGAAAAAAACGTACAGAATATTACATACAACATTTTATGTAACTCAAAGGGGACAAAAAAGGTAATCTAATTTACTCTTGGACCATTATCTGGACACAGCTACAGGTCTGCAAATTTATCACCTTGGAGCTACACAGCTATGTTCTGAAGAAACATGTTACAAAGAATACATTTTAAGAGAATTCAAGTTTTCCCATTGTAACTGTATAAACCTTACAGTACAAGTGAGATTTTTGCCTTTTTTTTTTTGACTCTGTCATGTCTCTGCAGTGAGAGCCAAGAGTTCTTGGTCTGTCAGGACAAACAATCAACAGCAGATACCTCGTCCCTTTTACCAGTCCTTGGGGAGTTTATAAAATACCACAGGAACTAGAATAAGGCCCCTACAAAACACATGAAGGTTTTCTGGTTTGCTTCCTTTTAAAGTTACAAGGACTTTGCTCAAAGATTCAAATATTCAAAGCTATTTGACACTGAGCTGCATGGCACTTTACCTAAGAATTACCTTTTTCACTTCATTATTTGTGAATTTATTTTCATCACGTTCTTTCTGATTCTGTAAACTAAAATTCACAAAGCTTTTTTCAACGCAACTGCTGAACAAGACAGACACAATATGAAGAGAAAGGCACAGCTCAATTTTCTTGTGACACATCTGTTTGATAAATCTGTTCTCTAACAGAATGTTGATTAGTCTATTCAATCTGACAGCTAAACATATTCCAAAACAGTCAACCACAGTCCGTATTTTGTCACAGTTCTTTTGCATCACTCAAATGGCAAAAGCAGCAGTAGCTGCCTGTAATACAAATCCAGAGTCATGAGACAATCTCGCCCAGCCTGAATGATAACAAGTTCTCTGGTGCTTGAGAACATCTGGCCCAGAAGCCACCAAACTGGCTAGAAAATGGCCAAAATTCATCCTATTCAGGCCTTAAACAATGCTTGAGTGTGTCTTCATGTACACACAAACACAAATCACATCCATAGAACATTTCTCATTTCCTGAAATATTTTTCAACTGTTCATACCTGCAAGTAAACGAGAAACTGGGAGATGAATGCTAACTTTTTCCTGAGAAACGCAGTATCTGATGGTCTCAACTGAATGTCCACACATACTGAGGACAATAGGCTGTTCTCCATCAGTAAACCCACTATGACACTGCATCAACACAGTCAGGCATTTCTTGTAAGCTTCAATCAATACTTTTTCCTAAAAGGAAGATTGCAATTTACAGAGATTATGAAAAAATCACAGCTCTGAAAAATAATACAATGTAAAAAAGACCCCGAAGCGTTTGCGATTTTTACCTTTAACAACAGTCCTGCAAAATTAAGATAAGGAATCCAACAAAAGAGCCAAATAAAGGAGGGCATGAACTGCAAAACTCATACTGGTTTCTCTGATTAGAAAAATACCCACTAGAATGTTGTTTGGATTTGGGGTTTTTTTGTGACTGACATGATGGTAACTTTCTGAGCAAAGATCATGCCAGGCTAGTAAAACCTGCACATTAACTACCAGTAACAGATTAAAGCTAGCCTGAATGTTCAGGTATTCCAGGATCACTTATTCCACAGCCGTATTTTACCATGCTCAAGTTCTGAAATCCTGAAACTTGAAACACTTATGGAGCAGAAACACAATTTAAAATCAAGCAGTATTTGGTAGATCCAGGGCCTACTCCTCCATTGCCTCCTCTTTGAAAATTATAACCTGATAGTGTTGTGACAATCACAATCTTCAGATGTGTGACAAAACTCACTGCAGTATTTGTAAAAGGCTTGGTCACTTTCTTATGAATTGGTCAGTACAAACCACACTTGTGTTTAAATACAGAAAAGATTTGCATTTGCTCATAGAAGATGTCCCTGGCTTATGGTGAAGTTGTGTTTAGGTCAATTTTTACATGTATTAATATTTGGGTTTTATCCCTCTTCACACAGAAAAACAATTCAGAAGGAATTAATCCTTACATCTAATGCACACCAGTCCTGCATCATTGAAATAACGAGTGTTAATTTCATCTGCAGTGTAAATGCTGCTTCCCACTCTGGCTCCATTTCAATGTGTTGTCCTACTTGACGGGTTATTGGATCCATACCCTAGAACAAGAAGAATTATACATTTCAACAACGTATCACTGAAATACACTGGCAGCAGTAGCAGAGGTGTGAGACAGTGGTTAGGTATCCTTATAAACATATTGTTGTTCCAACAGGTGAAAAAGAACCTTGGGGGAATAAAAGAGAATGAAATCACAAGTGAAGAGATCTATTTGTGTGTCAGGAACAATTTATTCCTCAACACAAGGAGCAACTCTGCTGACACTTAAGATGAACAAGATTTTGCTCACAGAATTAATTGTCCTTCTGCCTCTACAAGTGCAAAATATGCCCCAAATTACACTTCTCATTTTGAACTGCTCTTAATTTTTATTGTTCTCAACAACAAAATTTTAAAAAGTGAGGCAAGGATGTTACATTTCAGGAAAACACAGTGGCTCCAAAAGTGATACGGCACCGAAGTTCTAAAAGGAAGAGCAGATCAATTTCTTCTATTTTGACATCATAACAGCTGACTTCCTGCTGAAATTTTGCCAAATTTTGTAATTCACAGATTTACACACCTGCATACATTTGAGTAATTCTAAGAAGGCATCAAAACCCTCCAGGAACTTGCGCCGCAAGTCATCTGACCACTCCGTTGGCTTACTTATCAACACATACCTGGGGAGATCAGAAAGATGCAAGTGTTCATTTTAGATTTTTTTTTTTTAACTCTTCAATTTCTCAAATCAGCACACAATTAGTACACTTACTTGAGATCCAAAATAAGGCTCTGGACACGCCTGAATTTGAAAGCCTGCAGAGCAGTGTAACGTTCAAACTGAAACCTGCCTTGGACGTCACGGTGCCTTAAGTGGTCCATGAAGGTTTTGATGATAGTGGTCATGAGATTCTCTTCTGTTATTAGCATTCGAGCCTATTCCAAAGTACATTGAAATTTGCTGTAATTAACAGACACAGCTAACAAGATTTTCACACTGCACCATGAAGTTTATAAAATACATTATTTTTTTAAATCCAAAATAATTACATCAATAATTAGAACAGAACACTGAAAAGCACTCTTTTCACAGAATCACAGAGGACAAAAAAAAGGAATCTAGTAAAAAATTATCATAAGCCAGATTTCTTTTTTCACATCCTTTCTGTCCAGAAGTCTGTCTGTGGTAAGGTTCCTGCTAACCTATGTAATTATGGCACAAGACACATTATTAAGCGTCCTACAATTAACTTGCACCTCCCTTTAAATATGTGTTGTCTCCTCTCAGATAGTTTGAGCCCTTTAGGGAAGTGACAGCTCTTCTGTTTTCTGTTTACAAACTGTCAAGAGCTGTGGTGAGCAGAACCTCTTCTGAACCAGTAAGGAACTGCACATGCAATTTCCATATGGAAATTTCATGAAATAACCTCTAATTTCCCTCAAGGTCTACTGCATATATCCATGTGTTGTATGAAACAAATCACCGAAGTCTGACAAAGATTGTCTTCATCACCCAGCCTAACCTAAGCCAACTTCACAACAGAGGAGGAGGCACTAAGTTACTGCCAGCTCCTCCTCATGAACACTTCCACAACTCCCCCATTCTGTTGGTTCTCCAGGTTAAATGGGATGAGCCTTGCAGTCCTTGGATCTGGCTAGTAGACTCAACAAGATTGGTCACTCTGATCTACCACAATGACATTGTGGCTCTTGACTAGAGTTTCCAGGTTCTACAGCTGCTAATGATAATCCAAAGTAGTTTCTAAAATGCTACTCCAGTGAGGGAAAAGAATCTAATGATTAACATTTTCCCCCAAAAAAATCATCACCAACAGAGCTACCCATCCACCTTTGAAACAAAAAACTGTAGTTCCTTGAGAGATCAAACTCTTAAATTACTAAGATCAGTTCGAAAATGTTACTGGAGGATGGTGGGGTGGTTTAAATTCTTTAACTTATTCATTTAGTTAAGAATGAGTGGCTATAAATATATTAAAAAATAATAGTTCATATGATAGAAGCTTATCATAATTCCTTTCATGTCATCAATCTATTCTATCATTCTGCCCAACAGTCAAAATGCATTTGCTTTGCTTTTTTGCATGCTTTTAAAATAGAACACATATAAAAGGGGGACTGCAATTACTCTGCCCTGGGAAATGTTTGAAATTACTTTTTCAAAAAGTATATATTGATATACATATTGTACCACCCCATCTGCCAAAGGGAAAAAAACCATAACCAACTGAATAACATTAGCTGGTCAAGTCTAACTGTAAGTTTGAACATTGGCAACATTCTTATTGAAAGCATCAAAATTAAGCGGCAATGCAATATTGTCCTGAACCATGGGAACAAAATCCTGAGTTCCTGTTGAATTCCCATGAATAACATCCATCTCTAGGAAACTGAAGAAGTTTGCTCAGTATTGTGACTGCCAAACTACTGTTGAATGTAAGAGCTCAAAGAAGTTTATTAAACTTGGAAGGTTTCAGAAGCATTCATTTTTTAAACAATTCTGGGTATGAAAATCAGACTTTTATTCCAGAACACCTCCAAATTTTAATTTGTCTAGTTCATAATACAAGCAAAGACAGACTAAAATGGAGACTGGAACAAAAAAAAAGTTTCCCAAACAAGCTGGTGAAAGACCAGCAGATTTAGTGAGCTGGGAGAAGGCACCATGCTTGTAGCACCAAAACAAAAGTTAACCGGAAATCTAAAAGAAGGCACTATCTTGAGACTCAAAGTACCAAAGGAATTAGGGAGTGCTTGCACTTTTGTTGATTGGAAAATGAACATAAAGCAGATCGCTTATAAAACGGCACCAGAATGGTGCTCTGAGACCATGATATGTAAACCATAATATAGATTTCTATAAACAGTAAATGTGGCTCAGTATGATGAGGAATTTAAATGTTATGTGTGTGTATCTTTAAATAAATATGAAAGCATCTTTCTAAAAAAAAAAATAAAAGAAAAATGTAAAAAGAAAAATCAGAAACACCCAGCCCACTCTGGGAAGCCAGACTGAAACTTCCCAAAGCTGAATGCTTTAACTTTTAAACCCATAGCAATTTATGCAAACAGTCTGACTGTTCTGCATTTCCACAGTAATGTTAAAGAAATCTGCAGCCTTGAGTTATGCACCTTGAGAGGCTTTTAACAAATAAAGATTTCCTTTTTTGGTCTTTTAGTACTTACAAGAGAAGGCACTGTGAATATCTGTATCGAGAGGTCAGCAATTGAGAACTCTCTGTCGTGGTCATCTTTCATAAAATCACTCTGCAATCGCTCATAGTTCTATTAAGAAGGAGGCAAAAAAAGGCAAGGAGTGCCAACTATCAGTTTTTAAAAGAAAGACAGGCACTACTCACCAGAGTAGGTACAGTGAAGAGTTGGACAGACAGAGCAGCCACCGATACTGCCCGTTCGTGATCATCCTCCATATAATCTCTCTGCAACTGCCGGTAATTCTAAACAACAAGGGGAAATTCACCTCTAATCCACACTGACCTGATTTTTTAACTTAAATGTCTGCTCTGGGAAACTTTAATGCCATGAGAAAGGGAAGAGTAGCTCTAATGGATTATTATATGGGTATTTTGTACAAAGAATATGACAACTTAATCTGCTCACATGTGAGATCTACTCACACTCATTTTCACAATAAAGGCTAGTATTTTATTTTCTACTCAAGAGTCTGCAGCAGAGTGAGCAGAATTTTGCAGTGCTGATTTAAAGCATTTCAAATACCAGTTACTGCAAAAATACTAATCAGCATAACTGAATTTCAGCACTATTTCTGAGCAGTGCTTTAACAGCTTACATCTCAACAATGAGCAGCGATTAGCTCTTAAGGACTTATAGCCTGCATAGCTGATGGTGAAGACAAAAACATCTGAACTGCTTTAGTTCTGGGGCATCTGAAAGGCCATTTCCTTCCCAGGAGATGAGATGCCATCATAACTAATATACTGAAGAGTAAAATAAGATTTCCAGCATTTCATTTCAGGTTTTCACTTCCATAAAAAGGAAAAAAAAATCGGGTAACAGTTAATTTAAATCACTGTGTGCTAACTAGACTCTCTTCACTAGACAGTTTTAGCATTTAATGGCTCTTTGTAAGAAAGGTACTTACTCTGGCAAAGCGGATAGCAAAAAGTTTCTTGTATTTCAAATCCATAAGAAGACTGCTCATGAATAACTGGTGATACACATTTCTAGCCCCTGTCAAGAAAAATGAATGAAATATCACATGTCACTGTTTCTATCAACATATTATGGAAACATTTAGAAAATAAACTTCTACAGAATGAGGTAAACGTGCATTTCAGGGTAGAAGCTGCTTTGATTAAGTCTGTCAGGTGGTAGCAAAGGATAAAGAAGAATAATAAACCAAAATTCTTCAAGAGGCATTATTTATTACTCCTGTACAAGATAACAGTGTTGAATGGGAATGTGTATCGTCAAATATAAGGGAAGTCAGCAAAACAAGAACAGAACTCTCTTCCTCCTCAGGATAAACAGGGGATTTAGAAAGGAAAAGACGAGAACACTATTATGAGAAGTCTTGGGAACTGCAACAAATTTTCCTACTTGTGAACATCTCCATAAAATAATCAGCTAAGCTATCTCTGAATTTCTAGTCTGTCTGGACAGCTTCCCAGAAAGTATTATCAATACAAATTATATTCATCTCTATGCAGCTTGGAAGCAAATACATAGATGCATAATTTCTTCTGTAGGTCACTTTCAAGTCAAAAGCCATGACACTATTTCCTTAATGGAGAGGAACTATGGAATGCAAGAAAAAGTAGAGAAATATTGATGTTGAAATAGAAATGCAAACATTACTCCTTGCTTACATGAAATACATTATCCTAACAAAACCTGTATTAAAAATGTTGTAATGCTCCACAAAATCAGTACCTTTCAGATTACAAAATTTGCAGTACCAGGCCTTCATTCTCAACATAAAGGCTTTAGATAAACAAAACCCAAAATAATCATTTTCACCATACTACATATACTTGCCACCTTACTTCTTATTTTAGTGGTACTCCAAGAAGTTCCCTAGGCAGACATATTGCATCATTCCCTACCTGTTCTTTGCACTTCTCTTTCTTACACCTGGCCTTACACAGCCTTTCAGGATATCAAATCAGACATGGAATGAATGAGAGAATTCATCATCCCATCAACAAGGGAATACAAATTAACTACCTCCCTTTCTTCAAAATTACAACTTTTCTAATTCCATTACACCAAACAGCCTTTCAAAGTATCAAGAGCTCTAAAACAACAGAACAGTAATTTTCACTGAATATTCTTGGAACACTTAAGAATACCTAATGAACACAAACACAAGTCAAAGCAGAAAGACTCTGCCTCATCCCTTAAAAATAGGCATTTTGGTAGACATGAAATGGATGCTGAGATCCTACCAAGCATACAAACCCCCAATTTCTCTATCGTTTACTCAATTTCCATTAACTATCACTATCATTTGCATATTCAAGACAGTTTTAATTTCAGACCACGTTGAAAAATTAGACCTAAAACCAACCCCATCTCCAAACAATCTCTGTATGCTCGTTATGTTCTTGTTTTAAATACACTTGGGAGTATATCATAAAGGGAGAGATTGTAACAAATTAGGCAAAATTATCCACAATACACCACAGTAAAAATGATCAAACATTAGCAAATACAGTAAAAGAAAAACTTAGGCATAGCATTCTGTAGCATTTTCCTGAACTTTGAGAAAACTCACCTTTCCACAGTTTAGAATCATACAGCATCAGCTTGTCTACCAGAGAAGAATTCTCACCATCTGGCCCTTCTTGCAAACCAACCTGACACAATATTCGGCGTAGGCCATCTTAATGAAGAGAAATGGTAGAAGTTAGTTACAGCTCAAACACGAACGTGTGTTGACACCCTGAAATTTTCATACAACACAAAAGCCCTCACACTGCTCTCTTTTCCATGACAGCTCAATAACAGCATCTATATTTCGCTGATATAAACACGAATATTACATACCTTGCAAATTTCATGCCAGGCTTATGTAACATTAAGAACATAGTGAAAATTGCCAAATGCAATGATTTGATTTAAAGTTATCAAATAAAAATGTGCTTCCTTAAAAATGGCTTACTAAAATAACAAACAGTTATGCAGCAGACTAATTTTTTAGGTTTTAGTTTTCCTGAGTAGACTCCTATGAAAAGGAAAAAATAATTCATATATGAAATCACTCATATATTCATGTAGGAACTTTTTGCTTTCACTTAGGAGTTGCTATCGTTTCAAGGCTTCTCTGCATATTTTTTCTAATGGAAAGAAGCAATAACTTGAATTATATGAACATGTAAGTTATTCTATGCTTGCATCTGAAACAGAGCACAACCCAGACATGATCCTATTTAGAATGTTCAACCTGGCTTTCCATTGCAGGTAATGCATATTCCCTGAGAACGCTGGGACTTACAAAGCCCTCACATCCACACCCTGACTGGCATCTCAGCTCCTCAGACAGAGTGGGCAGTGGCTTAGTGCTGTGTACACTGCACCATGTACTGCATGGTGCACTAACATACACTCTGAGAACACCTACAGCAGTATTCCTTTTTGCCTTGCAGAGCTCAATTCCAACTACGGTTAGAAAGGACACCAACTTAATGGAAACTACTGCATTGGTCAACAATGGTCAAACAGACACTTATTCCTGAAGAGACATTTGATGGGAGGGATGTAGTGGTCAAACTCCTGACGAAGTTCCATAGCAAAGTTCCTTCTTTTTTGGTGGCAAGAATTTGTTATTTCATTGACAGCAATCATCCAACCTAACTCTGGCACAGCAGAAGACCCTCCACCTGTCACTCAGCCTTTGTTCGGGGACATTTCAGTGTAACCACCCAAGCAGTGCAACTCTATCACCCCATGTTACAGATGACTGGCAAGGCACAAACCTGTTCAAAAAGATTGAGCATAATTTAGTTTTTTGGGTGTGTTTGTTAAAAACCAGAGTCAGAGTACAAGACTGCAACCCAAGACAGGGAAGGCAGATCAAGAAAATGAGCACACTGGTCACAGACAAAATGTAGGTGTGATGTTTACAATCAAACATGCCTTTTGCCCTTCTGAATCATAAAGAACTCAGCATTTAACGAGCTGAACTCTTCAGAACTTCAGAAACACTACACACACAACTCCAACAAAATTCAGTGTTTTCTTCTATAACTTGGGACACCACTGACATATTCAAGTTACTTTTTTGCAGCCGTCATTTAGTGCTGAAAATTAACGACTGGGGCACCTGGCACAAATGACATGGCACAAGACTGGGCTTAAAATGACAGAGACAGTGCCTGCCTACATGTTTCACTGAAATGAAAATTTATCATAGAAAGAAACTATCTTCACAACTCTTTTCTATCAATACCTGTTTACCACTTTCTACTAATACTGTTTACCAGCAACACTGGCAAATAGTTGAACAAACCGCTACCATAAATTTTGTTCAAAAGTTTAATCTATTTATCTTTAAAACTTAAACTACTTATGTTTCAAAAATGAGAATATGTTATAGAGACCCTGTGCATGAAATCTTGGCTAGTTTTTCAACTATCAGTCTCATAAAACATACAGTCTCTGAAAAATGTTGCACCTATGCAGAACATATGTGCAATATGATAGCTGAGCGTGCTTTGCTAATACTTCTTGGTAACATTTCCAGATGAAAAAACCACAAATTGCAAGGGGGTCTGTTATCTACATTTCTTCATATCAGCAGATTGTCACTTTTCCTTTTATTTCCCCTCATACCCTAAATCTCCACAATCTTATGATTTATCAGGACAAATGGGGAATAAAGTCAAAACAAAAACCGAGCATTCCCATAAAATCTGATACTGTGCATCTTGATTCCTTTGAAGAAAGCTCTTTCAAAAAATCTGATTAAGACTTTGTCAGCTTTTATACTTACCAAAACTCTCCACAATTCCTTGTATTTTCTCTGTTCTACTTAGCAAAAAATCTGAAGCAATCACTTTCATCACCATTCATCAAATTACTTCTGAATAATTTTGTTTTATCTAATCAGACAGGTTATTTTCAACTTACTGCATTCATTTAAAAAGAAGTAGGAACTGAAAAAATAGCTTTTTGGCATACTGCATTTGACAGCAAGTCTTGGCTTCTGTTCAACAGCAACTAAACAGAAAAGACTACGTAAGTGCTACTGGTAGCACTTTCACATGCAAGTTAGAATTCAGAACAGCACTCCAGTAAGAGAAAATAGAATGAAGTCTGACAAGTTATTAATAGCTTTGCCTTATACATTACATATCTGAAATAAGTAGACAAAATTGCTTCAGAAAATCAGCTCCTCTCACAAATATTGTCTAACTTATCTCAAAACGGTCAATTTTGCCCACCTGAATATCCAATAACACTGCCAAGCCAAGTTAGAAGCTTCAGACCAAAGCTCTGATGGGCAACAATAGATGAATGCATAACTTGCACTTTCAGTGGCTTTGTCTGACGACTGGTATTTCTCTTAAAAAGAAAAGGAAAAAGGAGGCAATGCATATTTAAGTGAGGACTGGCATATACTTTCATACAGAAATGCAGCATTCCTGTGATTAATTTTGATAATTTATAATATTAATACATATTCTAACTACTAACACCAACATAGCAAGCCTAAAAAAGTCTGGACTTTGTTTATCCTATTAATATTTGAAGGACCTTATTATGCAATATCAGCATATTTAGGTCAATCCATTTTCCACTCTTGGCCTGTTATCAGTGCTCACACTGATCTGCTGCATTTTACTGATAAGCAATCCTTGCATGTTTGTCCCTCCCAACATGACAGGCAAGCGACACAGCAGCCCATCATGGAAACTGACTGTCCACAGACCATTTTCAAAAATGCAAATTAAATAAGCAGAGTTAAAACAAGAAAGAATTTACCCTCACCTCTGTGTTAGAAAGCGTAATAGCTAGACGTTACACATAAAAGCCATTTATTCTTTGCCTGCATGGGCAGCAAGTTAAAAATATTGCACAACATTATCCTTAAAAATATGCTAATGCTTTCAAAATACCTTAAATAGTTAAAGAACAATAACTCTAGTTGCAGCATTTGTTTTTCAATGGTTGTAGTATCATACATAAACTATTTATTTCATGTGATTAAGTACTGCACTGCAGCAGTTAACAAAGAAATTAAAAGAAAATATTATTCTCATGTTTTTACATGGAAGAATCTTGCAATATATAGATATTAATATATATACATATTAATATTATACATACATAAATGCATAGATGTAAAACAAAAGTATTTGCAGTTTCACACTTGGATTCAATCAGTAATGATTTCCATAACTGTTGCTGTGAAAGACATAAGCAACTTCACACTATAGGAGAAAAACTATAATAATTTAACTTCACTGATCTGAACTAGCATGTAATTCTGTTTTAAGAAGGAAAAAATTGTCTGCAAACTTCTTTTTAGAAAATTACTTTGGGTGTCAGGTAGGCCATAGTAGGGGAAAAATGCAACAGAAGACCAACAACAACAAAAAGCCCACAGACCAATATTTTGATACCTCTACTGTATTGTAAATAGTATCTCCAACACTTTGTTTCATTAAAATATAATGAGTCGTTATGGAAACAATATCACAAACTGGGTAGCAAAGCCTCCTTTCGGTTAAGGTGGGGCAAGCAAATAGACACCCTCCCTTACCACCATTACTTACCACAATCACTGATTTGGCCTGATCACAATACTGGAAGTCTCCGTATCGAACAGACCTACGGCCCTGCAAATTCAGAAAGATGAACATCACCACCAACTCCTAAACAAGAAGTCCCAGTTCTGTGTTTTACATTAGTATAAAAAACACAGTAAAGGCTTCAGATGCATGCTAACTACTCTGCCTTTCACGCTATTTTCACTTCTTTAAGTACTGTATATATTTAGATACTTGGATTTCCCAAATGCACCCTGTACTTTTTAAAAGAAGATAAAATTGTATCATACATTTGGTTACCTGTTACATTAAATTTTCTGTGTATAACATTGTTTTGAGGATGAACAAGGAAAAGAACTACATTCCTTTTATTAAAATACTGAAAACATTAGTACAAAGGCATTATTCCTTAGTTTTGATATAACTTGAAGATAATTCAGATATTTCAGTGCCTTTTAAAAAGCAGATATTAAAGTTAATTGGTCTTTTAAACATACTATTGAAGCACTTGCTTTATTCCAAAAGGAAGGTTTTCAGTCTTTCTCTACTGTCAACCTATACATCAAAATAGATAGTTGGTTGAATTTATAATGTCTGCAGACAGAAAACTCACTGGTATTTTAGATCTGATGCCAAATCATTGCTTCAGGCATAACATTCTCATTTCTTTCACATACATGCTCATGTACATATGCATTCATATGTGTATTTAGAAGTAGAAGGCATCAAAAGTAGGGAAAAATCTGGGTGTATCCCACAATACACAGCATGTGCTCAGGTCAGCCTATATTCAGGGATCAGATGTGAATCTTTTGATTACCAGTATCACAAAAGATAGAGCAGTGATAACACAAAACAAAATCCAGTTCAGTGTTAAGTAATATGAAGTGGTTATATTTCCTGCTCCACTGACCTCCTTGAAGTACTTTAACCACCCAAAATGACATTCCCATTGCCATTTTGGAAAAGATTTCCTCCTCCACCCCCCCCAAAAAAAAGGCACAAGCCAATAAGCCAAGTAAAAAAGACACTCATTTTTCATGTCAACTGCTTACAGGTTCATTGCAAAAATAACAAGGTGCAGTTACCCAATGAAGTATCACTTTCTTTAAAAAAATGCACGAGCCACACTACAAACACAGCTGACAGAGTGCTTCTGAAACTGAAATACTAGTTACAACTGTATTCAGCATATAGTGATTCTGAACTCACCGTTCCTCTTAAAAACTGTTTTAAATGCTTTTACCCCTTCCTGCCACTACAATCTGACAATTATGAAAAAGAAAATTAAATTAAATTTAAAGAAGAAACCACAAACCATGAGTAGTTCCACAAGCACCAGAACAAAAGCAGTCAGTTATGGATTTTACCCCTCACACTTAACTGGTGTTACTCTGAGAAGCCTTTTCTATGCCTGGAGCCTATTTAGGGGCTCTTTCAATGTCAGCTCCCTGGTTCAGTAAGGGAAGGGCCTGTCCTGCTGCCTGTCCTTGACAGAGCAGTGAGAAACACCTTGGTATTTACACTTACAAGACCTACTAGAACACATTTACATTGAAACACATTCAGTGTGAGGTCTGGTTTGGACTGGCTAAGTAGTATTTAGGCACTGAGACATTTAGTATTAAGGCATTTTAGGGTGGTATGACACACAGGACTCACAGACTCACCTTAACTACATGCTTTGGGAAAACAGACTAAAGTAAGTATAGTCATAAAACAAACATTAGGTCACAGTAATTAAAAGTTCTAACAATTAATTCACTTACATCTCTATCTACTGTTGTTGCAAAACCAATGGCTTCCTTCTGTGTGCAGTTGACAGCCTTCTGAAGAGTATAAATAACTTGTTCATAGGTATGGACTTCATCATTAAACAGCATGCAGTAGTAAGTGTCATTCTTCTCACTTCAAAGCAAGGATTGAATTTATGTCATTCAAAGCAAGGATTGAATTTGTCATTTAAAGCAGTGTTAAAAGTAAAAGCAAGAGCAAAGAAAAAAGATGAGAAATACAAATCTACTGCAATTACTGTATACAAAACATTTCTGACAATTTTAGGAAAGGCAGAAAAGATTCTTAAAATCAGAACTTGCATTTGCAACTGTAAATATCTGTAAGCCTTTAAAAGCTAGAAGACAAATACTATACTTACATCATTTCTAGTCCAGGCAATTCATTTTCCTTCTCCCACGTTAATATATCTACTGCATATTTAAATGTAATGGCAAAAATATTATAAGCTCTTGCAACCATATCTTCTGGTAAGTGCACAAGAGGATCCTGGAAAGTACATATAAATAGCAAATGAGAAATTAAATGTCAATCAAAATAAACTGTCAAATTTGCACCTCTCTTTATCAAAGATGATGTAAGCATCTTTAATGATGTCTTTCTTAAAATGACTTTTCAGTTGAAAGGAACAGAGTCAATAATCATCCTGTTTTCTTCTTCCAGTTCTACACTGACAGTCACCAAAGCTCTAATCTAACATTCAGTACCTGAATGTTAACTTGCCTCTGATCACCCACTTAAATTTTCACATGTTCTTTCATTCTCATTCTCCTTGTTCTCACTCCTGCACACCTTTAAAGACAGTTCTTTGGAAGAACTTTAACCTCAGCTGTATTAAAATCTGCTTCTTCTGCTTTGCCTTCAAAACTGTAAGTTCAAATCCCTGTGTCTTTTGTTCCACTTATCAATATTAGTAAACTGCAGAATACAAACGACCATGCATCTCTTGTCCTGCTTTATATGCAGCATGCATTAAAAGGCATAAGTCTTATCTATCCAGGCTTATACAACATGCAGCACACTGGCATCATGATTTATGATGCACGTCTCTTATACCCTGTGGTATATAAATAATTAACTGCTGAGATGTAAATAGGTGTTCCATAATCATCTGTCCACATCTCAGTCTTGCTCACAGAGAGCTGCTCTCCTTCTGTCTGTGGACTGTGTGGACCCATTTGTGCCCACTCTGTGCTCTCCATTTGACAACTGCAGCAGCCCCTACAAACTTATCCTGCTCTCTGTGCCAGAGCAGAATGGAGCTGCTGCAGCTGGGGGAATGGCAGTGTGGAGGGGGAGGAAGAGGAGAACTGCCTCAGCCTCCCAAGCCAAACAGACTGAGGCAAAACTACTTTTTGGAGCAGCAAATGAGAACCACTGGCAACTCTGAATAAGACAGTGCAGGTACCACTGCCATTTCTCTCTAGTCTATTTCAAGGATGAATAGAAATCATTATGAACCTCTTCTCTTAAGGAAGTTGTCTTTTACTGTATCAAAATTTAGAGAACAACTAGTTCCTCTTCTACAAACCTCGGAAGGGAACACTGCATGGCCTGCAGGTCACCTGGACAAACACTGTACACTGGGTCACTGACTCAATTCATCATTTGATATTTTGATGTATGTGTAATTGTTAGACAATTAAAATATTTAACAGTGGCCCAATTTCTGGTTTAGGATTACCTAATACTAAATTCTGTGCTTCACTACAGCTTAGGTTGTATAAAAATGACCACAATAATCTTTTCTCAACTTAAGTGTGCATCATCTAAAGGAGGCTCTTGACAGTCAGCAATTCACCTGTACTAATAAAGTTTATCCCCTACAGCTCAAGACTCTTTGGGAATATTTGGAAGCTTTACAAGAGTGGTAACAACTGCCACTTCTCTTTTTGTTTTTTTTTCTTCATTTAAAAATTATCCAGGGTATGAAGAACTATCAGCCACCAAAAGCAAAGGCCAACTGTAAGCAGCAGCTCTCCCTCCATTCCCAGCACCTTCAACAAAGGCACAAACCTGGGCAAGGCAGAAAACAGGCTCCAGTAATGCCCAACAAACCATCCTTAATCTATCTCAAACACAACACAGCATAAGAGATCTCAGTCTCCATGGTTTATGGGGAAGAAACACAAAGCCTGCCCACAACCTTGATTTTTCTGTCAGGCACACTCACTGTGTGAGTATCTTTGGGCACAGAAGTAGCAGTCCACCCAAGATTTCACCACAGGAGTTTCCTCAGGTGCTGACTAATGTAAACTGGCATGTAGACCAAGTGGTGAGCCCAGCAGCCATGCTAGAGTCTTAGGGCTGAGACTGAGAACAGATTTTAGAAAGACCACTGTCACTGAAAATACAATTACAGTTGCTTCACTTAAACCACCAGATCAGCAAAATTACTACCAATGTTTGCCTTAGATTCTCCCTTTTAAAACAATCTCACAGTATTACACACTGTGTGTATATATATATATATATATACACACACACTACATACTATGTGAGAACAGATGTGAGTGGCTGGGTCAGAAGCCCAATTAGCCACACTAATTCCTGAGATGTAATAATAGATAAGAGCATAAGCAGAAGACAGAATGCTTCTCTAGCCTCCAGAAACTTAAGATACGAACACTTCCCATACCAAAGATGGTACCTACAATTTAAAATGGCCATTGGTAATTTTTCCCTCCATAACCATGTTAAATTTCCTTTCAAACATGAGCTTTTAACAATAGTGTTTTGTAGTGGTTAGTCCAACAGCTTGAGCACCTCCTGTAGCATGTCTTTTTGCATTTAATATGTCCAAGTTGCTATGCTATGAATCTGTGGTGAAGATGTGTTCTCTATTTACCTTCTCCATACCAAACAAGCTCTTTTAGAGACCTCTGCCTTACATCTCCATTATGACTTTCCTGTGACAGCAAGGTATTTTGGTTTTTAAAGATCTGTGCACTTCCCTTTGGTAAGAATCAGAATATTTGTTGCACAGACAGCTGAATTTGGCTTCTTGGTGCACATGATTACATACAGATTTTATTTTTTTTTTTAATGTGGCAGAATTCCTTGACCTCTCAGAATACACAGAAATACAAAGAAACAGAACTAAAGCTGCAGAGGTGACCAAGAACATACACAATGAAGCCTTTAAGTACAAAATATTTTAAGGAATTTCTTAAGACATTAATTTTTGTCTAACACTGTGGTTCAAATATTACTATTAAAATTCCTACAGCCTCTCATGCAGAGTATACAAGACTAAAAACAACCTCATATGAACAATTCATATACACGCACATATATACAAAGTTAACAATGTTTTGAAACATGATGCCTCAATTGTAATTACCTCTTCTTCTGCAGTTTCTGAAGTGTTAAGTTCATGCTTTTGACAGTAAGGACCCTCCTTCCAAGCTTCTGTATCACCACAGTCACAGAAACCTCCTCCACCTGATGTTGTCATCTGAAAATTAAAACCAAACCAGTTCATGTGAATATGCATATACATAATATATGCACATCAAGAAATGAGTAGTCACAGCTGTACTACAAAGGCATGACCACAACACCTAGCTTTAGACAGTACCCTGTTAAAATAGCAGTGGAATCATGGCTACTTTTATGACAGCTGAAAGCTTGTCCACCTCATCAGTGTGCCAATGTCAAAATAAAAAACCTTGAACAACAAAACCCCTTCAAACACCTCCATTCTGCCCCACCTGAAGTTTTCAGATTTTCTGAATCTATTACTTGCCATGGCATCTGTACTGTGCCAAATTCTCAGTTTTAATCTGTGAGATTAAAATTCATTTCACATGGCACTATTATACAGTGAGTAAAAATGTGCCTTATGACAAAAGGAATTGAGAGACTTAGAATTTTTCACATATGTAAGCACAGAAAAAAAGCATTGGAAAATTTTAATGGTATATTTACACTGTTCTAATAAAATTTGTTTTAAAGACCACCTCAAGTTAATAAGCATAATAATACTTCCTTTTTGCATTACAACTATTAACTGATGCATAGAAGAATTCTTTCACCCATTTTTGGCATACTTGATATACTCTGTGCATACAGGCACATCTTGCAGTATCAACAAAACTAGATGGACATTTGAAAGAACATTTGCTGACACTTTTGGATGTTACCTAGACCTGTTAATTCAATAGGCTCGAAAAGTAAAAACCTGTGTACAACAAGTAAGCTGGTATCAGCAAATTTGGCTGGGTTTCTTGATAAAAGTTGTTGTGCTTGGAGTTTTTTCCTGAATTCTAGTGTTTAGTGTAACCATGCAGTGAACAGATTTACACTACCAGCAGTGCAGTATTGTAAAAAACAGATTTACAGAAAGGCTGCACTGGTAGTTTTCATTTAACATCTCTAGTTTAAAAACACACCAAAGTCTTCTTGATTTTGTTTGCAGGGGTTTTTAAACTAACCTGTCCTACTAGTAACAGTATATTACTACACTAAACAGCATTTACAGTTTTCATTTTCTATTTTAACTTTATGTTTAAGCTTTACATAGAAGTGGCTTGTTAATAAAGGTTTCTCAATAGCTTTTAAAAACAGCCAAACACAAAAGTCAAAACAATTCTAAACCCAAGTCTAAAGCTGTAAAATTCACTAAGGGCATGTATTAAAAATAACATACATTTGTAAGCTTAACTGTTGCACATAAAGTTTAATTGCTGAACATTTTAAAGTGTTAACTTCCAGAAGTTATACTCAAATCAAAACACTGGAGTTCACACAGGATTACTGCAGACATTCCGAACTTTGTGTCCATTCAGCATTTGGAAATACTGTATTCATTCTTAAACTTGAAACTGTTTCACACACACACAACATCACCAATAACTATGTCATTGTCCTGCAGGATCACTAACCCTGTATCGGTGCTCTCTGTGAATGCTCCCAAGAAAGCACTCCATGCACAACACACAAGTTGGGTCAACTGCGCAGTCCCTAAGAACAGCAACAACAGAAAAAAGAAAAAAAGCATTAAACACTTGCTTTTGCCTTTAATTACACATTTTACAACAGATAACTTTCAAGTATCACTGATACAAATCTTCTAACTAATGTATATATTACTCTGAAAGAGGAAAGGGGTGGCTTTAAAGAGGGGGAACAAATTAAAGAGGAAAAAAAATCTGTTCTCACAACAGAGGAGCCTTTAAACTATTGTGTGGGTAGTTTGTCTAGCTGGGTAATACAGACATTGCCTTCAAGAGGTGAGACAAGTACACAGGCAAGTAAACAGATGAGTTACATAACCCAGAATAAACCCAAGTAAGTTCTCTCAAGTACAGAGTACCAGCATCCCTGACCCCCAGCAATCAGAGAAGACATTTCTCACTGAACACTTGTTTGCACCAACAGACTAAATCAAACTTCTGCTTCCAAGTTCAGCCCTACAAGTTCAATGATGAGCTGCAAGAACACAATTTTCTCAACCAGGAGATCAGAGACCATAATAAGGTCTCTGATCTAAGGTCTAAGGTCTACAAACAAGATGGCTGGCCACAGAAGGAATATTTCTAGCAAAAAGGGCTAAAACAAATGAGAAAATTATGCATTATATTTAACTGTCCCACCTGAAAAATACTGAAAATGCTTGAACTCATGTAATGCAGCTGACTTCAAGGCACCTCAAGATTAGGGCAGCTGGGTTTTGCAATGTAAAAATAAATAGCAACAGAATGTCTGTCTTATGATGATTATTATTAAAACCAGAGTTCAAAGAAACTACTTATTTTGTTTAAAAGAAAACCCTAGAGATCACATGAAATCTCATTATAAAAAATTCTCTTAATTTCATTTCACCAAAAAAAAATGATGGAAACGTCACCAGGCAACCATGACTTACTAAGCATCACTTACTATGCACAGGTATTTTCTCCAGAGGAGCCACTAAAGGTGAAAATGTCAAAGCAAAATTATACCAAGCTCTTCCATTTTAGAATAATTTATGTCCATGGCATTTTGGGGGTTTTTAGGTTAAAAAAACCCAAACAAACCACCTCTTAATGCAACAATGTGCCTTCAGGATTTGGCAGATCAGTTCTCCAATATTGAATGCTGATTCTTCAGAGCTCTAAACTTGTGGCAGTGCACTCACAAATTCAGTCCCATTTGTCAAGTAATTTCTCAGACAAGTAACTGTGCCTATACCTAAAGCAGAAGCAGACCTGTAAGCTGCACAACTGCACAGAAAATCCACTGATTTTAATGTGGATTTGGAAAATAATTCTTTGCTGTATTCCCCAAAAGCTTCAATTAAACCAGCCATAAGTTAAAGAAAATTAACACACAAATCAAATGTTTCCTGATCAACAAAAAAAAGAGAGGGACTCCATCCTCAGTATACTAATGATCAAATACTGTTCATATGGAGCAATGAAATGTTGGGAATTCTGTAATTTTCTTCTAAACACGCTTGCTTTCTCAAGACCAACAACTCAATATGTATCTGAAGTACCCACCAGTTTAATCTCATCTCTCTCATCATAAAGAGGTCTCAAAGAATTTCCAAACCCAAAGGCCAGTAAGGAATTATGTTTCTAGAAGAAGAGAGCACTAGAAATAACAATTCTTCCACTATCTTTCTCTCCTTGTAAATGAAGGGGATGGAAACCCTTGAAATTAGAGAGACATTCTGTCCCCCACGTCACCTCACCAAGTGTTCAAGTGTCCCACTAAGTGGCAGAAACCACACAAAATGAGAGGAATTTGTGACACAAACAAAACTTAAACTACAAGCAGTTCAGAAAATAGAAGAAGAAAATGAACTTACAGCTAGCAACACAATAGCTTAAAACTGAAGATTCTTTTAAATACTTGGAATTGGTTAGGAACTTTCTGTTCTCTTTCAAGTAAAAGTATTTTTAGAGAGATCTACAGGTAGGGATAGGGAAGGAGCTAGAAGCTGATACACTTGTTTTAAGCATCTGATAGATTGGTTTAGCAGGTCATGGAAAGAGGTCTAAAATACAGGATCAACACTAACAGCTGATACTAAACACCCAAAATACACACATACACTTGCCCATTTACTTCTGATTAATGCCCTTAAATCACCCTGAAAGGTCACTCCAAATTCTTTCTTAATCTTGCATTTCTTTTGTACAGAAAACATTCTACATTACACTAATTAATATTTTTCCATTTATACATGTGTGTTAATTTTCCCCTGATCCCACCTGTCATGAAAGACTACAAGGTTACTTTAAAAATACATTTCAGGTATTAACTTTTCATTAGGACAGTATATTCTTATTGCAAAATGTTCCATGACTTCACAAACCATAAATACTTCACAATATTAAGTTGAACTACCTGCAGGAATACGTAGGCTCTCCCACTTTAAAGACACGGCCACAGAGATGGGAAGGTTTGTTTGCTTGCTCAAGCTTTGGAAAACCAAATGCAGGATCTTCACCACAAAGATACCATTCCATTGGTCCCAGCAAAACGTGTTGTGCCAGCATGTCTTCTCTCTGAGGGGCAGGGTTGGGACCCCTGCAGTAAATTTTTGGTACATAATAGGCCAGATGCTGGTATACTTCTTTCTGAAGGTCATTTGCTTGCAGCCATTTCTTTTATATTAGAAGAAATGAGAACACAAATTCTTCATTAATAAACAGATCAAACATAGTTCCAGCCATTTAGGTTACTTTATTTCTAAATGGAATATCTAAAACGGCATTGCAAAACTAGGAAGCCATGCTTCTTTCTAAGTGTTAAATCTAAATGATCATAAGAGACAGATGTTAGGAAAGGAATACATTTTATCCTTTTGGCATAGAGAAGATTTAAGAGAAAAATTCACTAAAATTTTCCTCCAGGATGAATGACCAGTAAAATGTTGGCAGTGACTTTCAGAACATGGCCTAGACTACACTGGTCACATTTCTCTGGAGTGCAGACAGATGCTGCCAGCTTGGGACACAGAGGATCAGCAGGAGCCTGGAGTTGGCATGGAACAGAGACAAAAAGTACATGGAGAAAAGCAAACACAGCATTAGGTAACAGTCCCTTTCTCTTTTCATTTCAACAAATCACCTGTGAAAATGAGGGAGTTTTGGTTTCTCCTGTAGCCGAAATAACTCATCTGAATTACTATTTCAAGTGGGTTGTTAGATCCATGAATTCTTGCACTGGGTTTTTGAGGCAAGGCTTTGGTAGCAAGGGGGGCTACAGGCTGGCTTCTATTGAAGCTGCCAGAAGCTTCTCCATGTCCAAGAGAGCCAACACCAGATGGCTGGCCAAGGCTGAGCCCATCAGAGGCAGCAGTAGCCCTTCTGGGATAACAGATTTAACAAGGAATAGCATGTTTAAGGGGGCAAAAAGAGAGCAATAGCAGCTGGGAGATGTGAGTCAGAATATGGGAGAACAACAGCTCTGTAGACCCCAAAATCAGTGCAGAAGGAGGGGCAGGAGGTGTTCCAGACACCAGAGCAGAGATCCCCCAGCAGCCCATGGAGGTGCAGTGGGGAGCAGAGATCCAACAGGGATCCCATGCTAGAGCAGCTGGATGTCCCAAAGAGGCTGTGACTCCGTGCTGGAGCTGGCACCTGGCAGGATCTGTGAACCCATGAGAGAGCAGCCCATGCCAGAGCAGGTGTCCTGGCAGGACTTGTGACACCACATGGAATCCACACTGGAGCAGCCTGTTCCTGAAGGACTGCACTCCCTGTGAGGGACCCAGGCTGAGCAGTTCATGAGGAACTGTCGCCCATGGGAAGGACTGACATCAGAGAAGTTCATGGAGGACTGTCTCCTGTGGGAGGGACCCCATGCTGGAACAAAGGAAGGATGTGAGGAGTCCTCCCCTTGAGGAGGAAGGAGTGCAGAAACAAAGTGTAGTGAACTGACCACAACCCCCATTCTGCATCCACCTGTGCTGCTCAGGGGAGGAGGTAGGGAAAACAGGAGTGAACTTGAGCCAGGGAAGAAGAGAAGGATGGAGGAAAGTGTTTTTAAGATTTGGTTTTGTCTCTCATTACCCTACTCTGATTTGATTGGTGATAAATGAAATAAATTTTTCCCCTAGTCAAGTCGGTTTTGCCCATGACAGTAATTGCTGAGTGACCTCTCCTGCTCCTCATCTCCACCACAATCCTTTTGTTGTATTTTCTCCCCTCTCCAGCTGAGGAGGGGAGTGAGAGCAGCTTTGGTGGGTACCTGGCACCCAGCCAAGATCAACTCACTACAATTCTCTTAGTCAATCAATTGTAAAAAACAATGTTGGCAGTTTTTAAAAGGCATCAAACTACTGAACTGCCCTAAGCCACTTAAAACCTCATAGATTACCCTATTTTTTTCCCTAGTATATACACACAGAATAAAAAAAAATATTCTAGGACAATATTTGTTTTATTTCTGCCTTGTGGATAACAAATTTAGAAAGGTTTAAACTGTAAGTTAAGACTGCAAGGTTTTTATAATGAACAAATGGGAGCAGCAGATACTGCAAGTGTCCACTGATTAAATCCTGTGTTACACAAACAGCCTCAGCATGCCATTTCTCATTGTAAATGTGACAACCAGACACCCCCTGGCAACTTCCAAAAAGAGAGTTCAAAATCAACCCAAAATTGTACATGAAAACACAGAATTAATTATGCCAATATAAATGGGTTTGGTGATCAAATCTTAGAGCTTGATTTACTGTGAATTATTTATAACTTCCTCTAAGGAACTTATGTTTGAGATAACACAGTTGTAGTAAGTTCCTTGGGACACAGACATTCAGAGTCAGCTGAGCATCTGTGCAGACTGGCTGCATTTTTGCCTTTTTTTAACATATTGAAGTAGTTTCATTTACTAGACGTGTTTTTCTGAAGTAGAACTTGGCATTTTAAAAAACCTTAATTCGTATGGGTGCTTTCTTCACTTTTCCTAAGTTTGATTTCTTAGAATCACAATTGATCTGCTAAATCTTTCTATATTCATCTAGTTTTGATGGTAAAAGCCCAGGTTTTTTTCCCAAGGAAGTCCATGGGAAAAGGTTACCAAAAAGCCATAGCCAAGAATCTAGAAGTTTACAGATAATCTCACCATTTCACCAGGATTCAGAGAATACCATAGAAAAAAAAATTAAAAAGTAAAGTTTTCAACTGGAATTTTCTTTTTCCCACCAGTTCATTCATCTTTTCCTCTCCTTTCATCCGTTTTGCCAAACAGCTACTACTGCCAGGAACTGACCCAATCACAGTGGCAGTGACTTAATCTTTCCCATTATTTCTATTTAATAAGCTTGGTTTTGCATTATTTTCTATAGCATATACCAGTTATTAAACTGCAGAACTTTTTTCAGCAAAATATCTTTAACTGCAGTCTTTTAATTCAGCAGAACATTACTAATTTCTATCTAGAAAACATACAGTGCATACTAGCTACATTACAAGCTCAGACAAATACTTAGGCAGAGAAAATTCTTGTTCCTCAAGTAAATGGCTTTCCCATCCTAAAAATTCTGGAAGTAGTTGTCTGAAAGTTAGGTGTGGCAACGATGAACGTCATCACATCCAAATCTGTGGAGCCAGCTCCATACACACAACTGTGCAGACAGTTTTGAAAATCAGATTCTGGATGAAATAATATCAGAAGGAAATCCAGGCTACTAGGACAAGGAAACAGATGTGACTCTAAGAGCTGCCAGGAAGGCAACTCACCGGTCTGCTGTGCAAGACTGTCAATAGAAATATATACATAGGTATACATGTGTTGCACTGCCTTTATAAATCGCTACCTGGGGAGCAGTGAACTCCAGAAAAACTACTCAAAACTTTGGAATTTGTTCTTTAATACAAGCATTCTGCATTTAGGCAAGGTTTCAATTAGTATCTATCTTCTAACCTGAAATCACACACAAGAAAAGCTAATATTCTACTCTCCCAAGAGAGATTTTTATTAAAAAGGGAAGTGTATTCCTCTTCACTTCCTCCCTCCTCACACTCTCCTGCAACAACTTTAACTGCCCTGGGAAAAAAGAAATGTGCAAAGCATTGATCAAACAACACCTTACATAAGTAAATACCCAACGGTTCATCTGGGTTTCTATTAAATTCCTATCTAAGTTAAGAGATACTAGGAAACAAAATGTAGAATACTAATAAGCCATAAAACAACTCACTTCTCTGTTTCAAAAGCTAAAAGGTACAATTTATAGGTTTTTTAGCTACACAAAAAAAAAAAAAAAATTGCAATGTAGGCTCATGTTATGTTAAAGAGAACTTTTTTTGTTGTTGTTCTTTGAAAGTTTATCATTAAGTTGTTGCCACAAGAAACTGAAACTTTAAATGCTGCAACTATTGCTTTAGGATGGTATTTGTTTTGCTAATATTGGGCTATCAGCAAAGGAGGCAGAAAAACCACACTAGATTTGAATGATAGATTTCAGAATTGGAGCTTGTGCAGGTGGTGAGAGATAATAAAAATGAGAAGGATTCAACTACATTTAAGTTGGCACTTCTATGTACAGCAAATTCCTAAATGCATTCCCTGGGTGCATGACTGGCTTGAGTTTACCTATGGTGTGGCCCAAAAAACCCATCTGCTATTCATACAGACAGGGTAATTTGGGCTCAATTTGGACTACTGTATAAATGTTTGATGGAATTATTTGATTTGCTGTAGAGAAGAAGGAAGACTAATCCTGGAGCTAAACTAGCTAGGATATTGCTAACTGTGCACATTTGCCCATCTAATCATACCTTTGTCTGCACTGAAGATATACAACCATAATCTGAGGATAATCTGAATTATAACAGTCTTTTATTTTCAGTTGGAAAGCAGCCAATGTAACTCCCATTGGGACACACACAGACAGCTCTTCCAGGTTTTATCCTACAGATATGCACATGAGCAGTCTCTTTAACACATACACCCAGTTCCTCAAATGCCCAAGTGTCTAAATAGACAAACATTTATACCAGAAACAAAACTTTCTCCAAAGACTTTACCCTCGAGACTACACTCCTCTTCCAACTACTCTTTGTAAGAGCAGGAAAAGTATATAAACAGGAGTAGATTTCTTCAAATGTTACACTGATTTTACTAATACGTCCTCTACAAACAACCCATTCTAATAACACTAGGATTAACTACTGCAAGCTTTTCCAAAACCGCATCTTAAATAGTGAGGAAGAAGGAAGATCCTGTAATGGCACTTCCACACTGTAAAGCGTATTTGGGGTCAGATATCCACCTAAATTAACGGCGGGGGGGGATCTCCTCAGGTCTAGGCGGGATTGCCCGCACAGAGAGGAGAAGGGGCAGCAGAGGCGGAGGAACGTAACTTCAGGAAGCAGCTGAGGAAGGGGCGAGATGCCCGGGCGCCCTCGGCAGGGGATGGCCACGTCCAGGCGGCTTCCAGGGAGCCAAGCCACCTGCGCCAGCCGGCACAACAGGAAAAGCTGGCTGATCGCTGCCATGGATTTCGGCTGCTGCAACAGCGACGCTGGCGACAACAGCGCGCTGAGGCCACAGCGGGACGCCGCTGCCGGCCGGGGGTGCCCCCAGAGCCAGCCCCGGCAGGGACACCCCCCTCCCGGGCAGCTCGCTCGCCCGGCGAAGCGGCCTCGCCCCGGCCCCGGGAACGGCTCCCCAGGCCGGGGCCTCCCGCGGCCTCCGAGCCCCCGCTCCCTCCCCGCGCCGGGCCCGCCGCCTCACCACGGCGATCTCCTCGGCGGAACACTCCAGCAGGCTCTTGTCAATGGCCTGCACCTCCGCCTCCAGGTCCGCCGCCATCTTCTCCCTCCTCCTGCCCCCTGCCCCTCGCCGCCGAGGCCGAGGCCGGGACAGCCGGAACGGGGCCCGGGCGGCCGCCCAGCCCGGGGAACACACACTTCCGCCCCGCCTCCCGCACGTCACCGGCAGCCGCGTCGCGTTCTGGGGGCTGCAGTCCGTCCCCGGCGCTGCTCGGCCGAGATACGGCGCTCCGTGCCCGGGACCGCGCTGTGGGACCTGCCCCCCGACCGCCTCCGCGGGCCGCCTGCTCTCCTCGCCTCACGGAATCGCAGGATCACGGGATGGGTCAGGCTGGAAGGGACCACATCTGGTCCAACCTTCCTGCTCAAACGGGATCATCCCAGAGCACATGGCACAGGTTTTCTTCAGATGGTTCTTGAGTATCTTCAGTGAGGGAGACTCCACAACATCTCTGAGTAATCTCTTCCAGTGCTCAGTCGCTGTACTGTAAAGTTCTTTCTCATGTTCAAGTGGAAGTTCTGTGCATCACTTTCTACCCTTTGCCTCTTGTCCTATTGCTCAGCACCACCAAGAAGAGCCCAGCTCCCTTCACATCCTTATAGACATTGATGAGGTCCCCTCTCAGTCATCTCTTCTTGAAGCTGAACAGGCCCAGCTCCCTCAGTCTTTTCTCATAAGAGAGATCCCCCAGTCTATCAAACATCCTCATTACCCTTCACTGGACCTGTTGCAGAAGCTCCAAATCTCTTTCATACTGAAGAGTTCAGAACTGGACACAGCACTCCAGATGAGGCCTCACCAGAGCTGAATTGGAGGGGCAGGATCACCTCCCCTGACCTGCTGGCAATGCTCTTCCTAATGTACCCCAGGATTTTGTTGGCCACCTTAGCCACAAGGACACTGCTGGCTCATGGACAGCTTGTTGAACACCAGTACCACCAGCTTGTTCACCAGTCTTCCCCAGAGCGCAGCGGTATCTGAGACTGGGGACATCTCCAGTGTGGCTGGCAAAGCAGGATCCCTCCCAGCTGAAATGCCCTTGGCAGCACTGCCAGTGGGAAGTGCCTTGGCAGCAATGCTTGGAAGGCTCCGACATTCCATGCAAGGTGGAAAGAAAATAATTCGGTAAATTATAGGAACATGGCAACTATGGCTTTCAGACAAATGTTACTAAATAGCAGAAGCTGTAAATTCTGTCCCTCAGCTTCCAGGGGCCACCCAAACTGAGGCGTGGCTTGCTCGCTCAAGTGGGGATGCCGCTCTGCGTCTCAAAAAACAAGTCACCACCCCCAAACCCAGCAAACAATCATCCTCCATAACTCCATTTCAGCACATACAGGCTCAGCATCTTACGAGGCCTTTCTGAAAACCTGTTATACCACTGCTGTACCCAGGCCTTGCACCTCTGGGCCCAATTACAGCTGGGCCCAAACCAAGCAGACATGTCTGACCATGTGTGCAGCCATGGGGCACCTGAGCATGCTGAGGTTTAAAAACACACCTTCCTTCACTTGCTGGCAACTTCTGCATGGACCTAAGCATTGTGCACAAACTGAGTACTATTTCTACCTCACACCTCCTATCAGCCCTCATGGCTGAGGTAAGGACCCACTCAGCAGAAGCCTAAGCTAGCAAATCCTGCTGAGGAAATCTCTGCTCTGGAGAATTTACACTTCCAAATCTAGACAATGCATGGGAGGGGAATAAACAGGCAGGAAAGGCAGACCAAGTCATAATTGCCTGCAGTACTAGCTGAAGACACCTATAAATGTTGCCTTTGCCAAGAGTGCTAAGTTACAGCAAAGCTGTGCATGAAGAGTGAGTGCTGCTTCGCATCTTATATTCCTGAAAACTTTGTAAGCATTCTCATAGTGAGTATGCATAGTTGCTTCTTCCCCTTTTTAATCTCCTTTCCTCTCCCTTCTCCTCATTCTCCCCTCAATTAATAATTTACATATCGAGTTTCCCAAGAATAAGCATAATTTCCTTTTGTATGTACCCTTCCTATATGCAGGATATATATTTTACTGTATTTATTTTTATCTCCTTTGCCACTTCTTAAGTAATTGTTCTTAAAACGCAGAAAATAATTATATACTCCTTGGAAGATCAGTAAAGCCCACACTGTTTCTCATTTATGCACTGTGCATGCCTAAGGAATACAGAACATGAATCTTCTTTGGAAAATAGCACAGGGTGAAGGAAAGCTGTATGACTTAATTGTTTTCCTTTCTGGGCTGCGTGAAGAAAACGTTAGAAAAATCCTGGAGTTTAGTAATGTGAAAGGCATCTTATTTTACCTAGCAAAGTGGGCAACCCAAACAGAAATTGGCCTGCAAAGCCATTATTTCAGTATGAACATAATAACTTCCTGAATATCATTTTTTACAACTCTGGGAAGAATTTTCCATAACATTTAGCCTGTGCCATTTACTTCATAAACGAAGATACTATTCAAATTCAGGTGTAATAATTAAGGTTGAGGAGACTATCTTCTGCCAAAAACCCTAACTCTTACCAAGACTGTTATCAGATAGAAACTGAAAAAGAGAAATCTAGACAGTGTAAGTGTTTCAGCAGGGTTAATAGTAAACCTTCATGATATTTCTCTGCTCTAGATGAGATGTTTCTGGGTCTCACCATGCTTTCAACACACAAGATAGCCCATAGAATGCTAGAGACCATGGTTATGAAAGATGCAGATGTAATCTATACCTCTTTCATCTCCTGACCTGGCTTTCCTCTGCCATTAAAAAAAAAGTAGGAAAAAAACAAATAAAAAAAAGAACCCAAAACCTAAATGGTAGTTTGATTGGGGATCAATTAAGTTAATTGAAGTCCAGTATTTTTAATAAATGCTGTGTCTATTAAGAACACAATATAAAAAGGTGCCCTGGTTTAACCCCAGACAGCAACCAAGTGCCATGCAGCCACTTGCTTACCCCCCAACCAGTAGGACTGGGGAAAGAATTGGGAGGCTAAAACGTAGAAAACTTGTGGGTTGAGATAAAGACAATTGAATGGGTAAAGCAAAAGCTGCACTCACTAACAAATAAAAACAAGGAATCTATTCACTGCTTCCCAAGGGGAGGCAGCTGTTCAGCCATCTCCAGGAAATCAGGGCTCGATCATGTGTAGCATTTATTTGGAAAGACAAACATGATCACTTAAAAAGTTCCTCCCTCTTCCTTCTGCCCCCCACTTTATATACTGAGCATGACGCCCTATGCTCTGGAATATTCCTTTGGTCAGTTGGGGTCACCTGTCCCAGCTGTGTCTCCTTCCAGCATCCCAGCAGCCCCAACTTCCTTACCAGGATGGCAGCACAAAAAGCAGAAAAGGCCTTGGCTCTGTGTAAGCTCCCCTCAGCAATAACAAAAAACATCTACATATTATCAACCCTGTGTTCAGCACAAATCCAAAATATATCCCCATACCAACCACTGGGAAGAAAATTAACTCTACCCTATCCTAAACCAGCACAATAGGCATAACTGAGGAAATATTGTCATAGTGGAGACTGATGGTTCATTTCTAAAATCTGTTTTAGAAGGTACTAATGAAACCCCCACTAGAAGACTGCTTCTCGATGCACCAGAACCCACCTATGGCAGCCAAGCTGAAGCCCAGCTGGTTTGAAAGAGAAAGCACCTCCAGCAAAGCACACTCCAGAGGGCTCAGCATACAGTAATTCTGGTTATCCTGGCTGAATGCTGCTTGAACGTGATCATCTTCAGGGCCTGTTGCGTTTGCAACTAGAAATGGATGAAATCAAAATGTAAAGGGATGTTGGAGGGAATTTTTAAGCAGCTGGTTTGCTGGTGTGTTCACTGTACCTTAGATGCAGTCAATTTGACATCACTGTATTAATTTGAATGTAAATAGAAAAATACTGCATATCTAGACTGCAGGGATAAATGTCTGTAAAGAAGGCTCAGAAGAAGAACATGCTCTTTAATGGAATTTTCTGGAAATCATTATGAAAGGTGAGTCTTGTGAGGAGGATTCAGAAATGTTTCTATTCTCTGTGAAATGTTTCCTGGTACAGTTAAAAAACATTTTAAAAGCACTTCTGTGTCTGTTCACTAAAACAGTGATGCACTTGCAACTTAATTTGAGGTTTAACTATTAAAGCAAATGATCAGCATTTTGCTGCATGAAGTTTATATTACATATCTATATCTAAAAACACTTTGAAAAAACATTTGTATCTCTTAAATCTTCCCTAAGTCAGCAACCCTTTCCACCAAATAAAGCGTGTGTCTAAATGTAGGATTCAGGTTTGTATTTTCAGTAACAGTAATTTTGATGAAACTGTTTCCTTAGCAGATACTGAATGACCAAAGTAGTGATTTTTACATAGCAAATACAATTTTTAAAGCCATTATCATTTACATGGTTTCCCTCCCTTCCTCTTCAGTGCCAGATGAGGTAGGTTTGTAGTCACCATCTCCTTCATAGCCTTCAGATAAATTCAGATGGTAATTCTTTTATTTCTGTACTGCCAATTCCAATGACAAATTATGCTGACCAAAATAGAATTTTTTCCTGTGATAATGTTAATTAAAAGATGAATTGTGAATGAGGTGAACAATGACACCCGGTACTTGGTGGATTGATAAGACATAGTTCACTAAGCAAGACATTCAGAACAAAAGAGCACACGGTAATCTGCAAACACAGGTTATTTTAGGAATTTGGTTGAGAATTAGAGTATTAAAAATACTATCTGACAAACTGTAGGCGATTCTTTGTTCCTCGGAGGCACTAGTGCTATAATATCAGCCCATTTAGCAATAAATCCGAATAAGCTTATTTCTTTTCCCCCTCTGTCTTTGCAGGAGCTTAGATTATAAGTGTATAATATTCTAAACATGATGTCAAGGAAAATTATTTTTCAAAAGATACTGAAAGCAGAGCATATTGCATAAAACAGCGAGCATAGGAGGCATAATGAAAGCATAAAGATACTGTGGCCATGTTCCCATCTGGTGAATGCTCTCTGCAAGTCTAGCAAAGGCAGTTACATAACAGATTTTTATTGCATTAGGCAACAGCAATATTGCTAAGCAAACCGATGTGCAGAATTAGAAAGCTGCTTCCACAGTGGAAATGAAGAAAAAAGACGGAGGAAGAGCTCTCACTTAACATCCAGTAAGAAGGCAGGGCAAGAGGATGTGCATCTTCATTAGTGGATCATGGCAGGGGGACAACATGATTTATTTTCATCACGCAGTGCCTTTGAAAAAATACAGTGCCAGCTCAGTCCATGATAATTTCATTGCTTTCTGCAGCGTAACATGTTAACAGTCTAGAGCTCGAGCTGGTAAGTTAAAACATCAACCTCTAAAAGAGATTTAACAGGAGTTAAGATAATAGTGTCTAATGAGTTGCACAGGGGGAAAAACTAACATGGGAGCAAAGGGGATAAAAAACTACACATGCAAAAATGGGCCTGATCTCATCTGTTTTCACTGTAAATTCAGAACACTGCTAGTGTGTATTTAGACACAGCAGTTAATACAGGCTGGGGGATGAATAGATCAAGAGCAGCCCTGCCCAGAAGACCTTGGGGTGCTGGTGGATGAAAAGCTGGACATGACCCAACCATGTGCACTGGCAGCCCAGAAAGCAAAACGTGTCCTGGGCTGCACCAAAAGGAGCCTGGGCAGCAGGCCAAGGAAGGGGATTCTGCCTCTCTGCTCCCCTCTGGTGAGACCCCTCCTGCAGTGCTGTGTCCAGCTCTGGGGTCCCCAGCACAGGAAGGACATGGATCTGTTGGAGGGAGTTGGAGAAGAGAAGGGTATGGGGTGACCTAACTGTGGCCTTCCAGTACCTGAAAGGATCCTACAGGAATGATGGAGAGGGACTTTTTACAAGAGCCTGTAGTGACAGGACAAGGGGGAATGGATTCAAACTAAAGAGAGTAGGTTTAGATTATATGTTAGGAAGCATTTCTTTATTGTGAGGGTAGTGAGGCACTGGAAGAGATTGCCCAGAGTTGTGGTTGTCCCATCCCTGGAAGTATTCAAGGCCAGGCTGGATGAAGCTTTAGGCAACCTGGTCTAGAGGAAGGTGTCCCTGATAATGGCAGGGGGTTTCAAACTAGATTATCTTTAACGTGCCTTCCAACCCAAACCATTCTATGATTTTAGGATACAAAGAGGTCTGTGAGCTGGTACCAAGAAGTCTATGTTTGTGGCTCAGAGGTGGTCAGCTTTAACACCGAGGAATGTGCAAGAACCACTTGAAATTTGTTCTGTAGCTGACACCCTTCCCCTGCACTTATTGATGCTAATGAACATACAGGCTTATGTTGCAACCTTCCTCTTTGCAGGACTTTCTTTCACGTGGTTGACTATTTTTCAAGTCTGAACAAACTTCAATATTCTCGAGACTTCTGCCATTTGTGTTTGCACGGCAAACAAAGTGGCAGGAAGCGGGGTATACAGAGAGGCAGTCAGCCGTATGTAGTGTATGAAGTGCAACTGTTGATGTTGTGTTGCCGTCGGAGCAGACCTTCAGAACCTTTGCGCTAAGGAGTCACGGTGTTTAGCATCCACTGCAGCGCAAGCAACTACACTGTCAAAGTTCGGGGCCTCAAAGCCGCTCCAGCGGGTGTAGGATATGGTGAGGTAGGCAGGTTAAGCAGTCCTCCTGAGCCATGCCCGCTGTGGTGGCTTCCTCAGGAGCCTCCCTCCGGCGGGAGGCGAGGGCAGAGCCCGGTTCTCCCCTTGCTCTTCCCGCTGCCGGCGCCAGGTGTCGGCAGGCGGCGCGGGCACGGCGGTGCAGGAGCGCCCCTCTGCCGCCGCTCCCAGCCTGCGCTCCCGGCTCCCGCTCGCTCCAGCCGGCGACCGGAAGGGCGTGGGTGGGTGCTGGGGCTGGAGCAACCATGCGACTTGACTTTCCACTCCCCCTCCCCCCATCCCCCTCTCAAATCAAGTGTTGACTGCTTAGTGGCTGATGCTTCGGGAAATTCAAGGCATTTTTTGAATGAGTCGGATGTTAGAAGAAGAGAAATGCGCTGTGCAGTGCCTGGGGGCCATGGGTAGGGCTTTGGGTGGTAGGAGAGGCAGGACAGGGAGAAAGCAGAAGTGGCCGTGGAGTTTCCTGCAGAGATGGATGGCAGGAGGAGTGCTGCAGTTATCCTTTGAGAGAAGAAACTGGAGCAACCTCCTGTAGCAAGGTCCCTGCCTCAGCACTGCAGAGGAGCTTCTGAGTGTCGGGAGCAGCTGGGCATCCGATGGTGACACTCGGTGACAGTGCTTGTTCTTGGCTGATGGAGACCAGGACTGACACTGAACCGCTGGAGAAAGAGTTCTTGACTCCGTCTGAAGCCACATTTATGTGCAGTTTTGCAGGGGATGCACAAAGGAAATGAGAACATACAGCCCACAAGCAAAAGCAGGGTGGATGAAAGATTTATCTGGGAATATGAAAATGCTTTGCACAAGTGAAGTAACTCTTCTTCTTTTTCCCTTCATTCACACAACAGAGCAATTTTAAATTAGAACAGGTTGTAACAGATTTAATTTAGATCACCATGGTGCCTAGTATAATGCTACAGCATATTCTAGTTTATCTTTTTCCCTGATTTTAAAGGGCTAAACAGTTTTTAAATTGTGGATTTGTTATAGAATGTATGGCTGCTAGGCAGTCCTAACCAATTAGACTTTTTTTTACTGCACCATGATTAATTTTGTTAGATAAAACTACTGAAATACAACTGAAGGTAGAAATAAAAAGCATTTAAGTGTTCTACAGCCATGATTTACTCTTCAGAGATGCATTTAACGCTGTCTCCGGCAGAAGAGCTTCATCCATTTTCTAAACATTCATTTGTTTATTTCAAGATTAGTCTCAGTTATAAACAGACATTAAATCACCTCCAGGCCCTAATACATTGTAATGAAGTATTGTAAACCATGTAGTATGTTGGTTTAAACAATGTAATCAGAAAGCAACAAAACCATTTTCCCCTGGTTCTTGCTGGCTCCCTGACTTCTGTCTGTTCAAAGAAAAGTTCTTTTTAGTCTGTAAATGTCAAGGTCACTCAGAGGTCAAGTTTGTGCTTTTGAGCTGTGGTTCCTTTCAGGTTATTGGCTTTGTTTTATTACTGAAAGGAACCATCCATTTTGGCATATAGAGCAAAAAAGTCATGTAATCCTATTAAATACAAAACCAACATGTACAAATAATGGTGAAGGTTTGACAATCGCACAAAAGCCCCCTTTTTCTGCCCGTGGTTAAGCCTGCACTGAGTAATTAATGGTCCTTCCACAAGCTTGTCTACAGTGGGAAAACTGCCTAACTAGTTTTCAAAACACTTGCTCAAAAACTGGCCGAGAGCCCCTTTTGGGCAAGCTGGCATCCTTCTACTGCAGTGCTCAGGAATGGGAGGGGGACAGAAGCGCCTACCTGTCACTTTCCATCTCAGAGGAGAACATGGCACAGAAGAAGACAGGCACAGTCCTAGGCAGAGGATCCTTGGAAACAGAGAGAATTAATTAAGAAAGAAGGAGGAAAGCATCTTTGGAGAGTTAAGGATAAAAGGAGGTACTTTAAGTTATTAGAAAATAAAGTTGCTTTGTTGGCAGGAAAGAGAAGGAGTTGAAAATGGAGCTTACAGCATGCAAGTTGAGATGTAAGTGGATCATTATGTACTGGGCACAAAAACTAAGACATAAAAAATTAACAACAAACAGCTCACTAATTTCGCTATGAAGAATGTTTATGCATAGTGCAAGGTCAGTAGAAGAAAAAAATTACGAAGAGGAAATAAGGTATAATCAGAGTTTAAAATGGAGCAAAGAAAGTGTAGAATGATTTAAATAAAACTGTCCTCAAAGTGGTATCTACATAGAAGTAACTGAGGGAAAATGCTGAGGATTTTCCTGGTCAGTTAGTTAGGATCAGATATGAACAATGGGCCTGCCATGCTGTCTGTTCTGCTTGTCACTTCTTTGAGGAGAGTCAGCTATAGTATGTGAAAACAACTGAAGGTTGCAAACCCCGGTTTTCATAAACAACATTCATAACACTATTTTCACATCCCTCAGACAAGCATATAGGTTATCACAACTTTAGAATCTCTGTCTGCTGGCAAAATAAAACATTACCATCCCATAGTGTATGCAAACATAAGAACTGACTGGATCTATTACTGATAAAGAGAGATGAGCTGATTTAGAGTATAGATAGCAATTGCAGATAAGATGAAAAACTTCATGAAACGTAGGCAGGAGCTGCAGAAATGAACCCCAAGACATGCAATTGAATATAACAAATATTTTAGAAGTGGAAATGGGAAACTGAGAAATCTATATTACCCAGATTATGAAACAAGACTTACAAAATGCCAGACAGAAAAAGTTTCTGGCCTATCATATTGGAAGGACAGATAGACAATAAAGATGCTTGGAGTTTAAGTGTGGAACAGATCCAAGATCTTCACATAGTCTTCTAATAGGAAAGGAAAAACACTGGCACACCACCAGGGAAGGACCTCCACGCAGGACTGCTCCTTAAACACAGACTCAAGAGGTTTTTGGCAGACACTTCAGCGAGAATGGCCTCTAATGGTGCAGTCTTAAAACAAGTCTGGAAGAAGTCTCTCAACCCTGGGTTTGCTTCTTGAGTTGAGCATAGTTTTAGGAGGCCACAAGTTCAGTATGAGTAATTAGGGCTGAATTTATTTTTTTCCCCTCCTTTGTTCCCAGTGCATCACTCAAGTAGTGCATGAAAAGTGACATACACCCACAACTCCTCATTTGGGGATTTCCTCAACTGATAGACAATCAGAGTATAATTAGCTCCTTTGACCCTGTCTGGGGTGCCGAGGAGTTATCAGTGCCTCCATCTTCAGCTATTGCTAGCTGCTAGATTAGTCAAATAGCATGGGACTCAAAAATCCATGTATGAGCTGTACTTGTCCTCCCTAGGGGATTTAGAGGATGTATTGATATGATAAAAGGACACATAAGCTGTAAAATAAATACCCAGAGAAACACAAATGTATGTCTTCTTGTTGTTGGAATTTCTGAATAAAGTGAAATGGTTTCTGCAGACCAACACCTCAACTAAAGGAAAAGTTAATTTGAGAAACCTCTTTTCCCTCCCCATATTTCTTCAAGTTTTCTAGCAAGCTGGCAATGTTGTAGGTACTGCAGACTTAAAAGATGAGCCTACTGGTCCCTAGGTTATCCAGTCATTATTGGTGGGTTCCCACGGAGCTCTCAGATATGGCAGGACCAGCTCGTACTACCCACAGCTAGAAGAAAACTTTGGAGACTTTTATAGGAAAATTCCACACTAGTGACCCAAAAGAAGGTCTCTTCTTTTCTACCCCTGAAAAAAATCTCATGCCCAATTTGCACCATTACCTCTTTTCTCAACAGAACTGACCCAAAAGTCTGACAACTTTAGCCTCACAGACCTAAGCCTGCAACAGCAGCACTACAGGAGATTGTTTTGGGGATCCCCTGTTTAATTTCCCAACTTCCATACTTGTTTGGGGATTCACATGCCATTTGAATGTGATGGAGATAGTTTCTTCTTCTCTAGAAGCAAAATTAGTCCATGAGAAAGACTTCATTTGTTTACATATGCCTGGATTTGTCATCTGCTGCCCTTCAGCTGCTGCTGGCAAAACTTTCTCAGCTATAGAGCAAATCGGTTTTCCTCTCCTATTAATTTTGTTAACCTGCTTTATAGGGGTTCCTTGCAATTCCCTGTCTCACTGCAGCTATACAGTAACTTCACTGCATTTTCTGCTTTCTATTTTTCAGTGCAGCTCTCACCTCCTCAAGTGTTTTGGGGCCACCAAACAAAAACAGTGACACAGAAATGTAAAGGAGCTTGTCTTCTACTGTAAGTGCATTCCCATCACTGTAAAATTGTGAAACAATACAGCTTACATCTATCTGATGATGTAAAGTGCCCTACATCACTATAAACAGAATATACTGTATATATATTGCTTATACAGTATGGTATCCACGTGAGTTAATAGCATTTTTAAACTTTACAGCTGTATCCCTACAGTTTAAATGCATATCTGCCCACTGTCACATATGTAAGAAACAAATAAGTAAGACAGAGTGAGACCTTGAAGTAACTGGTATATATGACTATAAAATACTTGTATAAAAATTCAGGTTACAGTTCTGAATGGGAAAGTTCAGAGCAGAAGATGTGGATGGCTGTTTTAAACTCCTTCAACAAAACCTACACAGGGTACATTCAATTTTGAACTAAATCAGCAAAATAATTTGCTTCTGTGCTGAGGAATATGAAATAGAAAACAGAAATGGCTAAAGTAGGGTGATGGGATGACAGGGATAGTTCTGATCAGAGGTGGGTGTCTCTGCTCTTCCATATAATATGCACTGTGCTATTGCCAATATTGCATCCACTTCCAACAGACAAAATTCTGAAAAAGGAACAAAACTTTAATCTTGATCTCAGTTGGCAGTGTGGACTTAGACACATTGCATGTTGCAATAGAGAACCACAGTGACTTAATCATATCTGTATTTAGATATTAGCCTTCTGTTACAGAAAGTTATTTAGAATAACTGTAACTTAGAGTTCATATGCCAGGCTTCCTTCTACTCTCATCATACGTGCTTCCTATAGCCTTTTATCTTTAGAAAACTTTTGATTGTAATCAGCTTCCTTTTTCCTTCTGTACTCAAAAGTAGGATTTCTCTTCTTTAGCAAACACATTAATACAGCTCTCTGTAGCAAGTCATCCCAAAGCCTCATTTTTATATATCAATTTTACCACATAACAGATTTTTAAAGCCAAGATAAAACAATTCAGAAAGATTGGTGGGGACATTCAACAAAAGTAGTAATCGTACCTTAAATCTGTAATTTCACTGGATTTCAAATTGATGGTGTGTCTATAAAGGCAGTTTTCATTAAATAGTGTAATTGAATTGAATCTTTGTCTGAAAACAGGACTATGTATTTCTTTCCAACAGTACAACAGCAGCAGATTTAGAGTAAGGTGTGCTTCTTCATAGAGCAGTCTTTAGCTGTTACCACTGGGAGCACATACAAAGCCAGTGGGATAAAGCTTCTTGCATATCAGCCAAAGCTCTAAACATTTCAAGTTGGGCACAAGATTTACTTGAACAAAACTGGTCAGTCTTCATAAAAAGGTGCAAAGATCTAGGAGAATTTTTTTCATACTTTACCTCTGCAACTATATTCCTGGGTGACACTGGACCACCTCTGTTCACTACTTTAACCATCTGTAAAATGGAGACAGTATTACTGGCCTCTGATTGTATTCCCAACTCAGATCCACAGTCAATGGTTTTAAAGTGCAGAATAGCTCAAACCACACCATTGACTTAAAATCTGGAAATTATTAAAGAAAACATTTTCACTCATGTTAGTACATTGGTTTTATGTTTATGCATTCATAATTTACAAATGCATGTAATATGATTTATGTAATGTGTATGTATTAAACAAATTTGTAAATTTATAAATATATTCATCAGTGTATTGTATTAAAAAAAATTCCACTTTTCTGGCATGTGAAAAAGCCACACAAACTGGAGCATTGCTCGCTAGGACAAGATCCTGCAAGATGGCCCATGTCACTGTGTCTCTTGTGCGCATATGTACATGCCCACAGATTATTCCTGACAGCATGATAGTATAAGCAACTCTTCCAAGAGGAATGGGAACTGGCACAAACCAAATGAAGCAAGAATGTCTCTTAAAGAAAAGAGCTCCTTTTCCTCTCTAGGGCTCACATACAATTGCAAAACACTAATAGTGCTGCTGAAAAAAAAGTCTTTAAATCATCACTATTTCTCACTTTCCTACCTGTAATTTCTTTACCAAAATATTCCTAAGCACTTTACATGGTTTAATTTGCTTCAGGGCATCCCTGTGAAATGACATTGTATCTCCCGTGTGCCCAGCTGCAGGCAGATGCAGAAAGGTCAAAGCCATGTCCCACCAAGAGCTGCCAAGGAGGATCCCTCATCCAGCAACACCCAGCTCCAGCAGCACTGGGCCAGAGCCCCAGGGGCTCAGCAGCTACTGCGGGTTGTGCTGAAGGAGCAGCTCAGTGGCTCAGTGACTAACTTAGAGATGGGCAGCTCTAAGTTTTGCTATAACATTTCTGAGGTTGAAGTTGAGAGAAAACTAGTGCTTGTGGATTTCCAGAGCTGACTGCAGTGCAAACAGCTATGCAGGTTCAGTTTTCCTTTTGTTTTTGTCCACTACCTGGACTGACATCCTTAGAGAGCATCTTATCTGTCAGATGAGATAGCAGCTGTGGCTTTGAGACAATTAGAAGCGATTTAAAGTGGTGTGGCTGCAAATCCCATTTTTGAGCACACAGTCCTATCTCCTTTTCTATTGCTCATCTGGCTGACTCAGTAAAGCTATCTGTGGGAAAAATGACAGGGCACTTCTGCCAGCACTAAGGTGATCTGGCTCACCGTGTGTCAGCTCACCAGGTGTCAGGTGATCTGGCTCACAGCGTCAGTGTTGGGTGCAATCAGGAGGCAAACCCATGTAGCTGGAGTCAGTAACTTGCATAAGGGATAGCAGGACTCTAGCCATCACAATTAACTTTTGTTTTAGCCTTCATGGAAAGATTCATAGCATCATTCAGGTTGTAAAAGACCCTTAAGATCATTGAGTCCAACCATTAACCTAATACTACCAAATCCACCACTCTCCCTTAACACCACAACTTGCGTATCTTTTAAATCCCTCCAGGGATGGTAACTCCACTCCACCACTTCCCTGGGCAACCTGTTCCAGTGCTTGACTACAGTTTCCATAAAGAAATTTTTCCTAATACTCATTTTAAACCTCTCTTGGTGCAACTTGAGGCTATTTCCTCAAGTTCCATTGCTTGTTAATTGAGTGAAGAGACCAACCTCCACCCTGCTTCAGCCTCCTTTCTGGTAGTTATGGACAGCAGTGAGGTCTTCGTTGAGACCCCTTTTTTCCAGGCTAAACAACCCCAGTTCCCTCAGTCACTCCTCATAAGACTCGTGCTTCAGACCCTTCACCAGCTCTGTTACCCTTCTTTGGACATGCTCCAGAACCTCAATTTTTCTCTTGTAGTGAGGGGCCCTGTGAGCAGGGCTTGCACCAGCAGTCTGAATGAAAGCAGTATGCTTTCATCCTCTCCCCTCCTTGGCACATTTCCTGCACCATTCCTTATGCTCTGC
Source organism: Illadopsis cleaveri (assembly GCA_013399915.1). Lineage (NCBI taxonomy): Eukaryota > Metazoa > Chordata > Aves > Passeriformes > Timaliidae > Illadopsis > Illadopsis cleaveri. The sequence continues at coordinate 257,876 of VXBB01014826.1, forward strand.
AATCAGCAAAGCAATCTGGCTGAAAGAAAAAAATGAAATTAAAAAGTCTTACTTCCAGGATTAGTTTTCAAATGGCAGCAGCACAATCTGAGATCATATTAGGCTGCCAGTGAAATCCATGACTTCACCTCATATCTGGAATCAGAGCAGCCACTTCAGTGGACAAGAGGCAGCTTGGACCAGCAAGGCTGGGATGTTGCTCTCCTGACACAGGCCTGCTCCTCACCTGGGTGGCAGAAGTGAACAAAGAGAATTATGTGGTAGTTTGCAGTAGCTGGGGTCCTGATGCATTTCTACTAAATTTATTTCTACTAAAAATTATTCAGCTCCATTTCAACCCTTGGCCATTTTTTCTAACTTGCGATGGATGCAGTCAGAAGTGACACTGAAGAGGGCAAGCTATTTTATCCTGGAAGCTCTCCATGTCCTGAGTTTCCTGGTGACAGGACCTAAGAGGGAGAAACACCACAGCCCAACATACATGAAGGCAAGAGCACTAAGGCCAGAGCAGGGTTGTTAACATTACCTTGAAACAAAGCAAGAGATACTGTTTCTTGAGCACAGGGACAACCTGGAAATAAGCATTTGTTGTTCTCCGAGCAAGCCCATTGCCAATAATGATGTATTTTTTGTGTGTTCAGGTTGTGGGAAGCTGTGGCTACTTCCCTTTTGATGCACAGGGAATGTAATCACAGAAAACACATTTGGCTTTTTAAAACTGTTCTACCAGTGTCACTCCTGTAGGACCTCAGCGCGTCTTTACAGATCTAAAAGGAAAGAGACAAATGACTGACTAAATTCAAGAGATGCACATGATACTAAACTGATTTAGAAGGGAAAGAATGAGCAACTTCATGCTGGAAAACTCACAAATTGAAAAGAAAAATCAAGGTCAAGTGTTTAACCACGGGGTGGATCAGTAATTACACCAAAACAACAGGTACCAAAGGGCAGATTTGTCACCTCTTGAAATTTCCATGATGGCTTTTACTTTTTCTGGAAAATAAGGCCATAATCTCAATTACAAGTATAAAGTCCACATTATGTCGAATGTCAGGTTCTGAAACTGAACTTGCTTTTAAACCTAAATCCATCAGTACACTTTATGGCTCAAAAGCTCCCCCTTGAAACAAATCTAAGCCTGTCATTAGTCTTGTTCAATGAACTCAGATAATTACAGTCTGTTTTTTTGGTTTTTTTTTTAGGATAACATCCACAATTCAAAATTCAACCAGGAAACAGGCATCTAAAACCAAGAAACTGGATGAACATCCATATTTTGGCTGCTGTGACTTTGACCAGTAAGATACTTATATAAATATGATTTTTTTTTAAGGTATCTGAAATGGGTTTTTTTAAATGACTCCAATTATTGAACAAAGGTATGTTGCTTCCTACCACAGCCATAGTACATTTTCTTCAGCATTGTCATTCTTGGAAAGCCTACAAATTCAAGGCAAAGCTTTCTAATAAAAACTAAGGCATTTGGGAAAATAATGACACAGCAATTCTGTGCCAGAAAGGAAAGAACCAGGAGGATGATCAGAGACCTCTGTCACTTTTAAACTTCTGTAATGCTTTCATTTCTGAAACAGCCCCACTTAGAAAAAAATTAAAATGCATTAATTGCTAACAAGGCTCTGACAGAGTGATGGCAGTTCCCGTAAGACATTTGCTGCTTTTGTGTTGTTTGTAAGCCGTGGGAGGTTTTGGAGGCAGCTGAGCCACCCTGCCAACTTGCTGCAGGGCTCCCCTGGCCCTCCCCGCCCCAAGGCCCCCCAGCTCCCCCTGTGCTGACCTCCCAGGGAGCTCACCAAAATGGCAAGAACTTAGCCCGGAGAGGGAATAGTATTCTGGCTTGGCGAGCTGAACCAGCTCGGCGGGCAGGGAAGAGAGGGCAAGGTCTCCCTCTTCTGACAGCAGCAAGCGGGCGGCTGGGCCAGCCAGGACCTCAGCCCGGTTTGAGGGCTCCCAGCTCACCAACTGGCCAGGTATCCCTGCCAAATCCTTGTTGAACAACATCATGACAAACCCGTAGAATTTTCTGAGGTTGAATACTATAAATCGCAGTCTGATTTTTTTTGTTCAAAAGTGGGAAGCTTGATACTCAAATCCTTAAAAGATTAGAAGAAGGATCAGGAAAACTGAGAACACAAATTAAGGTTTTGTGCTTTTGACGAAGACCAACTCATACCAGGCAGCATAAACACAAAGAATGCAGTCTGGCTATAGTCAGCCCACACAATTTTATGGAAATGTTGTCCAGAGTTAAGAGTTTTGTGTAGCTAAACTTGTTATGGCAGAGTAAGATAGGTCCAATTTATAGCATGTCAGAAGGCTGCTTGATAATCACAGAATATTCTGGGTTGGAAGGGACCCACAAGGATCATCAAGTCCAGCTCTTAAGTGAATGGCCCATACTGGAGGGAAACACACAATCTTGGCCTTACTAGCATCATGCTCTAATAAACTGAGCTAATGATTCTTTGTTCAAATTTAAATTAGACATTTACTTCTATTTTGAGTTATAGCACAAACCCTTGTGTTTCAGGTAAATCAAGTAACACCTAGCTGATTCAACAGAGATTTGCTTGTATTGATTAATTGGACAAGTAGAGATGCTGAGACAAACCTAGAAAGACTGCTAAATTCCATTGCTTATTTTCAGAGGTCATTTTGGAAATCACAAGTAATATGGGCTATTCTGGGTTTCAGACTAGACACAAAAAACAAACAGAGGCAAAGCACATGTTGAGTTATGGTTTTAATTCTATTTTCATCATAGTTTATATAACTTAGGACTCCAGCAAGCAAACAAGCCAACCATCGAATCCAAAATTCAGCATAGATTTTGCACAGCTCAGCACAGAGAACTTACAATATCTGAATGGTATTCTTCAGTTAAGTAAAAATAAAATTAGAAAATTAATAGCTGGCTAAGAAAAAACCAAGCCTTTCTCACGTTTGCCTATAGTTCAAAGAAATTTAATAGCCAAGGGGTGATATCATACTTTTTCACTCTTGCTCTAATCTACCCTGTAAATCAAAACAATCTCATAAAAGGTTAAATTATTAAGAACAGTGGGCCGATGGAAGTGTCATGCAACCAGGAAACCAGGATGATCATAAAAAGAAAATGAGGCTGCTGGTAACCATTATAATGTAAGGCTGAATCACAAATGCTAACACCAAAGACCTTTTTCTGTTCCACTTATAACCCTTGAGAGTTTTGTCTGTTGGGGTTTTTTTCCCTCTTTGAAGGCAGAAGTAGGCCTATAACCATCCCCGTTTCAATTTCTCTCTTCCAAGCCATGGTTTCTTACAATCTGTCATTGTCCGTGAGCTTAAACAGAACACTGCATAAGCTGTATGCATCACATATCTGTCCCTAAGATGTAAAATCCTTCCCTGCGAGGGAACATTTGGTGCAATCTAATGCAAATGCTGAGCCCCAGGGAAGAAGGGCCGCTGAGGTATTTCACAAAAATGTTTCTGTAGACTTAAAAAAATCATTTACGACTACCAGTGGCAAAGATCAGTGACCACAGGAGCAAGTTCCTACACTGCTCTCTGTATTAGAGAATTAACTTCTAAATTAACCCGAAGCGGAGGAGCCGCCCTGGAGCCGGAGGCAGCCGCGGCAGACGCAGCAGCGCTTCCCCGCTCAGGGCAGGAGAGCTCCCGGGTGAGAGAGAGCGCGCCTTTACCGCGGCTACTTTCCCCCTCCGGCGCCCCGGGGCTGGGGAAGACCGGGCCACGGCGCCCGCAGCCCCCGGCCCCGACACGGCTGCCCTCCTCCGCATGACACCCCCGGCTCCAGGGGAGCACCCCCTCCATCCCACCCCCTCGGCCCCAGCGCTGGCGCGGTATCGTCCCCCGGCGCCGCCGCCCGGGCGGGAGCGGGAGCGGTGCCCGGCCCCACCGCCCTGCGGCATGCGGCGGGATCCCGCG
>VXBB01014826.1:272627-298721 GCA_013399915.1 Illadopsis cleaveri
TTTTTTAGGTATAACTTTTCCTTTCAGGTTATTTGTGGAAAATCCGTACTGCTACTTATGTAAATTGCAAGAAACGAAAAAAGAGAACAAAAGAGTGGGGCATCTTATTTTAGGCTTTGCAAATGCAAAGTCATATGTGGCCATTACAGCTATCTAGAATATGTACCTGCATTGTTCTGCTACTGTTTTTGTTACCAGTAAAACTTAAACTGGGCATTTCTCAGAGGCTTTGTACGTTATGTTACATATTTGCCAAATGTGGGAACCGGGAAGTTTTTCCAGGAGCAGGGTCAGCTTGTGCCCCCTGGAGAGTCCCTCTCTGCAGGGCTCCTTCCTTGCATACACAGAAGTTTCTTGCTGAAAGAAAATGTAGGGATTTCTTTTTTTGTTCTGTTTGTTTTTATGCTGTTGGGCAGGCAAGCGTGCGTTTTCTTAGGGCAGTCTTCTACAAGAATGGCAAGTTTTTGTACCTGCACCTTTTGCCTGTTCAGGCAGTAAGAAGCTCCCCTTGAATGGAGAAAAGGCAGATTTCAGACCTGCCTGCCGATCAGAGAGAGAGGAGAATGGAAGAACTGGTGTTTGAGTGAATGAACAAACTTTCAAGCTGACTCAGTGATACACGTACAGGGTACGCTGTAAGGATTAGTCACCAGCTTACGGTAAATCTGTGTGGTGCTTGGTGGGATGTGTCTCTGTGGAGCTGCACTTAGCAAGCTTTGTAGACTGAGAATGCAGGTAAATGTTATTTCCACAGTATTTTCCCAGTGAATAACAACAACAAAACACAGTGAAATTCAAAGGCTTGTAAATTACTAAGCTAAAGGCAAAAAAATCTTTTGGTTATCTCATGGTGCTGCTATCTTCATCTCTGAAACTAGTAGGAAAAGGTATAAATTATGCAACAACTTTTTTTTTACTATTTAAAAACGTGTGCTTACATGTTGTTAGTACTGTTCTACCTTGTTCTGTGGAGGTTGGTTTTATCTCGGGTTGTTTTTCTTTAAGTAGGTAGGTTTCAAGCTGCATTTGTGTAAAACACCAATTTACATGATGGCAACAGAATAACAATTACAGGGAAGTATATTCATCTGGTGAAAACACTATTTTCATTTGCCAGAGAGAAATTTCAGGAAAATTACCCTCCAGGTTGAATTTTCTTATAAATGTTCTCAAGTTCTGAAATTATTTACTCGCATAATAGGTAAACACATCGCTTACAGCAGAGTTCCTATTAAGAAGTTANTCTTGTTGAAGAGTGAGAACCAGACTGTGCTGGCACTGCTGGGTGGGACGGTGCTGAGGGTGCGTGCCTGTACAAGTGGTTTGGCTCACTGCTCTCCCAGTGAGCTGATCCTGTCGAAGGCTTTGAGTCCTCTGGAGAGCAGGAGCCAAGGCTGAAAGTGTTATTAAGTTTTGGGGTTATCTCATGCTGTTTATTTGAAATGGAAGCCAAGCAATTTACATATCTCTGTATCTTGGATCTGAAATAAAAAAGATTTTTTTTTTTTTTTTTATAGCTTTTGCAACTGTGAAAATCTTGTCACTGACATTGTTAGAAGAAATTTTTTAGCCCTGCAAGTTGTATCNATGTGTGGAAATGACATCACAGCTTGCATCAGCCATGCTAAATTCAGAAGTTTTTTCTCCTCCCTGTTGGGTTATTAACTGAGCATTAGCTCTGTGCTGCGAGTCTTCCTTTCCTGACTGTGGCACATCAATAACTTCATCATAAATGTTCTGAATTTTGTGTGATGAGGAGAAATGAAGATCTGGTGTAAAGCCTTTTGAAACTGGTGGGAATGTAGCTCATTTCCTTGCTGTGCATGCAGCCAGACTGGGTGGCCCCGTAATGCTGCGTTGTTCCCAGGATCTCTGCTGCAGCGGAAGCAACCAAAGGACGGCCCTGTGCCTTTTGGCACTTCTGGTGACCAGGTCAGGAGTTTGCTGTGGCACTTTGTTGGCTAGCTTATGTCCCCGTAGCCCTGCAGGTCAAAACCTGCCCTTGTGAGTAGGTTTTGAACTAAAGCTCTCAGGTTGTGGCTGAATGTCCCATGTGCAAAGCTGAGCTCCTTGTCAGGGAGTAGAGAGCTCCTCATCTCTACCAGAAATCCCCAGGTTTTGGAGCTGCCCTTCTGGGGTTGATGTAGGGCTACAGCTGTGGCAAAGTGTGAAATGGAGCCATGGGGGTTTCCTGTGAGAGCCTGAGGACCTGGGAGGAGGGAAACAGAAATCAAATTAAAGTTGACAATTTGAAAAGTTGATTGCTGTGTTTTTTAATCATAAAGCAATTTTTAAAGTAAGTCACTTCCCAGAGGAAAAATAAATACATTAAGAAAAGGGAGAAATGTGATGTTGAATTTGTGCGTTTCAGTGCAGCAGACTTGGTAGCGAGCTGGTGGTGGTACCAATGTGCACAGAGAAAGCAAAAGGACAACCATTGTTCTAACTCTCCTGCTAAATTTCCTGCCGTAGTGTCCTATACATAGAGCATTTTAATTTATCTTTGCTGTTTTGGGAGGGCTGAGGCGAAGGGGATGGGACTCATCCCAATAACTTTTTAAAAAAACCCCAAAACACAGCAAAACAAACTCATCTGACACTTTGATGGATGTGGAGAGATTTCCCTTCTTGTTGTGTGTCTCCATCAGCGGCCCTCTGCCCTGGGAGAAAGGCAAGGGGGCCCCCAGGTACCTCCAACAGGAAGACTTGCAGGAACAGCTTTGGATTGGGCTCATTGCATGCAAAAGTCACTGATATCCATTCACATGTATTTTTTTATCTCTCTCTTTCTGCCGTGGTCAAGAGCAAAGAGATGCAGGGGGAAGGGCTGTGCTGGGGGGGGCATGTGTTGATGTAACCCGATGTGTTTGAGTGGTCAGTGCTTGCACACTCATGGAGCTGGTGCAATTACTTGTCTCTTTTAGAGCTTGTGAGGAGCACTTCATTGCTGCAGTTATTTGTATAGCCATATGCTATTTTTTTTTCTTGCATATGTTCTTTGATAATTGTCAGTAGCAGGTGCCTGTGAGCCAAGGCGGAGCGGTATTTAAAAATCAGATGCTTAATGGGATTAAAGAATTGTGTGAGTTAAGCACCAGCAAAATGGCCAGGTTGAAAGCATTGGCCTCTGAAAGTCGTGTTCCTTGCAGAGCAGCAGCGAAGTTGGTAGCAGTGCTGGTCTTCCAGCACCACCATCCACTTGTAGAGATGTGACCTTCAAGAAGTAGTCAGGAGGTCGAGTTTTGGGTCTTTGTGTGTGGTTTGGCTAAATCAGGCAAAACACAAAGTCCTTTCTGATGCATGTACCAGCCCCCAGGAAAAGAGTTGTACCTGTGTTGCATCCCTGCTCGGTGACTTGGTGGCATGGTGCTGGTTGGAGCTGTGACATGAAATCTCTAGTCTGGCAGACTCCCTCTCTTTGAACCTGCCTTTCCTCCTGTATTTGTCAAGCATCCTGAGCTGTTCAGGTTGCATAGCAGGTTGCTGTTACGTTGTATGTTTGTGCATTGGGTCCCTATGGATCATTGCTATGATAGTAATGGCTGATGTTGCATCTCCTTCCATTATCTGAGAAACAGCCAGCAAGAGGAGGATCTGGGGAGACTTGTAGTTGCTCTGGACTTGGAATGATGCAGCTATGTCTGCTGAAAATCCTTTTGGGGCATTGCATGACCAGAATCCCCCAGTATCCATACTACTGTCACATAATCTTCACATCTCCACAAATAGCTCTCTGAATTACCACTCCTGTGTTTCAGCTGGGGGGAACTTAGAGCTGGGTGTAGCAGATGTCTAGGTGACCAACAAGTCAGAAGTATCTTGTATTTCGAAGTGCCAGGAAAGACATAATGCCCCTAACATTCTTTTGTGGGGGGGTTGTTGGTTTGGGGGTTTTTTTTCTTCATTTCTGGTAAAGAACTAGTAAAATATAGAGCACATATGGAAATGGCAGACGTTGTTGGGTTTTTGATTTTTTTTGTTGTCCTTGTTTCTAAAATTAAGCACACAGGAGTTTGTGAGATCTTGCAAAGAATTTAAATCATATTGCACAGTCATGTGTTCAAGGAATCTTTTTAATCTAGTCACATATATAGTGAACAGATCCAGATTTTAAAAAATACATTGCAGTAAGGAGAGATAAGCTGAACAGGATAAAGACAAAAGGCTGCTAAGTATTTTTGACTGTAATTAACTAGTTTAGTTTGCTGCCAGTATTCTGTTTCCTTTTTGTTTGGTTGTCCTTCATGTTCTTCCTATGTAAGAAAGAAACCTGTGGTATAAGCTGTTCTGCTTATCCCTTGCATAATATTGGCAACTGAGAACTGGATCACACGACTTAAAGTAGGTCTGTCTCGGAGTCAGAAAACTGACAGTTTCTCCTTCCTATGGGTGGGCATCCATGCACAGGGGTAGTAAGTTTTTATTCTACCATGGTGTGTTTCTGTAGTATGTTTCTGAGCTGGATTGTAGGAGGAGTGATCTCGCAGCTTGACCACAAGTGCACTTGGCAGTGCTCACATGGGCAGAGCTGGTTGCGGAATTTGGGTCAGCGGGACAGTATCCTGGTGAGCTGTCTGGCACAGGACCCTCTAACTCTATTAATTTACCCTAGTTCTTGCTACATATACCAGAAGACTTTCTTGGATGTTTTTCCTGCTGCATCTGCAGAACGTCGACCTTGGACTACTCCAAAAGCTTTGAAATAATTTTGATGGCATGTCCTGCACCACTTCAGAGCATGAGTGACTCAAGGCAGGCTAAACCTGCAGTCAAGTTTAGGCTTTGTAACTGAAAGAGATGTACAGCACATCGTACAACTGTACGTGACACTGTTTTACTTGTTCCTCACGGTAAATTTAATGAGGAAGTCTTGGCAGATGCATCTATATACACGCATGCACAAGGTAGATCTGAAAACAGTGAATACAGGCATATATGCATTGTGTTTTAATTGTTTTCTCTTGGGGGCTTTGTTATTGTTGTCCCTTTCACAAACTGTGAACCTGTAATTTTTCGTGTGCTGTTCTTGGGCCCTCTCTGCCAGAGAGGCTCAATCTATCATGTTAAAAGAAATCAATAAAAAGTCTAGAGGTTTATTTATAAAGTAGAGCATAGAGAGAGGGTGCAAAAATTCCATTAAAATGGCAGTTTAGCACTAGCTACATCTCTTTGGGATTAAACTCCAATATTTTAAACTATTAAAATTGTTACAAGACTGCTTTTAAAGTACCACAAATCACAGTAAAGCTTTCTAGTTGAAACTTGCCTTTATATAGTGCACTAGAATTTAGCTTATATATGTTTTTGGAGTGTCTGATGCTGCCCTCAAACACCATTTTAGCATCCATTTTAGAGCTTTATTGTAGTTAATAATCTTACAGGTTTATCCTCAAGGGGAAATACGTGAATGTAAGAAGTCAGAAATTATTTTCCTTCAGAAATATGAGTGTATGTATGTCTTTGTGCAGATGCAACTCTGAACAAATTAATTATTTCTGAGAAGTTTGTAGGCTTCTAACGTAATTCATTAGGATTGCCTGGCTTGGCACATGCTGCTTGGTTACAGGAACTTATAAATTCCAGCAGCTGTGGGCTATTTTATGACATAGCAGTTTTCACCAGTGATGTGATGGTCATCTACTCTGTTTTCTATCCAAAGAAATTAATGTGTCCATGTGCTCATAAATAAGATGCTGGAAAGTTTATGGGGTAGTGTCTCTGCTGAACCTCTCAAGTATCAGAAAGTGTGTGTCTGAAGTGTAAGCTTTGCCTCCACTCGGCATGTTTTTGAATTTTTTTTAATAGCTGAAGAAGATTGATCTTGAAACCGTTGAATTTAAAATGCAAGTGACACTGTATAGTTTTGTGTTGTACCATCTTCTATCCTGGGCTAAAATTGTTTCTCGTGGAAATGCCCTTTATTTATTTCAAAAAAAATGCAGAAAAAATGGTGAACTCTTATTTGGGCCAAAAGTAGGCTTCTCCTCCAGGAGATAGTGCTGGCTATTGGAGAGCACGGCTCTTAGCAGGGGCCGTGGGAGCAGGCCACATAAATGAACATGGCAGAAGGCAAATGAGAAACTCCAACTTGCCAAACATCTGTGTGTGGTAGAAATATGCACCCTGTCACACAGTCATGTCCACACATACAACTCTATAACCCAATTCTTTGTTCCTGCATTGTTCATCAATTTTTGCTTTTATTACTGACCCACAGCCTACTTCTAGCTTACTTCTTGCTGTTGATTTTGAACATTTTCCTCTTTCCTTGCTGTGTGGAGTAAAGTAATGATCCCAGCAAGCTTAAAACCAGCAAAGCTATTAACACTGCCCTTTCACTGTTAATTAACATCTGAAGTTTCAGAAAAAGGACTCTAACCTGTGTAGTTTCTGTGTGGTGGAGATGCTAAAGGGAAACCACTAAAGCTTGCTTTTCTAAGCACAGACAGCTAAAATCTTTTCTGTAAGGTGCTTCTCAGTGTGGAAAAGGAAAGCCTCTAGTTGTGTTATACAGCTCTGAGAAGAAGTGATAGTTAGCATTTCTGCTTTTGAAAAAAAACAAGCAAGTGATGTTAATGAGGAAAAAGCAGAAGAGCATCATTCACGAAAATGGAGTTTCCTATGAAGTCTGAAGCCAGCAGCCCACTGAAACTGGGATTGCAGGTGGGTTAGTTAGGTTTGGCCAAATTGTGTTTGCTGCCAGCTAAGGTTGGTATCCCAACTCTGCTCTTCTGCTGAGGGGGCTCCTCCTCCTTCCTCTTCCTCCCTCTGGGCTTGCTCAGGCATGTTGGCACCCTCACCTCTCGGTGCTGGGCAGTGCTGCTGTGCCCAGACCTGCACCAAACCCTGTGATGTAAGGAGGGGAGTCTAGTGAGAGGTATGGGAAGAGGAAAGTGAGAGAAGGCAACACAGCCCAAAGTGTCAAGCTGCAGCCTTTGGAAGGCATTTGTGATGTCAGGGTGCTGCAGTGGTGTGGAGGCCACCTGAGATCGTTTAGGAAGTATGATGTCCTTGAAGAGAGATGAGGGTCTTCTCCTCTCACTGTGCCGTGCTCACAGAGCTGTTGAGGCTCTGACTCCCTGTCTGTGTCCCTGTAGGCAGAGCAGCTGGTCATCAGGCTTTGAACATCCTGTGGTTCAGGCCACTAGTTTCCATTTTTCCCCCTTCTTTGCAGTGGTGGACATGTCCTCTGTCTAGCAGGATGTTTGTCTCCTTGCCTGCAACACTGACCTTTTGCAGATGGTAGTAAAGAAATCCTGATGGAGCGTTGGTGGTTATCGGTGCCATCCTTGAGGAGAACGGGCCTGCAAAGTGGATGCTGAGCTGGCTGTGAGCAGATGGCACACACTTTGTGTAACAGGTTAAATCTATTGGCTTGGATTGCTTCTGCTTCTAAAATTTCATTGGGAAGAGCACTGCAGCTGCTTTTGGGGTGAGTCTGGTCATACACTGGCATCTGGGTCGTAGCCTTTGTGCTGGGGTTGGGGTGTCAGCCAGCTCCTAAAGAAAGCCCCAGTCTGCCTAGGAATATTTTCCTATTAGAACAATTTGGGGCATGGTGGTGCCCTACTTTCCCCAGCTGGGGATGGGGGAGGAAGGCGGTGTGAAGCCATTTTTGTGGGTTTGCCCTAGTGAGGAGGTGTTGTGTTTTAGGATGTTGTGATGACCTTGCTGAGTCAAACAGCTATCGTATAGCTGCTGGTGACTGGAAAGGATTGTCCTCCTGCAAGTGTGATCTTTTAGAAGTCTGAGGTCTGATTGTCGTAAGAGCAGCTTTCTTGAGACACTTAAGTCATTATTTAACCAAACTGGCAAAACCACGTGCCTTTGGCTTCAAGGAGTTTTCCCCACCAGGCCTGTTGATCTTACCCTTTCTCAAGATGGTGTGGGAATACCTGCGCTGGTCCTCCCCTGTGCTTGGGGTAGAGCCCACAGTAAGTGAGGGAGGACTCTCTCAGCTTTTCTAATGCTTCTGGCAGAAGGGAGGAAGTGGTAGATACCAATCTTGCCCTCTCACACAGCCTTCCACATGCATCTTGCTGGTGGCCACCCAAACTGTCCCCCAGAGGTGCTGCCCTACCATGACTAATTTCCTGGCTTTTAATTTGAAAATGCAGTTATCAAAGTTGTGCCAAGTTCCAGCTTTGCTTGTACATGAAAACCTAGAAAGCATCTTCCTTCTGGGAAGAGGTGTTGGAGATCGGTTGAGTATTTCTGGTCACTGGAAGACAGGAGGGGGTTTAGTCAGTATTGAGGATTTGAAAAATTTAATTGGTGTACCTTGATTTCAAAATCAAGACTAAGGGCATTAGATGTAGTAGATGCAAAGTCTGCCAGGTACGAAGACTAATCAAGGCTGCAATTGTTAAAGATTTATACTGTCACTTATAATGCCATAAAAGCTGAATATGATTGGTGAGATAATCAACCTGTGTGATAAACAGGTTATCTATCTTCCTTCTGTTGTTTATACAAATACTTTTGTTTGTAGTATTTTGTGGACAGCTGTATTTAATGATCATGCATGTTAGACATAACTGTTAGTTAAACTTCCTTGGGAAATATTTTAACTAATAGATGTACAAGCATTTGAATCCAGTGAATTCTTTATGCATTGTTTTCCCAGCTAGAAAAATGTTCCAGTTAAGGGAAATAACTTTTCTTAGTAAGTAAATATTACTCTTAAGGAGAAGATTTTGTATTTTCTTGTGTGTTTTTCCTTTGGGATATGTGTGTATGTTTTAAAGAAGAGTGCTAAGTGAATAAAAATCCTTGCTTGAAGTATTGGTGAGTTGGTAATGCAAGGTCAGATATTTGTATTACTTCTATGGCCACTTGTTTAAAAATAAACAGATACTAATATGCATTTCATGTATATAAACAACTACAGATGTTGTAAAATACAAAGCAAAGAGTAGAATAACAGAAGTAAGCTTTAAATGTAGATGCACTGAATTAATTGAGATGCCTGGGGAAGCAGATTTAGAAAAACAGGTATTGAGATGGCTCCTTTCTTTATTTGAGCAATTCAAGTGCCAGAAATTGTCTAGAAGGAAATTTGTATGGGTTGTACAGTTTCAATGTCTGAAAACCGTTTTTGCCAGATTTTGCATTTATTGGTGGAGCTATAAATAAATGCAGAATAATTTTGCTGGGCTTCATGGAGTTTTTGCAGATCAGTATCAGCCCAACAGCTCTCAGGGTCTAGCCTCACTTCCTCCTTGTCTGGAAGAGCCAACCCAGTTCTTAAAAACCGTGGCAAAACTAGCTGGGCATTAATCTTAGATATATTGGTTAATTAGGGGCATTTTTGTTTTGCTTTTAATTAACAGATATCTTTTTCAGACAGACAGTTTCCTGGGAATACTGGGCGAAATGGCTAACTAAGCAGTTTCCCATTACCAGTCTTAGTCCCAGCGTTTGAAAAGGCAAATTACAACCTCCCCCCTGCCCCAGCCTCTGAGAAGCCCACCAGACAGACAGCCTTCACTCTCCAGGGGCCACCCCAGCCTGAGCACCTCTGAGGAGTACAAAAAACTCATCAGTTTGGTAAATGAAGTAACGGGGAAAATAAAGTTCTCGTTGTTTCAGTGTGGAAATCTAGAGAGAAATATCAGGGTTGGCTGTATGTCAGTCTAAAAATCAAGGAAGTTCCTTGGATAGTATGAACTCAGCTTTTTTGCAGAGAACTGCTTTTAGGTTGCCTGGCTCTTTAGGAATTGGTTGATAAATTTTAATTTTAGCAAAAAATGAGTCAGTCGGTTACCTAAAATAACATTTTCGTTAATGCCTTGCCCCAGTGTAAAACATTTGAAGTTTAAAAAAAAACCGAACCCACTTTTTTTCCGGATTTCTTCTGTCTTTAAAATTGTCTCTATGATCTGACAGCAAGCTGTGAAATGGTTGTGACATTCACTATCTTGACTTTAGCCCTGTATCAAGACTCCGTGCCAGGGAGCGCAATCATGCGATAAGCAGAGTAGTGAAACACGTCCTAATTGCTGCATACTCCATTTAGTTGCTTTCTGGGGCCTTTTCCTCATGGGGTTTTGCAGGATCAGGACCATGAATTAGCTTCTCCATACACTGCTTGTGACCCTTGACTGAACAGGGTAAAGAAAAAAGAAGACAGACTGTGTACTCATAGAGACATAGCAAATAAGAGGACAGTTCACCTTTTATTTTAGCTTCTGGAAGTGCAACTTTTATTGAATTGCTGTTAAGGAAGGCTTGGTGAGATGTAAAATGGTCTTGTCCTGACTTCCTCCAGTGATCCCAGCACTGCAGTGGTGTGGTGCCTGTCCTGTGTTTCTTGGGTTAAGAAAAGTGAAGCGAGGCAGCAGGAAGCAAGGATGTAAACTTCTCAGAAGCAGCAGGAAAATAATGACATCACTGTTTTTTCAAACTTTGAGCAATCTTAAAGTTCTAGAGCTGTTTTCATCATATCTATTTCATGAGGAAAAACGTGTATTTTTGATAGCACTTGATGTGATCATGTTCTTAACTTTTTACAGTGCTGGCATTTACAGACATGGCAACTGCTTCGAAATAGTGTTTCTTTTATTACAAACCTGATTAGTTGGGAGGGAATGGGAATTAGAAATTTTTATAACAAGTACTGGCAGTATCTCACGCCCCCCCTTTAAATATCTTCCGCTTTTTTTTTTTTTATTATTTGCAGCCATTATGTGAGGTGCATGTTATCCACTGAAATACAAGTACATGAAGCAGTTGGAATTCAGCATTCTTGTGAAGTAATCTGTTTCAGCAAAAAAAGGCTGTGAAACTTTTAATAAAAAGTAAAAAGCTCTGAAAGTTTCTGACTCTGGAAACCCACTTTTTTCTTCTGAAAATTTTACTTGGTGTAATTCTTTAAGGAGGTTGTACTGCTTTTGAAAAAAAATGATGCTGAATGAATATCATGGGATAATACAGAAGCTTTTGTAGGATGTTCGCTGACCTACCTAAGAAACCCAAGAGAGATAATTACAACCTTTGGTAGTCTACATGTAAATGCATTTTGCAAACGATTTTCCATGCAAAGAATGCAAACCAGTTATGTTGTGGAATCTGGACTGTAAAAGAGATGCCTATTTCAGGTAATTTTTGATGAGTTCCAGATTTAAAAAAAAATAAATTATGGCATATTAAATCATTTGGCATCTTTACTAGGGTGTAAGGAGGATTTATGGTGCAGTGAAATATTGCTGCAACCTGATTTAGAAGTTGACAAATCTGGTTTTATAGGGTTGAATTATAAGGGATACCTCATTACTTGTGGAGAAAACTTCTTTTATTGTTATTTTTGGCACCCTGGTCTTCTCTTTGGTTGGGCTGTGCTCTGTAGAAGCTGCTTTGGGCAAGATGTCTCAGCTGATCCTTTTTCAAGGGAGCTGTGCAGGATGAAGTCATAATTAGGGATCACATCCTGGCAGGCCTTTCTTACCACGTGTGGTTGCTGATTTCAAGTTAAATGCTTGCAATCCTCATTGCTCCTCTTGGTCAGAAATGTAGTTTTTCCTAAAACACAGAATTGTATTTCATTGTCAGAGATGCCTTACTGATAGTGAATATCAGATACTTTATATACAGTATCAGCAGTTATAGAAAATCTAGCTACACCGAAATTACATGTGTGCTGCCTTTTTTTAATCCTCTGTTCATTTCTTCTGCATGCAGGCCTCTTGATTGCACAAGGGCATGCTTTGAGCTTAAAGAAAGAGGCAATTTATGTGGAGTATGACCTGGCAATATGGCTTGCAGCAGTAAATAGAGAACATTTTAAAAAAATTCTTTTTTCAGTTTAGGAAGTCTATGAAAAATTTGGGGTAGCAAATGCCTCGATCCTCTTCAAAGACTGCTGAGAGTATTCTTACAGTGCTGTTTACAGGATCTCAGTTGAGGAAAAAAACTGGAATCTAAATTTGTGCATTCAACTAAAATGAAGAGGAAATTTTACCTGGAAATAGTATTTTTTCATAGGATAATATAGAGTTTCTTGTGTACATTGTTTTCCCTGCTGCACTGACATGCAGAGAGATTGATCTTAAGCGAATTGCACACACATGTAACTACAGCCATCTATGTGCACATACTGGAGCATGTGACAAAGGAAAACAAAACCACAGGCTTTGAGTTCAGACAGTAAATCTTTTGAGGACATTTTCTCCTCATTTCTGTGAGAAAGAAGTCTCAGCTTCTCCTGATGCTGTGTGTTATCTAACTCTGTTGCTCCACAAGTGTGCTTTCTGAGGTGGTGTGCCTGCCCCACGGGAGGATGGCTGATGTGGCCAGGTATAAGAGGCAGAGGAAGTGTTTACATTTAGGAGACTCTCATATTGAATACTTAAATGACTTACTGGTGAGCACAGCTTCAAAAACCTAAGGAGAGTCGCAGTTTGGTGTGTGTTGAGTGTGCACTATGTTATGCATTTAGCTTCAACTATAAACCATTTGCTGGGCTTTAGTAACTCTGATGTTTAGTCTTTGCCCCCCCCGCCCCTCCCCGTTTAGACATTAGTAGCCAAGTGTTTTGCCTCTGTATGTTGCACTTTTTTCTGATGTAGTCATCAGATCAAATTATTTATAAAATGAGGACATCCTTTTGGACTTAGTGTGTAAACAGTCTTAAATATGTGCACAGGCAGAGAGATTCTTCTCTGTTTATCCACAGTTGAAGGCTAAACATTAATAAATGCTAACATTAAATAGTGGGATTTTTTTTCCCCCCTCATTCTTCAGTGAAATTTTCCCTTTACGGTTCAGATTCCTTCTCTAGATTACCCAAAGAACTTTCCCCTTGCCCTTGATCAAGATACTGGTTGCAGTATTTCTCTGCTACTGTGAATATTGTGAGCTAGAGTAAGCAAGTGGTTACTCTGGAGTGGTTCCTGCTGGACAGGTATTAATGTAATCAAAACCATGTCTGCAGTGCTGGCACGTGTGTTTGAGGGTAGGATCTACTATCTTCAGACAATATGGTGACTCCAGGACTCTTAATTCTGGAATTACTGGTGGGAATGGGAAACATGCCACCAGCTCACCAGAGTACCATTTGAGATTTCCTTGGAGCCAAGTTGTTCTTGGGCTTTCCAAGATATCTCAACAGGCAACAAATCCGTCGTATGGATTTGGGGTTGGTGGGGAGGGATTCTCAATAAAGATCATAGGTGACTGATGATTACTCCAACTGCTGCAGCAGAGAGACTCTTCTTTTGCTCTTTGCTTTTTGAATACTGTCTCTGCTTTTGCTGGAGACCTGGGAGCTGCCCACCCAAGAGGCTGCCTTCAGCTGGACAGGGAGATGGAAAAGCAAGCTGTAAAATGGGGTTTGAGAAACGTACATCTTGCATAGGTCTTAAAGGTATCTACTCCTGCCAGGGTAATTCCATTTGTGCATTTGTTTCAGCTTTCTGGCTTCTGTTTTTTGCCTATTTTAACAAAACTTGAAACATCCTCATAGCCAATGACAGCAAGGTTCGCAAATCAAAACCAAATCTGAGCATAGCACTACACTTGAGTGAGCTGTGCTAATCTAAGACAAGCTTCTGTTTCCTGCTTGGAGCTTCTACCCCATGCTCTCGTTTGGCTCCTGTACAGCACTGTGTGCTGACAGGCACCTTTGAGGCACAGATCAGTCAGAGAAGTGTCTGTGGTGGCAACTGCTCCAAGCTCGGTATTTCATGTGCTTATTGGCTACCTACTCGTGGTTAGGAAGTAGGTGTTTGGAGTCATGTAGGCTAGAGAGAAGTCCTACATTTGTGAATTAACACCCATACTGGAGTGGTGTCAGGTCCTTTTTGTGTTCTTATGGTTAGACAAAAAGCTTAATTTGTCAATGAAAGTATTTCCCATAAGAAGTCCGAGTGCAAGCAGTGTGTGAGCAGAATATTTTAGGCAGCGAGTATGTTGAACTGATGGAGTCCTGCATAGCCCAGCACTGCGGTTTGCATAAAAACAGCCCCTTAAAGACCCTGTGGTCTTGTGTTCTATCAGCAGCTCTATGACTGACTTTCACTTTCCATACAGTATGAGAAGAGATAGAGAAGAGAATTTGCCATCAGTTTTCTCTGCCTGCATTTTTCCAGACAGTTTGGCCTCAACAAATTGTACAGCCTCCCTCTTGTCTGCGTGGGAGAGTACAGACTGCTGCTGGAGGCAAGGAGGAGAGATTAACATTCATCTGTTCTCTCCCCACTCGCTTTTCCATCCCGTGGGCATGGGAGACTTATGCATGTTCCGCTCCTTTGGGGTATGTTTCTACTCACTGCCCTGATGGGAAGACCACAGAGACGCCGGTAAGGTTGTGCAAGTTTCACACTACTGATTAAATAGGCGTATGAGGAAGTCACATGCAGTGTTTCCCTAGAAGGGGTCAGAGAGGAAGATGGAAGGACCGGCATAAGCCTTGGGTTGCTCACTTGCTCAAGAGATCTCCTTTTCCAGAGTCTGAGCACATTGAGGGCTTCATGCAGTCTGCCTCCTCACATGGGTCTTCCATGAAAAGTGTGTTTTGACACACTTCGAAAAGTCTGTTCCAAGCAGAGATACTTGCTTCTTTGATCTTTATTCTCTGTTTTAATGTTACACGTACAGCCAAAAAATCTGATGGGGAAAGAAATGATGGGAGGGGTTTGTTTATTTTGGGGGGTTTTTTAAGGAAAGTTTTTTTGATGTAGAAGCTGAAGTTGTTACTGTATAAATGTGTACAGTATCCATACATAGCAGGGGTTGGTAGCACTCATATGTAACATGAGGAGTTTTACTTTCACTTTGTGGCATTGTGAGGGACAAGGACGGGTTTTGCAAACACATTTTTCTGAATGACCCTGCTGCAGGGGAGCTCTCAGCTGCTGTTGTCTTTTGGTACCCATTTACTCTACCTAGGAGTCAGGTACCATGGTGGGTGCACGCCACGAGGAGTGTTGTATCTGCTTGCTCTTGCTCCCTTCTGCACAACACCAGCCTGCCTGTGCAGGAACAGCAACGGCCTCATTGTCCCCAGCATCTCCTGCTGCTGCTGAATTAAGGGGTCTCTCTCAATTAGAGCCAGGTATTTTTCTCCTGGTGCTCGCCATCCTAAATGGGGTGTGGTTGATAGTCAGCATTTACTAATATAGCACTGTGCAAGGTTTGTTGTCGATGAAATGGAGCTGGGAGGTCGTGCTCCTTCCTCAGTTAGTAGCTCCTGCAGGAGAGAGGGCAGTAGGCCTCTTCCTATCATTTCCAGTGCTAGCCACTGCCTAGTGGGATGTGATGAGCCATGGGCCACTGCCTCTGGCCAGGTGGTGATGGATCTGCCATTGTGGACAGTGGTTCTGAAAACTGTGGAACCTGGGGAGCCTTATGAGTGGGCAGCCAGCACTTTGCATGAGGTGGTGGAAGAGTACAAAGGTGGCAGTTTTTTGAACGTTACAGTGAGGATTTTACCTGAGGTAGCATGTGTATTGCTTACAGTGTCAGGGAAATTCTATAGAGCTTGTTTGAACTTCTGAAAGGATGTTGCTAACAGGCATCAAGTGTGGTGAGGTCAGTACAAGAAGAACAAAACCTCTCATTCAGATAATAGCAGGGAAAGGGAAATACTGCCACGTGTGGGATGGCTTCAGGCTAAACTGGTCCGTGCAGTAATTTGTGCAGCTCTCAAGAAACGTACTATGGGTTTGAGCTTCCCAGCTCAGACAGGTCTATGTTCATGTTCCAGGCTTTGGGAAAGCAGGAACGTCACCATCTGTGTCCCACTTCATTTCAAAAAGAAAATTAAAAAAAATCTTGAATGCCAGCCATCTGCTGATATTGCATCCAGACTTTATCCCGGTATCTGGGGGCAGAGGAGGAAGATAGTTTCTTAGGGGAGAGGCACTGTTTAAAGAGAAAGAGCTGCCTGTACCTGAGGTGCTCCTGGATCCAGAAACCATCAGAGAAGCATGTGCAGGATGGCTTGGCGTCTCAGTCCGTCCACTTTCTGTAGTACCAAAACAGTCTGGCCTAGAGAGACTGAATCTGAGTCCCATCCTGCTGACAGTCTGCAACACTTGGTTTATGGATTATTAAGAGGAGATTTGAGCATTTCTGTGAAGTGGATGCCCAGTGATGGATGGTTAAGAGACACCATATTGATGTTTGACACAAAAAAGATGAGTCACTTTTTCTTTGTAGCCTGGTCGTTGGACATAATGTTGTTTCAGAAATACATTGGGTTGTGGTTTTGTACAAGCTATCTATGAAAATAGGCCCAGAGTCTCAGTGGGAACTGATATGGGCCCTTGGCTGGACACAGAGCAAGAGCAGACTTGCTTCTCTTAAATTCTTACAACAGATCTCCCCAGCAAATGCCCACTGAATTTTGATTTGGTTATAAAGGTGCTTTTTCAACATGTAATTTTTCTGTGTTGTATTCTCTTCTCCTCTGTATTACAGCAGTCAAGTGCTGCTTCTGTCCTGATGGCTCTGTGTGAATGTGAACACAAGTAGGGCAGTAGAGAGTTAAAAAAAAATCTATTAATTAAAATATTTACATTGGAAGCTGCAAAACATTTACTCTTTTAGTAAAACAAACTTCCCCATTGTTCTTGTATGATTGCTACAGTTGCTCTGAAAATAGCCAGGAAGAGGTTGTGCTCTGAGGAATTTTACTCTGTTGGCAGGGGAATAGAAGGGTTGGGATACTGAAGTGGGTTCTTGGTCAGTGGCTCTCTTTCGTTCAAATCTTTCTGTAGCGTGGACAGAAGATCTCTTCTTCCTAAGGAAAAACAAAAAAACTAACCAAACAAATTTAAAAGAAAAAACAAACCCCATAGTGGTGTAACTGTATTGTCATATTATTCTGATAATGTCAAAAAAATTAATGATCATCAGTAGAATCTGAGAAAATGGTATTTACAGGATGAAAGGTTTATTTTTTAGCACTCAGTGTGTCCTAGTGTACGCTTAGGGGAAAAAGGACCAGAGATGGCAGTTTGGACCCTGCCTGGGGACCCCCATGCTGCTGTCCCCATTTTGCTGGTGGGGAATGGCAGTGCAGCGTGGTGAAGGATGTCACCTCTCTGTGATACAGAGCACCTGTGGGTTCCTGCTGGGGTCTGTTGGCATCATGGCTGCAGCTGCTCAGTGTTGAAAGAAAACCAAGTGAGGGTGCACCTGTTTTTTTACTTTAGACACCTTTAGTAGCATCACTACAGGAGAGGTAGGCAAACATGAAAAGTGTTTGCTTCAAATCCTTTAATTCCCACTGTATCTCTCCCCAGATAACTGGATTGAAAAATTAAGTGTTGTTTATTTGTTTTTTTAATGGTTTTCTCTTGTGTGCCATTTCACCATTGCACATTTCTTAACTTTTCCACTCTGGCATTGGATTAACAGGCTTCTGGACTTTGTGACCAGGACACTGGAAGGGCTAAAAGAATGTGAAGGGTTTGGTTTGGTTTGGTTGGTTTTTTAGGTCCTTGATTCACACTCCTCACTCTAGGCAGACTCAGAGCTTTTCAGGTTGTCAAATGGGAGGTCTCTCTTCTGCCCTAGTGACTCATGGACTGGCTGGATTGCAAGTCATGTCATCTCTTCTTAATAGTGCCATGGCAAAGCGTTTGTTCAAGCCTGAGTCTACCCAGACTGTAAATTCTATTGACAATTTTAAGGTTGCAAATTTGTTGGTTTGGTGTGTGGTGTTCTTTCGTCTGGTCTCAAGTATGCCAGACTGTGTCATGTCTACCTACATTATAAAAACACCTTGGTTGCTTTGAAAGGTTGATCTGTAAAGGTGTTAGGAAATTAAATGTACTTGTTCGGGATAGGTATCATTTAAACTTGAGCGTGAGAGTTTTGTTCCATCCGTTTCTTGCATGCTTTACTGGTTTTTAAGAGAGGCTGCATGCTGACGGTTTCTTGGCCTGGAGATAAAAAGTGCTGCTTACCCAGGTTTGATGGTCTGATGGAAAATTGTCTCCACGATGTATAACACTGCTGGGATTATTTCTAGCCATTACCGTTGGTCTCATTTTACAACCGTTCACATTGTAATTTGATGCTCATTTAATTTAATGAGAGGATGCTGCAGACTTACTTATGACTCTGCAGGACAACCTGTACGCTTTGGCCACCTCTGTTAGCCCTGCCAAAGGAGGAAGAGCGCGTTTCTTACAGGACATGTTACAACATCTTTAATACCTTTATTATCCACGCTTCCCAGATTGCCGCAAATGGGAGGGCGACTTGCCTGGGGTGTAGATTATATTGGAATGGCAGGAGAAGTTTAACTTTTTTTTTTCTTGAACTGCTTATTAATGGGCTTTTCCTTTTGTTGCAGATGGAATTTCATGACTTGATGTATTTTGAATAGGACGAAGAGATGTGTCTGATAAGGTAAGAGAGAGGGTAAGATAAACATGTTCCTACACAAAACTGTCACACTAGTTGGTTTTTTTGGCTTGAGGATTTTTTTTTTTCTCCTGACAGAACCCTGCAAGTAATTGTGATAATTATTTTTAAGTTAAATCTGCCTCTTAGCCTCTGAGCAGAGACCATCTCTGTTCTGTACAGCTTCTAACCAGTTCTTTCTCCTGGTGAGATGATGTACAAAGGCCAGAAGACAAAAAGCGATGCCCTTGCAGGCACAGGGGTTAGCAAGATAGTCATGCTATCATTTTAGAGCTTTTTTTTTTTTTTTTAAGTAACAGAAGATGTAGAGAAGTTTTTCTTTAGTTTTGAGATGCTGCATCCCTCCACATCCCTACCCCAGATATTTAAAAGTTCAAAAGATCTCGAGCTGTTTCAACTTCTACACTTTAAAACTTGTTTTTCTTGTTGCAGTATTTTCAAGTTTGGACTGTTTTTTATTAGGACAGAGTGTATATGAGAAGAAATGCTTTAGATTTGAGTTTGAAATTTATATTTGCTGTCACTAATGTGCTGAAGGAGCTGCAAGTTTGGTGATCTTCTAAAATTTATCTTCTAATAGTGGTTTTTTTTTTAAGGTAGTGTTTGGGTGGATACTTTTTTCATTTTGGTTTCTACTTCAGAGGTTTCCACTGTTAGAACGGAGTAGATGTCTCTAAAACTCCTAGGTGTTGGGGGAACCATAATCAAACAACAAACAGCCAAGCACAAAAGTAGCATTACCTAGGGATTGTCAATCTTTCAATGTACAATCTACACTGCAATTATCCAGCTCTATCACTTGTTTGTTTCATTTTTGTCTCCCCCTTCTTCCTGAGTCCTGTCCCATTTACAGGCCTCAAAAATCCCTATTGTTCTTTTTGGCTCTTGGTTGGAAAATGTCATGGAAACAGCTAAATGCATGATGCCATTGTATGATGATCAGGACTAAATGACTTTTTCCTTGGATTCAGATATTTCACTCTTGTAGACGCTCTCGAGTTTTTTGGTTTGTCAGGGGTTTTTTGTCCTTTTTTCATTTAAGTGTTATTTTTCATGTAGAGTTAGCCTTTGGAGGATGGCTGCTCATGCAGGAACTGAAAACATTGAATGACTCCTGGCACTGTGTGGTGTATGCAAGAATCAAAGACTTGGTGGCTGCCTGATTGTTGGGTTTTTTTGCAAGTGTTGGACATTTTGTCCGTTCAAGCCACCCTCTTTCAAACTGTTGGATCATGTTATGAATATTTTATCTAAAGGTGTACTCTCTACACGAAGGTGGTCATATGTGTATGGTTGGTGAAACACAGCTCTCCAGGTGAGAGAGTTTGGAGTGTGCAGCGCTGCTACACAAAGCACCTCGCATGCATACCTCGTTTGTTATGTAAACAAGCTGCTTCGCTTGCTCGTGTTCCAACTAGTCCTCCTATACTCCAAGAATGGGTAATTAAAATTGTTTTCAGGACTTCTTAGAGTTTTCAGCCAACGTGCACTGGCACCCCTCTGCACCACCCTGTCACACTGTGCCAGCAGCGCTGCTGTGGCTGGAGGCTGAGGGGTGCCCACTGTGACACTGCCACTGGGGTGTGTGTGCTCTTGTTGAAAAGAAGCATAGCCAGAATGGGACAGGTAGAAGTGCTCATGTTCAGGCTGCTTTGTTCAGATTCAGTTCACTGAGAAGTCTGTTTGTCCAGTGTCGAAGCAATGCTGGGGACTTGGGTGTGCGTCAACAATTGGGATGGGACAATATGGTGAGACAACAATTTAGTCACTCAGCTGCTGGTATTTCCTGAAGACATTATTCTCACATATTATATATGTAATATATAGTATACATATATGACACTGTTTAATTTTATGTACTGCTCTCTTTCGTGGAGTAAATATTGACAAATCTGTGTGGTGTGGCATGGGCAGCTCTTGTAGCACAGCAGCTGATTGCTGTTGTACTGTCTCTCCCAGTGCAAGCTCGGTCTCCCCCAGCCTTGTAAAACAGCCACTGAGGAGGCTCTGTTTCTAGCAAGTTCTGCAACTTGAGGCCATGACACCTCACACCTCCTCTCACCACTGCTTTATTGCCAGCCCCGGGCATATGCAAATTGTAAGGTGGATCCCAGCAACTGGACTGGCATTCAAGTGAGATTTTGTGATGAAGAAGTAGCACTTTCCACTGGCTGTCATCTTCCACCTCTAAAAGGATATATTCTGTCCTCATTTTGTGTGATACCTTCTCAGTGTAAAATTCAGTTCTGAGCTAGAAATGGGTGTATCTTGCTCCCCCTTTCTCTGAGAGGGCTTTGTTTATCCTTTCCCCAGCAGCCTGGGCTGAAGAAAGGCTACTGTCCCACTCCTGGTCCTCCTGTGTTGCAAGAAGTGTCTGTCCTGGTCATGCTTCTTGTCATGGCTGCAGGTGTCACCCATTCTTTCAACGATCCCTAACTACTAAAGATGTCATCAGTGTTACTTCATTTATTTAATTTTTAAACCTTCTGCTCCCTTTCTGCATTCCTTCTCCTCATTTATATTTAGATTTTCATCCTTCCACATAGTCATCTGGATTCTGCCCCAAATATGCCCTCAGGTCTTGACTGTGCCTCCTATCAATGCTTTTCCTTGGTTGCTTAGTTTTCATGGATATTTCCCGACCCATTCCCTTCTGTTTCTTCTTTTGGAGGAGTCAGTCTGGAGCACTCCCATATTTCTTGCTGCCATTGCAATTAAAGGGGTTTAGATCCCATTTAAAGCAACAATAGATGGTCCAGTCTCTGCAGAAATAATCTTGTTTTAATGCTAGCCATGGTGACTTCCTTGTAATGGCTGGCTTTTGGCATCTGTTCCACTGATTACATGACGGGGTAGAATAAAAAAAATTGAATAATAGCTCTTTTGATATTCCTGAAGCCTAGTGATGAAATTATGAGACTTGGCAAGCTTGCAGCGATGCTGATAGGTGCCAGACCTCTCACCCAATATTTTCTTTTCCTTCCCCCATATTTTCCTGTGCCTTTATCTTGCTTCCTTCCGAGGAACCTGGAGCCCTTGTGAATTGCAGGTCCAGTTTAGCATGAAGTCTGCCCAAGAGCTCAGATCATGAATATAAAATCATTCTATAAGGGCTAATCTATTTTCGGAGGTACACTTATGAGATAAAAATGACTTTGATCGCTGAAACAGCATTGTGTCATTTTTGAAAGGAAATGACAAGGAAGTAACTGTTATCAGGCCTATTTGCACCCACTGTTAGCTTAGACCTGACAAATGGTGTCTGCAAGGTCTCTTGGCTTAACAGTTCCAAATTACGTTGCCAATTAATAGTGACTATCTAAAAAGCATTAGGTTGATGTATATTCTATTATTAATAGCTGTTAATGGCCTTCATAATAGTAATCTGTTTTGCAAACATTTTCTGGTTGTTCTTTTCTAACGAGTCTTGGCAGTGAAACCCCCGATTTTACACATGCAGAACCACAGTAACTCGTTGAAGTGTTTGTGTGGGTTTGGGTTTTTTTTTTCATTTTGGGTGTGTTTGTCTTGTTTACCGGGAGTAACGCTTGATTTTGATGAGACCAAATAGAGGCAAAGTCCAGGAATTACTTCTGTCCAAACTGGTACATTGTGATTTCTTCTTGTGTTAGTGCAGATCAACACAAAACTCTTGCATCACTGCTAGATGAATTTTAATAATTTCCTTTGACATTGCCAGTGAATACTTTTATCTCTACAGAAGCCATCTTAGACATCTTAGGAAAACTTTCACGATAAGAAAGGTAATTTGAATAAAATGGTAACAGGTAAATTGAGTTTCTTTTCTTGTATTATTTAGGTGTTATGTCACAATCTGTGGAAAGTACCTGGAAAGCACAAGGAGAAAAATGGGAAATCTCATGCATGAGGAAAAGCCTCTAGATAAGAGTGTGTAGGGGGAGAATATATACATAAATGTAGACATAAAGGTAAATGCTTTTTCCTTTTCTTTTTCTTCCAGAAAATTTTAATATTTGCACAATCTGATGTTGCAAGTTTTAAATGCTTAACACTTCTAAAAGAATAAATTACTTCAATGCCTGAATTTGTAGATAACTGTCAGCTTCAAAGGATCAAGTGAGTTGGAAGGAATGTCTGGAGAACTCAGTACAGGCAGGTATCAGGCAGAATATAGAAATGAGGGGAGTATATCCAGCTAATATAACAGAGACCTAGATGTAATTTTATATATGAATTAAGACTATGCTACAAAATCAGATTTCTGTGGTTCTGCTTTTAGTGTAAATGTAGAATACTCACTTCCCCCTCCACATCTCTGTCACACTAGGTTTCCCAAACTGTTTGTTACAAGAATTGTGTTGCTTCTGTAAAAATTAAGAATGAAAGTTATCCTGTTTAATACTTTTCCAACTACCCTTACAAAAAAGGACTACCTTTGGCTTTGGAATATCCTTGTTGTGAGCTGGCTGGCTCTGTAATGTATAAGTAACTTTACACTCTTGACTAAGCAACTAAGAGAAACTGAAATCAGTACTGTAAAATGCACATTAAAACTATAGGGATGAGATGGAAAGAGCCATTTAGCTTCTGCTTGAGAAGTGAACTGATGAGAACTTCCCCTTTGGAGTGTGTAAAGCACAAAGATGAGGAGTAGTTGAGGTGTGCAGTCTCTGGGGTGCTTGTTGCCTCTTTCACTCCACCCAGAGAGCCAAGGCAGGGTACTGAACTGGCCAGAACCACTGGCTTAGACTTCTTCCTAGGGTTGTTTTTCTGACCGACGTCCTCTGGTCTTCAGGGGGAGCATGGGCACAGGGTGCGTGCCGGGGCTGCTCCTGGGGGTTGCAGCTGCCCCTTCAGGGTGGGCACCCACTGGAGCAGAACTGTGGGGTGATGGGAGCACAAGTGCTGGTGCTAATCCCCTGAGCCCACCACCCTGGCTGGACACAGCGACCTTTCATCCTTCCTTGGTGTTGGTGGTGTGACTGGAGCTGGGAGACAGGGAGTGGGGAGCAGGTGACCCTCCCCCTGGTGAGCACACAGGGTACCAGCTCTGTGGCTGTGGACTGGCTGCCAATTTCAGTGATTGAAAATAGTGCTGGCAGCCAGAAACTTCCAACTGCAGCTCTGCTAATGACTGGTGTTGCGGTTTTGGGCAACTCCCTTGGTTGTCTTTGAGTCAGCTCCCCTTTCAGTAAAAAGAGGATGATACTTACTGTTGAAGTGATTAATTACTGTTCTTCAGATATCAAAGTCCTGCCAGGTATCCTTACCCTTGGTGTGGAGAACTTTCTCTGCTTTTGTTAAGCTTGGCCCTAAGAACATGACAGATTTTAGGGACTATTTTGTTT
The DNA here is from genome assembly GCA_013399915.1 of Illadopsis cleaveri. Classification (NCBI taxonomy): domain Eukaryota; kingdom Metazoa; phylum Chordata; class Aves; order Passeriformes; family Timaliidae; genus Illadopsis; species Illadopsis cleaveri. Next base: position 296,333 of record VXBB01014826.1, read on the forward strand.
TGTTTTTTCTCTTTTTTCCTGTTAATTTAGGAAATGGATCTGATTGACTCTCAGCACCGAAGTGTCAACCACCACTACCAAGCTTTTGAATCTCTTCCTCTTTTCCTTTCTCTCTGCATCTCCCTTTTGACTGTCCATTCTTCATATCAAACCTTTCCTAAATTAAAGACAGGCTGCCAGATAGGGTTTAAATGGAAAATTTTAGTTGAGGTTCCTAACAGTGAGGTTAAGGGTTTGCTACTTGATGTAGTGAGATACAGAAATGTTCTGCTTTTTTCTCTGAAACCCATTCCGTGTGAAGGTTGTGCAGTTTCCAAGCTCAGACTTGGCTGCTAACTTCAGACATGCTAGTAACTTGCTGGTTTTTAAAAAATATATAAAATAAACAAGTCTAAAACTAGTATTTGGGGAGTGAAAAATTGCAAAATTCACATATGATTATTAAATTCAACTTAAACGCTCCTAGATATTTAAATTAAAGGAAAATATTAAGTAAGGTACCCAGACAGAGCTCAGAGAACACCGAAAGCTAGTTTGTTGTTAATCTGCCACAAAACAGGTGTTGTCTGGGTTCATGAATGACCTCCAGCTGCAGGTGGTAACTTCCTGCTCCAGGTGGAAGAGAGGATGTGTTGAAGGGGCTGAGAGCTCTCCCTGTCCCACCCATTGGGGTGGTGGGGCTGTAAGGAGCAGGTAGCTCTCAGTGCTTCTGCTGGATGCCTGTCTGCAGCCCAGGCAGCTGAGCACACTGGGTCCCCAAACAGAGTCCCCTCTGTTTACTCTCTGTGGCCCTCCTGATTGTCAGACAGCAGCCAGGGCTCTGGTGACTTGTGTTCTTCATAAACCCCAAGGAATGGGCTTTAGTTTTAGAAAACATAGTCTTTGAAATACATTCAAAGGCTTCTGTCCCCAAAATGAGCATCTGGTGTCTGTTCATCCTGTCCTGCTAGAGCAGATCATGACCTCTCACTCAGTGATTTCTATAGTGACTCCATAACTTCTGGTGTTACCTTAGAGATGTCCTTTCCTGACTAAAAATGACAGTAGGAGGCCTGTCTCATTTTTGTTTCTCTTTATCCATGGAGAGATGCATTATAGTACCTGGATGTAGTATAATGCATAGTGCTTTTGTTAAATACAAGTTGCTATCAGGAGAGAGACATAGATGGATATCATAAACTTTGTTTCTTCAAACCTGCCTTGTCCATACTTGAAAATCACTTGATGTTCCTCTTTTATCCACACAAAAATTGGAATTTTCCAGCACCAATTAACATTAGGTATAGCAGCAGAACAGTAGATTGCTGTCTGTCCTGGAGCTCTGGCAAAAGCCTTGGAGCCTTGGAGCACTTCAAAGACAAATGAACTTTGATTTGAATATTCCAACAGTGTGTAGGGAGCAGCAGGTGCTTCTGAAGAGTTGTGCTCCAAGAGCCATACTTGTTGGAGTTACCTGAATGCAGAAGTCTGTATTTGTGAATGGATAGCACTGCTGCAGTGGGAAAGATGTAAGTGCCAAAGGAATTGCACAAGATCTTAGTCAGCTGGATAAGATAGAGAGTGATTCTTGGAGAAACTGCATTTAGCAAGCTTGCTGTCAATGAGTTTCGGAGCATACTATGCTTCATATCAATCAACTGGAATTATGTACGGTCAGGCAGAGAAGATTAATTCTGAATTGTTCAAAACCTTTTCATCTGACCAGAAGCATCTTCTGGGGGCCTAGCTTTGGCTAATGTATTCTTTATCTTCTGAGTAAATTTTGGTAGAGACATTTAGCCATTTTGTTGGTAAGTCACTGATAACCATTATCCTCTTGGATAAGCCAAATATGCAGACTGTTTAAACTCTTGATAGAAGATGTATTCTCTGAATCTTTCACTGTTCTTGTGGTATTTTCTTTCCCAAAGTGAACAGACCAGAAATGCATGTTGCCCTTGTTGTTACTGTTTTTTAGATAACACTCTCCCTCCCTGCCTTGCCTTATACAAAATAATGCTCTTATCCATCCAGAGGTTACGCTTCCTCGCTTAGCTGCAGATTTGTGCAGGAAATTCAGTGTCTAGATGGTGTCTGCTGTAACCCCTAGTCATTTTTTACAGGATTGCTGTCTTCCCAAATGCAGTTCCCCAAGGCTATCTCTTGGAGTTGTTTTTTTTTAATTCCTAGAAGTTTGTAATTTTGTGTTATGGCTGTATTAAAACCAGCTGCTGCTCTGACAAGCTATACCTAGCTAAAAGTATACTTTACCAGAAAGTAGCCTTACTAGTTTTTTGCTTACCATTGCTCCAGGTTTCATGTTCTGTACAGATAACAAGAATTGGTTTCATATTTTCCTTCTGATACCTGGTAGTGGCAATGGACAGCATTCCATCAGGCCCCCAAAATA
>VXBB01014826.1:298785-364133 GCA_013399915.1 Illadopsis cleaveri
AAAAAAAAACCAAAAAAAAAAAACCAAAAAAACCAAGAGGAAGTACATGGTGTCATTACAAATAGCACAGGATTTTGTATCACTGAACTTCTTGTACTCTGCAGTTTAGGTTTATGTGAACATAATTACAGCTTTGAATTCTTTCTTTTAAATATTGCATGTATGTGGGGGAGTAGTTGTTTTGTTTTTGCTAAGTAGCATTTTTCCAGACAATTGCATTCATACCACTTGTGTTCTTTTTTGAAGGTTAAATTTAATATTGATAGGGTTTTTTGGTCTAGTTTTTATATGAGATTAAGTACCAGACAGTTGCACATTTACCATCAGCTAATAGTCAAAAGGTAGTCTCACAAAGACTTGGCTAAAACTAAATGAATAGCTCTCAATTTCCTGTGGGTGTGGGGTTTTGTGTGTGTGTGTGCACTGCTTACCAATAAGGAATGGAGCAGTTTTTTTCTGAGGTAGCTATGCTGCCAACTTTTAAACTGCTGGAGTAATTTTGTTAAACAGGAGGAAGAAAAAAAGTTCATAAATTGTCAAAAGGAATTTGACTGCAAAGTGTGCCAGCAGGGTTGGGTCTGTTTTTCCTCCTCCATTTTATCAGGAATAAAGTAGGATTGTTGCTTTTGTACCTTATTGGCCTTTTGCTTTCAAATGGTGAGCCTCAACAGTATACTGCTTTCATGATTTATTTCAACAGTTGCCCGTGAGTGTAGTATTTGAACACACCTCATGGAGATTAAAAAGGTCAAGACTTTTACTTCCATAGAGATGTTGTACACAGCCTCATCTTGGGCATCTTACTGTGAAGTGACTCAAGTGATTGCCTTAGGGCAGTGTGGGAAGGCTGTGGGTATTTGAGTGATGGTACCCTCCCACCAAAGCCATCTTCTGCTGGTCAGGGAATGCTCTGTTTGGTCTGTCTGTTACAGGCTCAGATGAATTTTACCTCTAATGTATACTAGTGTTGTCGCTTTAATCCTGTGCATTGCTAGGTGTTATTCTAATGATGGCATGCTATTTCTTTTACAAAGAAGTGTGCACTCTCTGGCCCTTACCCTAGTCTGTGCTGTTAAAAGACAGAGAAATGAGTAGACCTGACTGTGTCCCACTTAAACTACCTCTGGATTTCTTGAGTAGACAACTTGGAAGAACAAATTATCTCTGTCCTTTTTCTCTCTGCTTTCTTCTCCTGACTTGCAGCTTAAAATACCATCCCCTTTAGTAGCCTTAAGAGAGGTAGATGATGAAGTCTTCGTTCTCTGAAGTTGAATTAGTTACACCATGAATCCCACTAATAAAACTCAGTGGAAGTAGAGCTTTTTGACACCATACTAGAAGGATATCCAACAAACTTTTACTGGTTGAAAAACATGCTTGGGATATACCTGTGCAGCTTGCTGTGTAACTTTTTCCTTTTGTGATCTTTTGTATGGCCCATGCTGCCTAGAAAACTTGGCATTTCTACCAAGAGAGGTTGTTGGAGAACTCTGCAGGGATGTCTCCATTATCTCTCTAGCAGTTGTTAAATGTGTGCTCCATGTGTCACTGACTCAGGGAGCAGCTGTTGTTCCTCAGCTCTGGTTTGAGGGTCGGAGCCAGATGAGGGTGTGTTCTTGCTTCTGCGGTTTTCAGACATGGTGTGACGAAATGAAAGGAATAAGACAGCTTGCTCTGAATAACCCTGATGAAGAGTGAGTCTTGAAATGATTTGTAGCTCTGATTACTTAACACACAAGAGGAGGTGAAAACTCTTGTTTAACGTAGACTTCAGCAGGATCAGTAGTTATGGATCATCTGCAGGATGATCTGAAGTTCTGACACTGGTTTCAGGTGAGACCTGGTATTACATGAGATTTGAGTGAAAGTAGCAGTGGCCACTGTTCAACAAAACCAGACATGATAGTGGTTAATACAAGGTATTCTCTTACAATATTAAAGTTCTTTTATTAAAACAAGAAAGATTACTGTATGGCCAGATGTTGATGGATCCTGGTGCAAGAATCAAAGCAAGCAATACTCTTTAGGGACTAGTGAGTCATACAGTTTGGAGATCCTGTGCTGTCTGTCATGCAAGACAAGTTCACATTTGCATAGGCTTCCTTTTTTTCATGCATGGCTTTGGTTTTCACTACTGATTAAATTTTAAATTATTTCCTTATGTTTTTAGCTGTTGATGTACTATTAAAGTGTTACTCTTTTTCTGATTGCTTGTCCTCTTTCATATGTGTGTATATATTCTTCTTATTAAAGAAATACGCTTTTATTTAATTGTAGAATAGCACCTGAAGAATAGTTGAAGGTGAGGGATAGGCTTTCTACGTTACTTTTCTCCTGTTTAAAACAAATTGAGACTTATGTGATATTTACTAGCAGTCTCTTGCTGATCCAGGGATATAATTTTTAAAGACCAGGTCCTGAGAGTATTCTTTTCATTTGGCAGGGGTTACCATGAGCTTTTCGTGTTCAGGCAGTGGCTGGGACATAGAAACACAACCATGCAGATTGCTGTAGGTGGGAATGTGGTTTGTATAAATAGTTTACTTAGCAGGTGATGAACTTTTTCCCTAATCATTTAATTACTTAATTTCAGGAAATCTTTGGGGGAAGAGAATGTCTGGGAAGCTCTGCCAGACACCTACGTAGGTGTGGCAATAGAGAAAGAAAGGGACTATGACATCTGAAGTTGGATGCAGGGCAGAAAGTGCTGGAGCAAGAGTTGGCCAGAAATGCTGAAATACAGATTTTGGGGAGGCAGGACATGAGGATCTCAGGTGGTTAGCCCAACAGCAAGTCACTTGAGCCTTAGAGTTTCCACCTGTGTGAGACAATTTATAGTACAAGCCTCAGAAGTACTGTGAAAGTACTAAATTAATGCTTTCAGTGGAAGATCACAGGATGCTTTGAATAAAGCTTTACGAAAGTGCACAGTGTTCTTGCACACAAACTATTTGGTATTAATAGTATCTCTTAAATGACAAGGAAAGTGAAATATGCCAGATTTGTGAAGCTGGAGAAATGTTTGCTCGTTATTTTGAAAGAGATAGAAAGTGCAGATGGAGAATTGAAACCTAGGGTTGGAGCAAAAAGTCCTATAGGCTGTCATCATGGATGTGGTTTGGAAATCCTTCATTTTTTTACCTTGTGTCTGTCAATTGGCTTTGTAGGTGGCTGAACATATATCTGGGCAGGTTGAGAGGGAAGAGGGTGTTCACCAGTGTGGAGCAGCGCAGGGCAGAGGAAGCTGCTGCGCAAACTCTCTATTTGAAGATGTGGCAAACCAGGAACTGCTGTAGTCCTTTTCTTAAATAGGAAATACATGCAGCCACAAAAGGCAAGTGACTGGCTGGAGCCTATAATAGAAATATAAAGCTGCAAGAGGTAGTCTTTCAGTCTACTCCAGTGTTTGGATAATACTTCAAAAGCTGAAAAATAGGCCCATGTGCAACCTGCCTGCAGAATAACAATTGGCAGCATTTTAACCTGCATGTCCATGATACGATTGTGCTTTCATAAAATTGCAGAATGTTTTGGCTTGAACTTTCAGGATCATCTTGTTCCAACGCCCCTGCCATGGGCATGGGCACCTCCTACTAGACCAGGTTGCTCAGAGCTCTGTCCAACCTGGCCTTGAACACTTCCAGGGATGGGGCATGCACAGCTTCTCTGGGAAACCTGTTGCAGTGCCTCACCACTCTCACAGGAAAGAATTTATTCCTGAAGTATAGTGATGCCCTTATCTGTGCTGCCTGGTGTCACTGAGATGAAGGGGCTCTTCATAGTGGGGGGATCATTGCAGCCCTGTCCCCAGCTTCAGAGTGTCTCTGTCCTGCCCGTGCTCCGGTTTTCCTCTGCCACAGGCTTGATGTGGGCTTATGAAAATGGTTTGGTGTCTTGAAACCAGCTCACAGAGAATGGGAGAGATTCCCATTGTCTCAGATGGCTGGAGCTTCTTGCTGTATTTCAGTTGAGTTGTTAACAGTGAGGTGTGACCTTTCTGTGAGCAGGTGAGAAGTGAAAGTTGTGCCTCTGCCTTGCTTGGATACTAGCATGCTCAGAAATGAGGAAATAGCTTTAACTTTGTGATGGAGGCCAAAACACTAAAAAAAACCCCAAACCCACTTATTCAGAGAAGTGAGTCCTCAGCTTGATTATTTAGGAACAACTACATGATGTTCAGGGTGTGTTCTCCTGATGGACAAGTTGGCCATTGTTTGTTAGGTATGGCAGATGAAACATTTCATTTTTAAATGAGCTGTGGTAGATATGTTCTAATATCCTAGGGAAGGCTTTGTGGCTAGTAATTAATTCTAGTAATTCATTCTGCTGTTGGGCTAGAGTTCAACAAATGGTTGCACAGGTTTTACTTAGGCAACACTTACCTGAGGAGCTGTGTTGAAATTTCTTTGACCTTTGTTAAAAAGTTAAAGCCCTATTAAAGTTTAGCCTGGGAGAACACCTTTAGGTCTACATTATATTCCTGTTCTGGGAATAAATCCATGTGGGGAAGACAGCACTGAGCACTTGGTCTGGCATCCATACTCTTCTTTTAAAGGGAATCCTCTCATACAAGCTGTAACATCAGCTGACCTCACCACCTCTGACCCTGCTGTGATGATGAGTTCAGATTCTTCTGCTCCTGCTCCCCTTCATTCTTCTTTTCCAGCACACCACTGGAACACTGGTGCCATTTGTCTAAAAGATAAAGTGCTCTTACTCTAAAAAAGTGACAGTAGTACAATTGAATTGCTACTTTTGTCTATAAATATTACTGCTGTTTAATAATGATGATAGGAATTCTCCTTTTTGGGCTGAAAGCAAAAGCAGCACTATGTTCTGACTCAAGTTCAACCACAGGGGTTTTTTTTATAGCCATTAAATGCCTTATTGTATTTAAAAAAACAAAACTAATATTTTTGTTTTGGAAGAATGAGTATCTGATATGACAGCATAGAGCAAAAGTTTATTATGCATATACAGTTGAAATAAGTTAACTTGTTTAAACTGTACTGTAGAAGCAGTGCTTCTGCATTTGAAAAAGTTTCATGACTTCATATAACCATATCAACATGTTTCCATAGTTAATTTCCAGCCTACAATTGTATTATCCCCTGTCTAATGGAACATCATAATATTAAGTAAACTAATAACCCTAATGTTAATGTTGCTGATGCTTTATTAGATACTACATAAAGAAAAAAAAAAACTAAACACCAAAACAACAGCAAGACAACCAACTGCAATTCTACACTGTCTTAACCAGGATATGTTTTAACTTGTTACGTTTTTCTGTAGGGTGAAGTGGAGGTCACATCTAAAAATGCCATATCCAATGCTCAAAATGGACCAGCACACAACAATGTGCTGAACTGTTATGTACTGTTGCTTGCAAGGGCATCAAATGTGCACCCAGTGCTGTTCAGTGCTTTTCTGCAGAGAGGAACAGACTTCATGCTGGGCATTTATGTATGTCCACATATATGCAGCAAATAGAGAATTAATGTAGTGAGTATGAATGGGTGATGAGGCAATGTGATTACTTGGAAAGGGAAGGGAGAAGTAGCAGCCTTTAGTTGGTAGAAGTGAGGTAGTTATATTTCAAGGTCACTAGTGATTATACTGAACAAAGCTATTTCTTTCTAAATTTGAAAACGCCACCAAGAATCAGAGATGTGGCAAGTATATCCTCTGTCACACAGGGTGTTAATTTCCTTTTGGTGTGGGCTTATTTGAGTAGTCTGAATGTTAGCACAGGCCAGTCCAACTCTGTACGTTATGCAGAGGGTAGGGCTACATTCGGGAGAGACTGTACATTGGAAGGCAGCTGGGATGGTGGGAAGAAGCTAGCAAAACACAGAGGCCTTGCAGCACTGCTGAAGGACTGGATATGTTTTTTGGATGCAAAAGCCAAGCATGTCTTCTTGGAGCATATAATGTTTTACCAGTGTGTGATTGCACAGGATGATTACTGGAATAGAGTCCATTTCTTACGTGCCTGCAGAAAGAGCTGAGAGATTGATTACAGTTGGAAAACCTGTTTTACTGTTAGACTTTTTTAAATAGAAAGCTTTGCATGCTCGCTTCAGGTGAAGTGGATGAGTTGTATTTTGCAAATATCTATAGAGGAAAAAAAAATACAAGACTCTTCAGTTTAGTAGGAGGAGGTGTAATGAGATTGAATAGCTGAAAGTTGAAACCAGATGAATCTGGGCTACTTGTAACACACAAATTATTAAACAGAATAAATTATTTGCTAAAACAGCTCCCTTTGGACATGATGGATTCCTAATCACTTGCCTGGGAATTAGACTACATGTTTTTAGCAAGGGAGAGTATTTCTCTGTATGTACATAGCAAGCCATATATCTGATGTGGGTCTGCGGCACACCTTGGGTAGAAGGTCAGACTGGTGATTGCAATGGTCTGTTCTGTTTTCCACACCTGTGGGACGTGGGTAGAGACCACCTGATGCTGTGAAACACTGTATCAGCCCAATCTCCTGAGTATCATCTCCAGGAGGCTGGTAAGGTTTTCTTGGTTTGTTGTTTCTTTTCTCTCTTTGGCAAATCTGGGCTTTGATTCCTGTTTTAGAAGGGAGAAAACAGAGTTTAAATCCTGGCCACCCATCCATGTGGAGAGTGGCTTCTGTAGCTACATTACAGGCCTTCTGAGGGGCTTTGGAGTTTTTTATTTAATAGTTGAGGGTGTGGGATTCTTTGGCTTGTTTCTTTGAGGAAGGAGTCAGATTAAAGGAGTCAGATAAGTCGAGTTTTGCATGGGTGCAGGTATCCTGCTGGAGAAAAGAATGGGACAAACAGAATAAAGAGGTAAATGGACTTACGATCAAGGGTTTTATTCAATTTTTGTTTGATCTTATGGGAAGTAGGGGAATTTGCACAGGTCATGGAAAAAGAAAAATTAATGCACTAGGGAGCTTCCATCGTTAGGTTGGTTTTCCAGATTCACTCCGTATCAGTAACAACGGATTATTTTTCTTTTCCTGATGATTCTTTGTTCATCCGTATAAAATAAAATCTGTGTTAATCTAATTTCAAATAGAGAGGGGTTTCCATCTTTGTGTCAAACTTCTGGCACACTTTTTGTGTTGCAATGTGTTCCACAGGGAGAGGCAGATAACACTAGTTGAGTTGCCTGCCTGCCTCTGGATGTGCCTCTTTGGGTTGGAGTCGGAGACACGAGGTAGAGCTGTGCAACAGTGCAGCACCTGGGCAGTGGACCCAAGATGGCAATTCCATATTATTCACAGGGGTATAAATAAAATTCATACATGGAATTTAAAAGCAAAGGAATTGCACTTCTTGTCCCCACAGTAGCAATGCTTGTGTAGAAGTCTCTATCTGGAGATGGAGGATATAGGATATATTAATATATCCTATATTGTATTGGTGGGGAAGACTTTGGTAGGGAATGGAATTTTGTGTTTTAATGACAATCCAATGTTCTCACTGCATTTGTGATGTTACAGTAGAGCTCTGTTTCACTGAATATGGGAAGCTCCCTGAGGATGGCAGAGAAAATGCCACTGCCTTCACTTCTGACACGTATTATGTGTGAATTATTTATGGTACTTCATTGCAAATGGAGTGTTCTGTAGTATATTTGTAAATAATGAATTCTTTATGATAGGACATATAAGTCTGTGGATCCTATGTCATGGAACTAGTTTTCTAAATACACTTTATGATGAGATACGTGTCCCTTTTCCCAGGCTGTCCTATAATAAAGTATCTTTGTATTCCTGCTATGTGTTATCAATTCTGACTCCTAAATGATATATGGGTAGGTATATATGTAGAAGTTTGTACTCTTTCTTGTGAATTGATATGGTGTTATGTTCACTTTATATTTCGTAGGTACTTTTATAAGTTAACAGTCTGATTTTTGTGTTCTGTAAAATGAAGTTAGTGAAAGATTTATGTACCTCATAAATTAAGTTTGCTTCTTCTAACTTTCCTGAAGAGAATGTATTTTGTAAGACAGTACTCATTTTTAAAAAGATATTAATTTTTTTTATAATAAGAACTAGTTTCTGGTTATGCCAATAGTTTGTGGGGGTAATGAAAATGCTAATTGCAGTGTACAGTTCAGGATGTTGAAATAAGAAATGTGGGATGAATGCCTGTTTGGCCCAGTACATGACTTTGGGTATAACATTTTCCCTTGCTTTTCTGTGCTGCCACATTGGGGGACTTGAGGTTCATCACCAGTGGGTGGGGTGGCTGAAGGGGTTGGCATTGCCTGTGCTGACCAACTGACTTGTGCAGCTCTCTGGTGAGCCAAGCCAGTGAAAAAATCCCAGTTGGAAAAATAATTTTCAACAAGGGAAAGGCCAGTTTGTCAGCAGCCCATTTCAGTAACCTGGTTTTCTGTGTGGTGCACAGTTGGATTGGGCTATCTCAGTGAAGGAGCAGCTGCCTGGGGTCAAGGGTGGGAGCCCTGGGCCAGGTGGGAGGATGGCTGTGCATGGTCACATGAAAATGTGACCATGACTGCAAATGGTGCAGCTCTATTACCATCTTACCCACATCAGCTGAGCTGGTGTGATTTGTTGGTTACAGTGCCATGTGGATGAGAAATGTGCCAAGAAGGAAAAATGGTTTCTTTTTGGGATGCTAAAAAAATAAAAGGAGTACTGTATTTTCAATTTCCAACGGATAAGGTCTTCCATTAAATTATCTTCTGCATACTCTCCCTGGGTGTGAGCCTGGTCCCCGATGTCCTCTCCTCATCCCCCCATCACTTCCCATTCTCTCTGGCCCATAATTACTCTCAAGAACTCAGTACCAGTGACCAGTTTCGCAGCTAATGTACTGTTGTAAGCCTTTTGAATTCCCTCAAAACGAGAAGTTAATGCTGGGTGCCTGCCTGGCCCCGTGCACTGCTGCAGTTGCTTAGCAGCCAGCGGGAGGCACAGGGGAGGAGCGCCTCAGCCCTCCCTGAATCATCTGCAGGGAGACAGGAGAGCACAGATATTACTGGGGAGCTCTGTTAACATCTTGCTTTCTGCCTCTCCTGCATGCTCACACACACTCTCACCTGCCTCTGCTCAGCAGCTGCTCACTAGCTGGGAAACTGGTGGAGTCTCCTGCATTCAAGCAGCCCTCGCTGCATGCAGGCTCGCACGGAAAGAGCAGCAAACCCATCCCAGGCAACCCCGAGGCCTTGGTCCACAGCATCACAAATGTGCTGCATGGATGTTTTACCACCTCTTGAAAGAGTGGCCTTGGTCAGGTGCTTCAGCTCACAAGGTCATGGTTTCGCACACTAACCTCCTAAGTTTTCCATTTTTAGTTCTAGGTTGCTCATTGCTTCTCATCGCTTTTCTTTGCAGGCTCTGACAGAGTAGTTCTGCTCAGTGTTCCTATGTTACCTTGGAGAAATCTCCAGCTTTCATCCAAAAGTTGTGGCCTCTTCTGTCGCCAGGACTGGTAGTAAAGGACACCAGCCCCTGCTTTGGTCACACTGCTGCAAGGTGGTTGAGGTCTTGGATAGAGGATGGGCTATGACTGGGGAGGCTGAGGTGTGCTGGATTACTCTGAGGTTGCCTCAGGGGAAAAAAACACTCTGAAAACACAGTGGCCAAAAATGACGGTGTCTGTTCAACTGCCATGGCAGTTTTGTTACACTTTAGGGCAGGAGGCACAGTCTTTGTAAAAAGTGTAGGTACTGAGATGTCATTTGTAGAACTTCAGCTTTGTTCCAGAGGGATTTCTGTAAATCTGACCAGAGAAGAGAGAATTAAGAGTGCCTCAAACCCCTGGTATATCCGATTAACCAGCTCACTGCATATCTTGCCCTGGTTGTAAATGTCAAGGTAATGTATTGTTTTGGAGCAGAGGCTGTCTCAAAGCTGAGAAGTGTCCGCTGCAGTGGGATCCTTCCTTGCTTATTTCTTCTTTAAGAACATTTATTTCTGATGGGCACCTCGGATTTCAGAGACGTGAATGATGCAAACAGAGCTGTAACAGTCACACATCAGCCAGTTTGGTGTGTCATACTTTTCATTTTAATGCAGATTCCTAGATAGCCATAAACCTAGAGTTAGAGGAACAAGCACATGATTTATATGAAGAAATATAATAGTGCTTAGATTTTCTTTTTATAAGGCTAATTGTGTTAATTTGCTTGAGACACAATTATCTCAATGGGATTGATTTGTTTAATTAACTCGGGATGCCTGCAGGTGAAATAGTGAGTATAAATAGAAGGACAGTGGGGAATGCATCACTAATGTTTGTATTGCAGAAGGATTGACTCATATGTAAATGAAGTGCTGCAAGCCTGCCAGGCTAACCTACTTCTGGGGTGGTTTCTAGATATAAAAAAAAAATCTCATGCTGTCATGCATAACACAGGGCTCGTACACTCAGGAATAAGGTGGTGAGGAGTGTACACTGTAGTACTAGGGACAAACACACCCTCCTGGTGTAAATACCTTGCGTACGAGCACTTCCATGAGCACTGCCAAGGGATGGTGTCTGAAGGATGTAGTTTGTGCCAGGCCACTGTGATGGCACTGCCCTGATGCAACCCAGCAGCTTCTTCAGTGTGTCAGTTCTCTGTGGTGAGAAATGAGGGCACTTTCTTGTTCCAAATGTTGCAAGGGCCACTTCTGAACAGAGCACACGAATACCCTGCATGTAGCGTTCCTGGGATGAAAGCCTGGTGGCAAAGCTTTATATGTTCTCCTGCTCCCAGATTCCTCTGCCTTGCTATGTGGACATACCACTCTGCAGAGGATTAGGTGTCTTAATAGACCAGTTCTGCAACTGTGTGCATGTCCTTTGCCTGCTGTTTGCCAGGGCCCTATCCAACACTCTTAGCATGTCTGTTTTTCTAAGGTAGGTAGTTATGTTCAAAGCCCAAAGGAGAAATTCTGTGTCTTTTCTGTCAGTTTGGTCCTGTACTGTAAAAATCTCAATTCCTACAGATATAGAGGACAGGTTAGTATTTCTGATCTTTTCCCTACTTAAAGCAGATAACTAGTTTTCATAAAATTCTAGTCTTTCTCTGAGTCAGAGATCTTTGTCATAGTTTGTGTGTGGCAAAATATTATGCAAATTGAACATTGAATATAAGCAAAATAAAACTAGATCAACAGAGCACTGCCACAGAACCAAACTAACTAAACAAACACACATTTCCTTTCAGGAGCTCTAAATGCATTGCTGTTTAAAAAATCCCTTTGCTTTTGCATGACAAGAGTGTATAGGAGCACTGTTGTCTTTACCACAATTCTTTTTTTTTAATATCCTCAATAGTTTATCCATCTCCCATTAGTGTGGTTGCTTCAAGCTTCTCCATTTCCTTCTGTACAGAAATCTGTCTTTGTTCCAAATTATTCTTGTCCCCATTTTCTGAGGCTTTTACTACATCTGCTATCTCAAGAAGAGATCAGATTATAAGAGCTGAACACAGCACTCTGATGGAGAACACGCTTCTGATTTATGCTGTGGCACAACAGTCTTGTATGTCTTATCCTTGAGATAATCATGTGAATGCTTTCGTCTTGAAAATGGAGAAAAAATAATATTTCTAAGTTGTATCCTTGTATATCTAGCAGTGTGTTTCCTTTATTTGCTGAACACTTGATTCAAATATTGAGTTACTCCAGAACTGTTAAACCAAACAATCAGTTTTGAGTGCTTCACATTTTTCATTTAAATGCACTTGGCTTTTTATTGATCGGCAGTGGATTTAATTTGTCCCTTGGTCTGGCCTTGCATGGTTCATCTGGAATTCTTTCCAGTCTTCTCTGGTTTTGAACAACTGTAAATTTGTCATCTGTGGGATTTTAGCTGTTCAGATTTTTTGTGGGGAGGGGATACAAGGTGTTGCCTTCCTGTTTTTCAGTTCATTCAAGAGTATGTTATAGACTGCTATCCTGGTATAGAGCTGAGGGCATCTCTCCCCTGACCCTTCTTTTTGAAAGCTATTCGTTTTGTTCTCATGCATTTTCCGTGTCTCTCTGCTGCTTTCAAATCTACATGCATGCTCTCCCTAATAAACCTCGATTTTCTTAGTAGCTCAATTTTATTTCTTTTCCTTGAAAAAAGGATTTTTTCAAATATTTTTTCAAGTAAAATTCCCAGCATCTTTGAATCTGTAGTTACATTAACAAGCCAAAAATATTCATTAACAGCAAAGAGAAAAGTATGGAAATGTTTATCTGTTGGAGAAACTAGGCTTGGAAAACTGTATTTTGTCAGAAATACTAGAGCTGTGTGCACCAAGTCTACAGCTCTTCCACCTTCAGGACACTCTTGCTCCAGCCTTTGCTTGCCTTTTTTTTTGTTATAGCCTAAATTTTTGCGTAGGCTTATTTTGTTTTGAATGCAGAGAACTCTTTTTGTCTTACTGTCACTTGAAATAGTTTGAAATTGTCCTGCTTTATTATTTTCTACCTGAAGGAAAACTGTGGTTGGGGTTTTTTGGGTGTTGGGGCAGGGAGAGTGCTGCTTGATTATTGTACCAAGTCCCTCAGCTTTTTCTCCCCTGCCTTGTTCTGAAAAGATTCTCTTTCCATACATGTCACTCAAAGCCAGGACATCTATATGTGTTTTAAATGTCTTATAAAAATATTGGAACCCTCAAGAAAGGTCACACCTCTTCCATCTTGCCACCAGCCCACTGAGTGCTGTTACTCTGCTGTCAAGGTAGAGACCTCGATCCTTGTGGTGTTTAATATAGATGCTGTTTTGTCCTGGCTTACAAATGTGTGCTTCTGTCCTGCCTGTCATGTGGGGTTTACCAGGCTTTTGACTAGAACTAGAAGTTTACCCAGTAATGCCAGTTTATCTTTTTCAAGTTGATACTACAAAGGCAAGTGGTGGGGAGCCTTTGTAACTCACATCAGTGATCTCCCAGCATCTGTGGTTGTGAGGAGGAGTTTGGTTCCCTTTTGCCTGTTCTGTTTGGGTTAGGGTAAGATGGCAATATCTGAGGATGATTTCACATCTGTTGAAGGAAATATTACAAAGAAACTTTCCTAAAGTTTCTCTGAAACTCAGGAGTTAAGGAATAACAAGAATAACTGTGTCTTCTCCCCAAGACACAGTTTCTGACCCAGTTATGTAGATTTCACTTTCAGGGCTTCACTGACATAAATGAATTTTGGTTCTGCTTTAAAACCACTGCAAGAAAAGGTCTTTGTGTAAGTTTCAGTTTATGTTTGGTTTTTTTAATCTGTTACACCATTGAAGTATTAAATAACTTAATACTGCAAGAGCTTATTCTTTCCAGTCCATGGCTTTCCCCTGAGGAAAAAGTAAATATGCCTCCTCAGAGACACTTTGGAAATGATGCTACACAGATGTGCAGAGATGCACACACACATGTGTACACCCAAACAGCACCGTGAGCTCCACTGTGGAAGCCTGTGGTGTAAGGGGCAAGGTTGTGGAGGAGGTACAGTAAGCTGACCTGGCTGGAAACTGTCTAATACTGAATTTCATTTCAGAAATCATGGACGTATCGTGCTTTTACCATGTACTTATGTGTTCAAAAATATTTTTCCAATGCATTTAATTTCTAAATTATGAATTACTTGCGTGGAAAAAGTTGCAGTGTGCTTTTCTACGAAATTGCAAGGAATTTTCTTCCAAACTCTGCAGAAGGGTGAACTAAAGCATTTCTAGGCATTTTGTTTCTGTCTATAACTTGAATCAGGAAAACACATCTGTGTGATTGATGCATCTAATGGCCTCTCTGGTTTCTTAAAGTTAGGTTCAGAAACTGGCACAATAGATTATAGTAGATTACTGTTGACCAGGTAAAGAAAACTGATTGTGAAAGACACGTCAGGCACTTCAGAGGAAGTTAAATTCAAATGGAAATCATTATTTTTCTTGAGCTGGATATTTACGGGAATACAAACGGAGTAGTGCAGTGGAGTGGGGAGTGCAGGCTGCATCTGCTGCAGAAACTGCCTGGGATAAGGCAGTACTGGTATGAAAAATAACAAAGAGGCCCGAACATGGACTAGGGAGTATGTTGATTCAAATTCTGGGTTTATTTTTAAAAAGTCCTTCAGGATGATGTTGTGAAACTGTGAAGAACCATCAGAAATGTAATGAAAAACTAGAAAATACGTCAGGTAGGAGAAAAAAAGTCAGAGAACAGGGACGGTTTGGAAAAGGTTCAAGGTTTTTGATACAACAAAGGCTATATGTTCCTGCTCTTGAAGTATGCCATGCAAAGCCCCAACTGTCTCTTCACTGCAGGAATGCCTTTCTTTTCTCTGTGGTATTTTAGAAAGCCACATCTTCAAGTAAAATTGAATCTGACTTGCTTTTGTCTTTATATTGTTGACACTGAATTACTTGCTTATTGGATACATGCTTGTCATGCAAACCATCTAAGATGCCACTGAGGTTTGGTAACCTTGAAGGATATTTTCTATGTGGTTTTAACTATAATACATTCTGAAACGAAAAATGTCTTTCTCCATACTATTTTATAAGATTTAAATATTTTTCCCCTGTTGCCCTCAGTGGAATGCAGAAAATAGGTTGACTGAAAGGCTGACTATCAAATTAAATTTGTTCATGTTTTAAATAACTTTTCACATTGCATCTCTAGAGATTTTTATCCCTGTGTCTGCAGAAATGTCATTTGAAATTCTTCTTCCTCCAAGATTTTACCAGGGCAAAATTTCAAAAATGCATCCATTTCCTTCAACCCTCTTTCTTACAGTTCTACATGAAGTTGTGCCTCTTCTCCCTTCTTTTGGGTGTCCTTTTCTAGTGCTACTCACCCAGATGAGTTTAAGCTTGGGAATACACAGGCATACCTGCTTCCATGGGGCAGCTGTAACACTCCTCTGCATGTGTATGGATTTCTGTTTGCAATAAACCAGCTTGTTTGTCCCTACCGTGCAAAACATGGTTGGTGACTGGAGGAGCTTCTTAGCACTACATAATATTCTGTGTGAGGGGAGGTGGTTAGAGTTAGGAATAACTAGTCCATAAAGTAGGACGAAGCTGTTTTTACAGGAAAACTTGCTCTATTTTGCATCTGTTTCTTTTGAGTGATAAGTCAGGGAAAAGAAATCATGATTTTTGCTTTCAATTCTGTGAATTTCTGTAATGTTCAGAAAATATGCGAATAGAATTTACAAGATTTTTGAAGATTATGCAATGGTCCCATATCTGTGAGCAGTTCAGGGAAAAAAAGTCACTGCTACTGGTACTGTCACTTAAATATGATATGAGAGAGACACTTCCCTCCCCTGCTTCCTGCCTCCTTTTATGTTCTTTGCAATGTGAATATACTAACATCTATTTGAAAGTTATTTTTGTCACCTAGGCCTTCTCTTTCACATCTACCTCAGAAGCAACTCCTGCATCTTGGCGGTGTGTGTTTGTTTAATCTGAGGAAGAGCAAAACTTGTTCAGATGACCGCAAAAGCAGAAACAATTGTTTGCCTCGAGATCATGGTGTGCATTTGTTTATCTCACCGTTAAGGTGTTTTGTAATCACTTTTCCCCAGATCCAAAAGATAATGTCCTAGGAGATAGCAGCTAATGGATGCAAATACTGTGTGAATTATACTTGCACCTACTTGCATCAGTCACCCTGTGCGACAACAAAGGAAGAAAAGAAAACAGATAGTGGTCCTTGTTCTGCACTGTGTTGAGGGCCCTTGACTTGCCCTGAGACAAACAAACAAAATGGATGAATGCAATAGAGTAGAAATTACTTTATTTTTTTTCCACTCTCAGCTCTTCACCACGTCTGGTTCTGCATAGATGTGATGGAACTGTTGTTTTCGAGTGTTAAATAATATACATACTTATATAAGAACAAGCTCAATCCCGTTTTTGTGGGAGTGGTACTGTGCGTTAGGATTTTTTTTTTCAGACACGACTGCAGCTTTAGGGGCTGCTGAAGTCCTCACAAAATCTTTTCCTCACAATGCTGTCCAGCGGGCAGGGCCGGCTGGTTGGTGGCTTGTCTGCGGTGCTCCCGGGGCCTTGGCCGCGGCGGTGGCCCGGCAGCGCGCGCGGCGCTCTGGTACGTTCCACGGCCGTGCTGGTGGAGGTGCTTCTGGAGGTGCTGGGCTGGGGGTGGGCAGCTCTGTGTGTTTGGGGCCTTTCAGCAGGGTGCCTGGGTGGGTTTGGTGTGTTTCAGTGTTAAGTACAATTCCAGAGGTGGCTCTCTTGTGGTTCATCTCTAGAGTAACAGCAGGAATGTGTTGGATCTTTGATGTTTGCCTGGCAGAGAGTTAGTTTTCCCTCCTCTGTGTTTTGTACCACTTGCATCTGCCTCATCACAGCCTGCTTTCCTGTAACCTTGTCTTCATTAACAACATGCTGTAGTCCCTCTACAAAAAAGATGATGTCCCTGATACACAGATAATGGTTAGCTGTGAAAAAGGCTTAACTGAACTTAATGCTTTTGTAGTTTATTTCAAAAGACAGAAGTATCAATGATGGAATGTTCTAAGTTGTCCTAAGTTTATGCTTCTGATTGGACCAGCTAATTTCCGTAGACAACTGACTTGTCCTTACAGTCCGTAGAGACAAAGGGTCTTTTCTTTAGCGCTGCTCCACAGACCCTGAATTTCAGTGCTCTGGTCACATTCTCTTCTAGAAATGTTTTCTTGTATTTTCTTCTTTTTTTGTTTTCTCCTTTTTTATACTGGCTGTAGGGGAAACCTGGAGACATGAGCCAGCCAAGCTGTTGGTGGTATCAGTTGCACAATTGTACCCACAGTTACCAGGTAGTACTTCTTTGGAGGATGATAATGAAGGCATTTATCAGAAGACTTGTTTAAATAGTTAGCCCAGTGCAAAGTGTTTTTTACAGACTTGAATGAATGCTACATCTTAAAGAAATAAAGATCTGCATTTCTTGTTCTTCCAAATACCAGGCCTTTGTTAATGACAGCAATACAAGATCATCTCTAGAGTCTTCTCTCTGTTAGCAAAATACAGATTGTAATCCTGTAGTCAGATGGGTTGCAGAAAGTAACACATATCTCTGACTGCTTTCAGTGAAGTGTTCACTAGCATATGAGCATCTATGCAGGTAGATCCCTCCTGTGTTGCTGACAGATGCTGCTGATAGGCATTTTCTATGGTATTAGAAACTTCCTCAAAGTGTTCTGTCAAATGGTAGCCCAAAATGTAGGTGGTTCTTTCCTAAATGAACCAACAAGCCAGGAAGGGGAGTAGCATTTGAGAGAGCATGCAAGTATTTGACATAACCTTGTGAATTTGAAAAGATGGAAAATTCTTTATCTGGCACAATTTGGAAAAGTGCTGTTAAACCAGGCAAAATTTATTTTGTTTCCATTAAAAAAAATTAAATTAAAAATGGCTGTAGGAATTTCCCCCTATGATGTTGCATTTTGAATAAAAGCATAACAAGCTGGACAAGGCTGCTGGATGAGGTCGTCTGTGCAGGGGAAACTGTGGGAGAAATAATGTGGCCTGAGCCTGTGTGAGCCCTTTGAGCAAGCAGATCTGCTGTTCAGTACTGGAGTTGGTCGTTTCTGGCTGTGAACTGAGGGGTAGAAGGGTGAGGGTGGTGTCACTGCAGCCTGGGCTGTTGGCATCTGAGGAGGGAGTAGTGCCATCTGTGAGGGGCTGCACCTCAGCCCTGTCACTGAAAGGATGGTGGTGACAAAATTGTGTTGGTGACTTGAACACGTGAGGTCAGTCCTTGGTGAATCTGCCCTGGTTTCAGGGAGACATTTAAGCCATTTTTGGGGAGGATCCAGTTGCATGTTGCCTGCTGCTGTGCACTAGTTTCTCCCACGTACGGATTTTCTTTCTTTTCACCTCCCTGTGTGCTGCTGCTGCAAATACTGCAAAAGGGGCTGCCTGGGCAGACCCCAGCTTTGCCTCTTAGAACTGTTCTTCAGTCTGGTTAAAGTCAGTAAATGTGATCTTTCTGAGCAGAAAAGACACATTTCTATTTCTAGTGGTCAGTTCTCATTTTGGGAGTGGAGAGAATGGGTTCAACTTTATATTTTTATGGCATGTAGGTTTAAATTATTATTAAAATGAGATCTTAGGAGAAAGTGTTTATATATTTATGGGGGAAAAAGAACTTTATTCAATAATTCTTTGAGGTAAATGTACTTGTCAGAGAATTTATTATTTGAGTCCTGTGGTCCTTCTGAATGCATTTGACATGATCGTTATTCACTTGTACCAATTGTTTCCTGTCTCATTATATAAGTTGGCAAACCACTCTGGGGTTGCCTTTACTTTTATTTGCATTAGAAACTGCACCATAAAAAATGTTCTCCTTGGGTTGCCTGCTGCTCAGCCAAGAGCTGTAAATAAAATGGTTTCTAATTGAAATCCAGGAGAACCACAGAACCATTAAAATTAATGTCCCCTCTGTTTTTTCTCTTTTTTTTTAATGTTAGCACATATCTTTTTTTATAAAGTGAACCAAGCTTCTCTTCTTCCTAGTTACTCTTAACTTGAAATAGTCACTTCTTGCTGTTATTGTTTCCATACACTTTTCTGGATAAATGGATTGTTGAGGCTAGGGAGTTTTTAGTTTAGTTTTGTTGTGGTTTTAATTTTATTTATTTATTTATTTATTTATTTAGTTAGTTAGTTAGTTAGTTAGTTAGTTAGTTACAGAATTTACTTATCAAGAAGAACAGTTTTGGACAAGAGTAAGGAAAAAAAATATTTTGTGGGCAAGCTTGGTGTGAGCATGTTGTGATCTACAGGCAGATATTACTGAGAATTGGTTTTCTGCTTTTGACTGGGAGGGTGGGCACATGTTGCCTGCCACTCATGTTTTAATGGAATACTCCATCTGCTGTCAAGCCAAGTCTCTTTCTGAACATGAAAGTTTTGTGCCAAATGCAATATCAAATCCAGATAAAAGCGGTGGGGTGTTTGCTTCAGCACTGTGAATGTTAAAACCCAATGTGTCTAAGAGGATGGGCAAATCCAGATCATCTTGTCTATCTGGTTCTTTGCTTATTTTAAAATAGCAAATACATGTCATTCCAGTTGGTTTTTAATTTGAAACACATAGGCAGGTATTCTTTTGATCTGTAAATGGCTGTTCTGTTGGGGATTTTTTAGTTAACTAGTTTGGTATTATCTGCTTTATTCATAGAGTTCTCATCACAGATTACCTAATGTGTTGGATTCCTGTCTCTTGTGCTGCGTGTTATTTTTACCCTTTTTGCAAAGGCTGGTGCTATGCTACGAAAGAGATTTTTTTTTTTTCTCCCAATGTTAAGGAGATGCAGCAAGTATGTCATCCATTGAGGTTCAGAATCCATAATACTCGTGAGTTATGCTCTAATCATCTGCAGTGTAATTTTTATATTTTTTTATTCTGCATATTGACGGGATAATTTTTTGTTCAAATATGACAGCCATGAATCATTCAGCAAGTTACTTGATTCACATGGATGATGGGTTTTTTTGGTTTTTTTTTTTTGAGCACCTGGTGGGGATGGCAAGAACTCTTTTCTTGCTGCTTCACCAGATTTAGGGGTGGGAGCTGTGAGGGTCTTTGCTTACCTTGCTTACTAGAAACAAAACAGATGCTAACAGCCCTGTGAGCCTAGAACTGGTTGTCTGTGGTGGTCCTTTAGGCTTTGGGATTTGGGATTCA
Organism: Illadopsis cleaveri; assembly: GCA_013399915.1. Lineage (NCBI taxonomy): Eukaryota > Metazoa > Chordata > Aves > Passeriformes > Timaliidae > Illadopsis > Illadopsis cleaveri. The sequence goes on from VXBB01014826.1 coordinate 318,409, forward strand.
AAATTCTGAATTATGTTAGGATTTCCCATCTTAGCTAAAGTCTTTCAGTTTAGGACCTTCCAAAAGACAGGGGCTCCCTGGAAATTGTGGCATTTTCAAGTCCAGGGCAACTTCATTCTGATAATTGTTGAGGCAATTTATCCATTTGAGGATATGGCTAAAACTGAAATGGAAGTGAGCCTACTTGCCGCAGTCTTGCCAGAGGTTCTGTTTTTATTGAGCATCATCCTGTTGTTAAGAGCCTACTGAAGCAAAGAAATAGAAATGAGATCTGGAAGAAGTAGGTGATGGTGATTCAAAATATACAAAATTGTTCAGGGTAACACAAATCAGAAACTTCTCGGTGGCTCGGTGTTCTATTGTTGTGGGCATATAAAGTACATTCTTGTGCTTGTGTGAAAGGTCTATACGTGGAACAGCAGACCTGTAAAGTCATGTCCACAGAGTTATGCTGCCATTTTGGTCTCAGATTGAATGGACTGTGTAACCTCACAAAGAGGTAAAAATAGTCATCAACCACAGACTGCAGAGTGAAACTGCATGTCTGTTACCACTGGAAAAGTTGTACAGACTGCATTCGCTGCTTGTGCTTTGAAAAGGATGGATGTCTATGAGATTTCCCAAGTCTTCTCTTTCTCACCAGACTGACCAGAAACCTCGAATTAGAGAGGTCTAAGTTCTATCCACCTGAGGATTTAATGTCTTAAGTAGTCCTGTGTTGTCCAGAGAAAATTACTAGTCCTGTATATTTTACTGTAAGAAATATTTTTCAGTGCAGGACTTCATAGCTCACACTAGTGAATAAATCATCCGAATCTCTTATTCAGGTTCTCCTGACAAGAACAGGTGTATCTATTGGAAATAAGGACATAATCATTTATCAAATGCACCTCAGGACTATGCTGTGTACTTGTACTGTGGTTTGCTGATCAATGTAGAGAGGCATGACCAGCTGCCTCAGCATTGCCTGTGCAAAGAGTACCAAAGAGATGTTTTATTTCTTGCACTAACACAGAAAGATTTTCTCCATTCATCAGCAACTCTCGATGTCTTGGTAGGAAAGGCGAGCACTCCTGAGTTGTAGCTTCTGCTGGTAAACCAGGGACAAAAAGAGGAGGCTGGAGCTGACTGTGGAATTAAGGCATACCAGACCAACACTTTTCTGTTTTCAACAGGTGTTTGTATTGTGCAACACCACTGTAATAGTTTTTGAGAACAAAACGTTACCTTGTGTCGCTGGGGAATGATGGCTCCCACCTGCAGGGCTTCAGAAAGTGTCAGAAAAAGTTGATAATTCAAGGTGTCTCTGTGAAGGAATATGACTATGCTGTCCCTCTTCTGGAAAAGGGCAGGAGATCTAGAAGGAGCAGGGCATTGCAACTGGTCTATTTAAGACCATTTTAGCCTTGCAGATTTCAGGGAGGATTCTTCAAGAGAGAACTCTAGACTTAATGAGATTGCAACTGAAACTTTTGCAGAAGAATGCCAGTCCGCTCTTGAATCTAGACTCGGTGGCATGGCTTAACCTCAACCAGCAAGTAAATACTACACAGCTACACTCTGGTGGGTTGGGTAGGAGAATCAGAAAAGGTAAAACCCATGAGATAAGAACAGTTTAATAATTGAAAGAAAGTAAAGTAAAATAATAATAACTATAAGGAAAAGGGAAATAATAAAAAGAGAAGGACAAATGTTGCACAGCACAGCTGTCCCCACCTACTTCCCCATGCCCAGCCAGTCCCTGAGCAGCGATCCTCCCCATAGTGTGTGTACCAGGCATGATGGTCCTGTGGTATGGAATATCCCTTTGGCCAGTTCAGATCAGCTGTCCTGGCTATGCTCTCTGACAGCTTCTTGTGCACCTCTGCACTGGCAAAGCACGTAAAAACTGAAAAGTCCTTGACTAAGAGTGAGCACTTCCCAGCAACAACTAAAACATGAGGGATGATATTCCTTCTCATCCTAAATCCAAACCACAGCACTGTACCAGCCACCAGAAAGAAAATTACCTCTATCCCAGTGGAAATCAGGCCACTGGCTAAACTAATGTAGAAAATGGAGAGAGATGCAGCATTTGACATCACTAGGCATTGCTGGAAAATATACCAGTAGGATAACATGAGACCGCATAAACTGATCTGGGTCCTACATTACCAGAGACATTAATGCAGGGAAGATGAGGTAAAGAATGGCATAAGATTATGCTGTGAAATGGTCTTCCTCCAAGGCAATGCCCTGTAAAAAACTAAAATGAAAATCAAATCTATACTGGGGTTCTCAATATTTAAAAAATAAAATTTAAAAAAAAATTAGGCTTACTGAAACTCTTGAACTTTTCAAAGATTTAGATTTTCATGCTGTTGTTATCTGGTACAGCATCTGATACAGGCTTTTCTTGTAGCCTGAATTTGCAGTCCAGAAATACTAAGAACATGACAGAAACAGTACTCTTGATTATCTTTTGTCTTGTGCAGTTACTGCTTTTCCAGAAGGCTTGTCTTCAATTCTTCCATAAGGACAATTGGATTTAATTTTTTTTTTTAATGTAGGACCATTGCCTATTAAAAAAAGAAAGCATTGTTTTGTACAAGCCAAAATCATATTACTGTTGTTCTAGCCTGATTCTTGGCATCTGATGGAAAACAAATCTTTGTGCATTAGGTATTCAGAGGCAACTTTAAATCATATGTGCAGTGCCTTCATTACATGTTATCCATTCTTGCTGTCTTTTAACTGAAGAACAGTAATAATTTATCTTCATTGCAAGATACAGGAACAAATATAAAGTTGTTCATACATAGGAGAAAATATTTTAATAGTCTTGCAACCTCCTACCTGGGAGATCTCTGCTTGAAATCTTTATGAGATGAAGCTGCTGTTGAACACCTACCTAACACTCACGCGAGTTGGTGCTTTCGTCCTTTGGGTGCAGTCTTGAGGGAAGGCTGTTGGGAACACCCTGGTGCTGTCCAAGTTCTGCAGCCTGCACCTAAGTTAAAGGCCATGAGGTTTGGCCAAGAGGAATAATGGTGTTTCGTTAGCACGAGTGCAGGTGTGCCATTGGAACTAAGCACAGGAAAATAAGGACAAGGCTCAGCATCTCTTCAAGACCTGCAGGCCTCACAGTGGTAGCACCAGCCTTCCCTCTCACCGTGTGCCACCATGCTTTCAGAGTGGGAATGGGTGTCACTGGGCAGGGATTCTCGGGAGTCTTGTGCCCCTGCTCTACCTTCCCTTGTGTCTGGCTGTGTTGAAGCTTTGGGGGGATCCCAAAGCTGCTTACTCTGGGTGAGAGGAGCTGAAGCACTGTCCACTGAGTGCTGGCTGGTGTTGCCCAAGCTGCTTTTGCTTCTGATTTCATCAGCACACTTCAATGTCTCTCACCTTTTGTCTCTGTTGAAGTTGCTTTTACCACCTCTTTCAGCTTTTTAAAAATCAGCTCACAATCCTCACTCCCGTTCTACAGCTTCTGGTTATGTTATCTGATGTTTGTAGTGATGAGGATTGTTAGAAATGGCATTTTTGGTTGCATTTTTCAGTCATGAAGTCCACAGTCAGAACTAAAAATGCCTGAGGTCCATGGCATTACTTCTCCATCCTCTGGTTATACTGCTTGTAGCCACTGTTGCCTGGGCAGTTCCCAAGGGTGCTTCAGTGGGGAACATCCGTGCTGTTCAGAGTAATAAATTACTTTACCAGTCAGATGTCTTGAGTAGATAATCCAGAGGTTTGAGTCTGCTGTAGATGAAAAGTGAACAGAAGGGAAACCACGAGCGTGTCAGCATCACCATCTTCTTTCCAGAATCCTGTGATAAATCTGATACACTGTTCTGAGAATTGCTTGCCTACTAATTATTGGAAAAGCATTACCGTTTCTTTGTGTCTGTAATTAGCATTTCAGCTTGAGTCTAAGGGCTGATGATAAATGAGTCTGGTATGCCAAAGGTTCAGTAAATGATGAAAAACTGAAGTCTATGTTTGCTTACTTTCTTTCTCCATAAAACAAACAAAACTTGAGCTGATCTGAGTAGAAACAGTGTCAGAAATGATGTGCTCTAAAGGAGGAGGTTGGTTTTATTTCTCCATTTCCTCATCGGGTGGCTCACAGTACATGTAAACAGTGCAATAAATAAATAGTCCAAGTCCAATCTTAGCTAAGATAACCATGAAAAATCTGTTTATGTGTTCCTAAATCGGAAGACAGAAATGCATCTCCTACAAACTGATAGGAGAATTATAGAGTTAGTCGTTAAAAGCATGATCCAGAGAAGCCAAGATTTCCAGATAGCACACTCTGAAACTTAATATCCATGTAAAAAAATTGATAATAAATGTTGGTGTACCAATATTGTATGTCTATTGAGATAAGTCTTCTAGGGACAGAGAACAGACTGAAAAGTTTAAGGCAAGCTCTGTGAGCTGGTACTGAGGTTCTGTCTACTGTGCTGGCTTGTGGGGTTTGAGATGCAGAACTTGGTACGTGACCAACTGAACAACAGCGTGTCTGAATGCAAGACTTCTCTGACAGGATTTGTGCTAATTGTGTTATCTGGTTTGTTTAAAGATATGAGCTTGCTCTGAAGGTGTTGGAGGTCTTTTGCTGACTGTTTGGAGAGATAATTCATAGAGGCTTCTCCAAATGACAGCAGATGGGAAACCACAGAATTTAGCTGTAGTCTGATATCTCAAGGAGAGATAAACCAGTGGTCAGACTGTGGAAGGTTATTCCAGAGAGGAAACCTCAATGGCTCAAGTAAACAGGACTTGAGAATATATGTCCACTGCTACCTCCTAGCAACCAAAACTTACGAGGTTCAGTTGGATCCACTTGCTTGGAGGACAGTTGTGTATAATTCATGCTGGATTCAGGTCATTGTGACCTCAGACAAAATTGGGACATGAAATGATACGTTATCCTCTGGCTCCTCTTGTACAGCCCCCAGTGCCTTCACCTTCATGCAAAACTCTGTGCCAGAGTGCCAGTGGAATCATGGGGGAATGTGGGCAGAACCTGTTGACTCTTGAACTGTCTGGGACAATAATTCAAGCTCTATCTGTTACAGAGTTGAAAATGGTATTAAAAGGTCAGGCATATGTTGCTTTCTATTGGACGTGTGATGCTTGGTAACATTTCAGAAATCCTGAAAGATTTCTTGGTCAGTTGGTATGACAGAGACATAGACGACAAGTAAGTTTATCATGATCTTCAAAGAAACACTTTCCTACTTAAAATTCACAAAGAGGATGCTGTAGTAGTGTACTGTGCCTGCCGCAGAGAAGGTTTCTTCCCTGGTGCTTGTTAGGCACTCACTGGAAACTCCTTCCTCCTGTTCTACCAAGAAACAAGATGGCAGTTTGGTCAGAACTAAAGCTTTAGCAGTTAAATTATTTAAAAGACCATTTTCTTGCTTGGTCTTCTGTTCTTCTTCTCAACCTCCTCCCCCAAAAAGTTGTTCACAAAATAAGAAAAAAACAAACAAAACCCAACCAAAACAAATAAACCCCCTCTCACCAAATAATTATCTTTAGCCTTCCCAGGAAGGGAGGCATTACTCTAATCTGTGGGAGTTTGTTTATATTTTTCTCATAAGCATTAAGCAGGATGAACTTGCTTTTCGCAGAATGATATGTGTTTAGTTTGTCACTTCTGTATCAATAAAGCACCTCTTTAGGGTTTTCTGTGTTCTTTGTTACAAGTTGGCAAACTGGAGAGAGCATTGTGCAGCTGGACCTCCATTTGGTGTGGGCAGTACCTTGAACATGAAGTTACAGGGCTGGAAGCTGCCTGCTCCAAAACTGAGGTTGTCTTTGAAGAAGAATTGTAGAAGCCAGTACTCAAAGCTTCAGAGGCTGCGTGTCTGTACCTGGGGGGTAAATGGGTGAAACGGTTGTAGCTTAGCTAGGAGACCTTTTTGGGAGCATTGTTATTATTTTTGCAAAATTTGTTACAAAAAAGTATCCATAAATTGTGCCTAGCCCTTTTTCCTTGCTTGCCAGCTGAAGGCACTGAGGTATTAAAAAGCACTGCCCTTTCCCCTCTTCTGTGCTACTTCTGGTTGTGTGGAATACTGGGAAAGGAAACTGAGGATTGGCAAATAATACCTATCCTACAGGAAAGTCTGTGTTAGGGAGAAGATTACTACAGGGATGGCTAAGAGTTTTTAATGTAATGAAGAAGAAAATAGTCAGTGGAGCTAATACTTGTGGGGAATAAATTCTTCATAGAAAGTTGAGAAATGTTCTTCTGAAAATGGTAAAAGTAATTGTAAAAGCTGAATGGCGTGGCATTTAATTATGTAAGGAACGAAGGAGGCTAAAAAAAATAATAACCTGGTATATCAGAAAGCAATTTAAAATATAAGCTAGGGAAAATGGAATATTTCTGTCACAATAAGATGAATTCCACCACTGGCTGCATTGATTTCGTGTCTCAAGTTTTGTTCCAAACAGATCTGTAACTGGAGGGGAATGGGAGTGTGGGAAAGGCATATTTTTGTTCCCTTGGCCTCCCAAGCCAACTCATTCCCCTGCTCAGCAACAATGGTGAGAAAGATACGGATAAAAATACAAACAGGATTTAAGAATTTAATTAGCTCTGATGGTCATCCAATCTCCAGTTGTCTGGTAATTGTCTCTTTCAAAGGGATCATTTGAAGCAGAGCTTCATATGCTTTGTGAATGTCAGTAAACTAAGCTTGTTAGTGTACAGTGCAAAGGCCAAAGCTGAATTCTTGTGGGTATTTGCAGCCTTTAATAAATAGCGCGGCAGTGCCGAGGAGGAATCATTCCTTACACCCACTCGCCCTTAAGATGTTTCCCTTCAATTCAGAAATTAATATTCAGTTGAAAAGTTATTATACATTTTGTGTCTTTCAAAATATTCTTGGCAGTGCATAGGAGTCAGTCTGCAGAGGGGTGGGATGGGTTGGGGTTTTTTTCCCCACCTACCTTCTGCAGGGAAGATCTGGAGCCAAGAAGTAGCTGTTAGACTTTTAGGTTTGTCTGCTTATTTGTTTGAGGTTGGGTGTTCTTTGTTTTTTTTTTTTGTCTAATAGTTCTGTTTCCTGACCTGTAGAGCTCCTGCTCCATCTTCTTAGGGCAGGGTTGGCATGTTAGTGTGGCAGGAGAGGTCCAAACATCAGGTTATCAGGCTGTTGACAAGATCTTGCTGTGACATGTTCCCAACTCTGCCAAATTGGAACAATTAGAGCTGAAGCTTATTATGGAGACTGCCCACTTAGAATTTTTTTTTGAGTGATTGGGGAATTTCTTTTAGGAGCGTTCCTAGTTTGCAGTAATTTTGCAAAGGGAAAGAATAGTTTGAGGTTTTTTCAAGGAAACAGTTGTTTATTGATGTCATTTTTGGCAATGATTTTGTTCGCACAGTTTTAGTCACTTCATAGTTTTAAGTAAGAAACTGAAATTTTGCAAGACTGTGGGCTTGAGGTATTAAGAATAACGAAAAGAGGGGCTGGCTGAAATGTGTTGCAGAACTCCTTGTACTGAATGATTGGATGATAAAATGCTGCAGGAAATTGCATGTAGATAAATGAAAGCAATGGATGAAGGAGGAGGAGGGCAGTCACCAAACGGTTCATGCCTGATGAATGTTTCACCAGGTGTTACCTGCTCTGGAGGAGACAGTGGTTGTCCTGTAAAAATGGCAGTGAAATGACAGACAAAACAGGTGTCAGTACTTGTTAGTGAAGGAACAAAAAACAAAATGGAAAGCATGAAAGTGCTGCTATGTAAATGTGTAGTGCTCCCCCTCTCTTCAATACCATATGTGGCTCTGGTCCTCCCTATCTCCCATTTCACCTCCCCCAGTCCACACAGTATTGTGAAAAAGAAGAAAAATCCAAAGTATGGGGTGAAAAAGGCCACCAGAAGTCCTTGGTCTGGAAGGAGACCTGCAAAAATGATGAATTTCACAAAGAGAGATGGGGAGTGAGCATCTGCTGTCCTTCCAAAGAGATGAGCAGGAGACGAGCATAGGAGAACTGTGAAGGGGAAGATGATGGATTCTGCTGCAGCTCTGGGGCTCTTGTACTGCCAGCTGGGTTGCTCTCAGAATTCAATAAGGAGAGGAGAAGAGGTGGTTATGTGGTAGGAGGTGTAGGGGAATTTTCTTCTGGGTGGGCCAAACTGAGCCCTGCTCAAGGGAGCTGGGTTGTGTTCTGGTCAGTGCCAGAGAGCAGTTGCCTGGTGGAGCTGCTACGGCAGGCACCTCCTGGGTTATGCCTGTGGTGTAACTGGAGGTCTCCTCTCATGTGAACACCTATTTGCTTTGTGTGACAGTGATGAAGCTGATCAGTAGCTCAAGTCAAAGACACTATAAACATGATCACACGTTGTACTGTATGTGTTACCTGAAGCCTTGGACGCTACAAATGAAAAACTTAATAAATTTTGGAATTTGTAATCTGTCTGTGGAGTAGCATCGCATCTGTAAGATGCTCTGTTTGTCTAGGCCATTTTCTCTGAAAATAAATGTCATGCAATATTCCTGAAGCATTTCAAAGATGCAGAAATGAGCACATAAAAATAATTATGCATGCATGGAGAATCCTGTCCTTAGAAGAGAATTTGAATTTGTAGAGGTTTTTCTAGGAAGGTGCAAGGGAAAGGGAACAAATTCATGAGGCTGATGTTTAAGAGAGGACTACCAGCATGGGAGGAGAGACTCTGTTCAGATATAGTTGTGTTAACTGAAGTAATAGTATATGGTTGATGATGATAATTCTGGTACTGATAACTATTTTGTTGCTGATTTTACCAGTTGATGTTAAAGTCTTTGTTGGTATTGCTTGTTTAGTCCACATACTCTGTTGTTGTTCTTATGTTTCTTATCTTATGATGGCTAACTTTTCCCTTTCCTGCTTCAAAACTAATTAAATGCTGTTTGATCATAACCAAGCAATTTAGATAAAAAGATGCTCTTTGATACTGTGATTTATTTTTTCCCTTTGGTATATTCTCAGAATCATGTTTTGGATGCTAGGGTGATCTGCAGGAAGTCTGAGTTCCCAATTGTAACACCTTGGTTAAGTTCTTAATGTCAAATGATACAGAAGTTAATGCCATTTAAGTAAATCATACAATCACAGAATCCTAGAATGGTTTGGGTTGGAAGGGACCTTGAAGGTAATCCAGTTCCAACCCGCCTGCCATGATGTCATGGGGTGACTTTAAGATGCTGCATCCCCTGTTGTCTGCTGTGCCCAGACAAGAGTCCTGTACTTTTAGGCTCAAAGAGGGGGTAGCTGGAGGAATTCCTTGGTGTGCAGTTTGTGTGCAGTGCTCACAGACTGCCCCGGGTTCACTGTGCTGTGTTGTCTGGCATGGATAGAGGGAGTCCATCTTTGCTTTTTAGCAGGACGCCTCCCACTAAACCAGGTTGCTCAGAGCTCCATCCAGCCTGGCCTTGAACACTTCCAGGGGTGGGGAAGTCAGAAATTTTCTGTGCGACCTGTTCCTGTGCCTCACCACCCTCACAGGAAAGGGTTTCTTCCCAATATCTAATCTAAACCTACTTGCTTTCAGTTAGAAACCATTCCTCCTCTCCTGTCACTAAATTTGCTTTGTGAAGGCTCCTGCAGGACTAATTCAGCTTTTATCTATAAATCTTCCTCTCATGTGTTGCAATAACATGCAAGCACACGGAAACTTTGATTTTTCTTTAGTGTAACATGACTGGAAAACATCCCTGTCTTTCGTGTGATGCCTAGAGTTCTACTGCCATCCTCCATTTTAACTTGGGAAAATACCTGCTTTAACTTGCAGTGTGAAGCTTTGCTGATCAATATGTTACAAGCATAGTAAAGTTCAAGAAATTGCCTCCATTACTATCTTGAGATGAGAAATTGATTCAGCTGCATTCTCTTTCTGCTAATTCATCTGTGCTTTACATTCCCATAAAAGGTATTTTGTGCTCCTTATTTTCCAGCAGCGTCATCAATCCTAATGAAGAGAGAAGACTGAAAATTTATGTTGTGTATATGGGATAGCTGATCTCTGACTTAGCTCTTAATTTGTAAATGTTGCTGTAGGCTTCACTTCTCAGCTTCTCCTTACTGTGGTTTGTTTGTATGCAAAATCTAAGGGCTGGGATGGAAGCAAAACTGAAGAATATGGCAAAGGAATATAAAGTTAGCTTGCTTTCTAATCTAAACCTCAAAAAATGAGATGGTGATTAAAATTTGATGGAAAGAATTAAAATCTCATTTGCAAATTTGATGTACATCTGCAGTGTTTGTTCCTGCATTAATTATGTTGGGACTGTTTGCAGTATTTATCAGCCATCAGTTCTCTATGTCTGTCTCTAAAATGTCCAAAGTTTTACTTTTTAACAGTGTTATTATGTATGAGACCTTTGCACATGTCTGATAATTTCTGTAACCCTGCATAGGGGTGGTATTGTAGCTCTAATGATTAAAGTGATACAGTGGGAAAACCAGCCAGAACAAATATGAAAAACAGGAAAGGACTTTCCTGGGTATTTCAGTTGTTGTTTTTTCCTAGTGTCCATCAGCCTGGCCTCTGTAGGAAACTACCAGGAATGGTTTGCCTGAACAACATTTTGGCATTTTTAGGCTTAATAGTAGTATAATTTGTTCAGAGCAGATGGATATATGACAAAGAAAGCAAAACTATATATTGTGACTTTGGTCATGGTTCACGATATAGCAGTTATTTTTAGATTAAGTTTAAACATACTGGCAGGTTCTAAATAGCTGTGTTAAACTGAGGCAAAAAACTCCAACATTTTCCCTCTTGGCTCCACCGTTGTTAATCTCAGGTTTTCTCTGTGTGTCTGAGTATTTTTTCTTGCAAACAAACGGTACTCAATTTTTAGTCAACTCTAAGATTCAATATGCCTCTTATAAACCTAGAGATGTTTAAATAGCAACCTAATCAGATAAAATGTTAAGTAGACGTGAGTTTATTAAAACCTTATTTCAACAAAGATTCATGGATGTGCTTAGAAAAGTTGTGAGCAGGCAGGGTGCAAGTGGATGATGAACGGTTTGTGTTCGGGAACATGTAGCATTTAGGCTCATGTTTGTTGCAAGACATGGGTGCACACAGGTTTTAGTTACTGGGGCTCAACATGATCACGTTGTAATCAAAAACTCACTTAGATCCAAGTAAATCCATGTGCTGCTACCAGCATTTACCATCAGCTGAGGTGTTCTGTTAAAGACATTTTAGGCAGGTCAGGCTTTCTAAGGAGCTCCGCTGTCTCTCATGGTGCATGATGAGAACCTTTGATAGGTTGATGTCTGGAGTGTGCTCTGCCGTTTTCTGTGGGCTTGAGGGGAAGATGAAGGAGGAAACAGAGACTGGCGCTGGACAGGACAAGGAAGTTGCTTGGGTTCTTCTCCTCCACCTTGCTGGATAGCTAAGGGAGGGCACTTGTTCTGTGCAAGGATCTGCTGGACTTGGGGGGTGGCTTCTTGCTGTATGTGGCAGCATCACAGTGCTTGGGACCCATTATCAGAGATTTTAAAAGAATAATTTTAACAAGTGAATGTAACATGACAGTGAGAGGAAGCAAATGTTGGTTGCTGTCACTGAGGTTATCTGTGATCATTTCTACATTTTCTTTTTAAGCCTGGAATGACTTTCCAAAACCCAGCAGGGCTCAATGCAGATGAAGCGTTTTCCACTGGTATCAGTGAGCTATGAATTGCACCCCAAGTTTCCAGGCCTGTTTCGCAGAATCATAGAACACCAGGTTGAAAGGCACCTCAAGGGCCATCTAGTCCAGTCTGGGAGACCTTTCATGTTTTTGTTTTGCTCCATAAGGTTCTTGTTGGCCCGCTCTTCCAGCCTATTTGGGTCTTCCTGCGCAGGATGGCTCTTCCTTCTGAAGTGTCTGCTGCCCCATTTGGTTTGGTATCATTGGCAGACTTTATCAGGGTACATTTGACTCTGTCTTCCTCTCATGAACGTATTAAACAGCAGTGGGCTCAGCACCGGGGGACTGCACTTGTGTCACTTTGCTCTCGGTGAATCCGTGCTGGCTTTTCCCAGTCACATGCTTCATCTGATTTGTGATAACCCCCTGCAAGATTTGTTCTGTAACTTTCCCCAGGGACTGAAGTATGGCTGACGGGCCTATAATTTCTCAGGTCCCTGTTTAAGCTCTTCTTGTGGACAGGGTGCCATTAGCCGCCTTCCAGTCTTTTGGGATGTCCCCCAGTCCCATTGACTTCTCAAAGATTACACAGAGTGGCCTCGCAGTGATTTCAACCAACCTTCTTAACACCCTCAGGTGCTGAGGGCCTTTCCTCAAAGCCATCCAGGCAGCAGCATTGACAAAAACAAATGTGTTGTTTTCATTTAGGTAATTTAAGATGCCTTGTTTAGATACCCCTTCTGCACTGGGTGACAGCCTGATTGTATCTCCCGCATCTTTGACTTTCATTAATCCCTCCCTTCCTGGTTGCTGTACCTGCACTTGTTTGTGTGGTACTTGTCATGTAGGTTGCAAGCTCTGGGCCAGCAAATCTCCTCTCAGGGAGAGCATTCACCCTCTGAGTTCTGTCAAAGCAGCGTGAGGTCCTGTGAAATCTTCATGGTCTCTGCAACAGAGGCAAGATGTTGTTTTATCTATTGCATCAGCATAAGCCATTCCTCATTCTGCAGTAGGCGCCAAGCTGAGTAAGAAGAAAAGATTCACTTACTTCTATTTCAGTCTGTAATTTGAAGGTCTGTAGATGTGTCAGTCCCAGAGATTTGACAACGAAGCAGTCTCTCACAATCAATACGGGAAAGGGGTTCTTGGTTGTTCTTCAAAGGAGTTGGAGTGCTGATAGTTGCCCTCTGCCACAGTGACTCAAAAGATAGAGTAACCTGGAGATACTATATTGAATAGAAGTTAGTTTTTTGCTGTGTTGCAATAGGAAGCCTATTGTCACAAATCTGCTCATCCTTTGGGGCAAGCTGGTGCTGGGAGATAGTCACATGTGGGGAAAATCTAATTTCCATTCTTTTGCTTTAGATACTTCACTTTGAGATCACAGAATGAAAGCAGCATGAAATGCAAAGACAGCACAAGAAGATACAAGAATCTCACAAATCCTCAAAAATCAGGTAATGTCAGTGCATCACATGTCCAGTTTTTTGAAGGTTGTCTTGTTTAATAAGGTTTAGTGCATTTCGACTGTTTTTCAAAATTTAGGCTTCTGAGTCCCTCTGAGTTTATTGATGGACTTCTCAGATCTGATTAGTTGCGTGTTGGCGGTGTATCTAGTAAAATATTATTTTGTGTTCCACAATATGTATGACACAGGAAATATGCACACATTTATATCTTAAAGGACTACTTTGGCTATATTGTCTCATAGAAGCAGAAAGACATTAACTTAAGAAAAAAAGAAGCAGCAACCATGGTGATCACAGTTTTTTAGCCATTGGATTTGACTTGGCTCCATTGCCAGGCACTAACTGGGTGTATTGTAGAGGCAGTGGCTTTTCACCAGGTCCTGCAGCTGTGTTTCTCAAAGCTCTCTCCTTTGGGGGAGACACCAGGTTCGAAATAGCTGTTCCCTCCCCACTGAAAGCTTAGCCATATGCTATTTTCCACATACCACTACTTGTGCTTGGGTTTTTTTGATTGTTTATCTGTCTCAGGATGTTTCCTCCTTGTCTGTTTTTGCAAATCCTAGCATATGTTCTTTGACTGTTTCGAAGCATTTCCAGTTACAGAAAAAGGCAATTGCATTGCACTCTGCAGAGCGTAAACACCACAGAGGTCAGGAAGAAACTGCTTAAGTGCATTACAAGGGTGCTCACCTTAAACTAAACTTGGAGGCTTATCATGGCTGTAGTCACAGCAATAGCTGATGGATTAATGTTTGAAAATTTCCCCCTCTCCCCCAAATCAACAGCAGTGACCAGAGGTTGTAATGTAGCCACATACAGTAACTGAATGAGGTCTGACCTCTCTGTCCTAAGTTCTTTCCATGTTTGCAGAACCAAGGACTTGCTGGGGAGTAGCAACTGGCTCAGTTCAGTAATAGAAGTAAACTAAAATATGAAGCTGAAGACAATTTTGATGATAGGATGTGTTTATTTTCCAGGAAGCATTTGAGAGTATTGCCCTTGATGTAGGACTCGGCAGAAGGGATGACAATTTGTCTCAACTCTTAAGCAGTCAGTAAACCCAGGTTAGCTGAAGACATTTCAAATCAAATTTCACTTGATCTAATATGCAGTAAAGTATCAGCAAATATTAAAAAGATACCTGTTTATCACAGGTGATCAGCCCTTTTAGTTAGTGCTGTCTTTGGTATGCTTTTTAGTTGCTTAGTCATGGAATATGCAATTCAAGTGCCCTTCTGGTCTTAAGTCAAGGCTTGTATTTTATTTTTATTTCTAATCAGTATTGTGAGGAGATCACATCATTTTATGTTTGCCATATCTATGAAGTTATGTGATACCTGCTTCTGTTGCAGTTCTCCGAACCCTTCAGAGTACCTTGAAACTGTAACACTGATTCACCAACAGCAAAGATAATCAGATTTGTTGAAGCAACCTTCTTTGTTTCTTTGGGAGTCATGAAAACGTATCTTAAACTAAACTAAGTTAATGGCTTTATTTAGAAATCAGCCTCCTCTTCTTGAATAACCAGAATTCTGCTAGTTTGCGGAAAAAAACATATCCATTAAATTACCAGTGCCTCAGAATGCACATTTTTACATAGATCAAAACAAGAGGAAGATGTTTCTGATTGTTTGTCTTCCTCCTTTCTTCTCCCCCTTTTCTAGAGACATTCCTGAGATGATCAACTGTTGTTTTTCCTGTTGGGTTCGATGGATTTGGTGTTTGGTTTTTTGGTTTTGGGGTTTTTTTGTTTGGTTTTTTTTGGCTGCCTTTTTTTAAACTTCATTGAAGTAGAGAAATTGCTCAGTTCCTCTCCCAGTGCCATCGTTGTTCTCCCCTCCCCCAAGTCCAATGTGTTTTTTATTAAACTGAATTAGGACATTCTAGTCTCTCTTAAGAGTGGAAATGGGAACAGCTTAAATGAGCAGCCAGATGAGACTCAGCAGCCTTTCCAACTGCACTGCAGAAGCTTAGCTGCAAAGGGAATGATAATTTTTGAAGGATTTGTGCAACTGTTGAAGAACTACCAGCATTAATATTAATAAAAAGCAGCTAATCTGTTTTTCCTTTTCCATTTTAAGAGTATATAGCTATCTTATTATGCTTGCCATGAAAATCAGTCTACTAAATATTTTGCTTCCTTTCAATCCTCTTCCCTTTTGTAATTCCTCTATTTGCATACTTTCTCATATACTGAAGTGGGTTTTTTGTTGTTGGTTTTGCCTAAAAACGTCAGCCTCTGGGTTTGAATGCAGATACAGGCGTGGGTTTGAGATCTCTGCCATTCAAAACCAGCCAAAACTGAAGTGCAGCATATACCAGGAGCAATTGTATCCAGGATTGGGATGAAAAGGTTTTCATCCCTAAAAACATTTGTCCTTGAGGTAGCTGTAGAAAATTTTTGGTCCTTGAAATCCATATTGCTACTTCAGTGTTTATTCTAACCAAAACAGCCACGAGCCTGATACCTTCTGACCCTTATTTTCAGTCTCTGCCTCTTTTTATTGCTGTATCAGATGTCTTCATTATTGCTATAGATACTTTTTTTTTAAAGAAAAGTAGGTCTTTGAGTTATTGTCTAACCTCTCTGTCCCTTTTTCTCTCTGCTGGCTTACCCAACCACCTTGCCTGGCATTGGAAATTATTCATTCTATTTGAGTACTGTGCTGATTTTTTTTTTTTACAGGCTTATATTCTTTGCCAAGAAAAAAAAAAAAATAAAGGAGCAGAGGCTTGAGCTCTGGCTGCACGAAAAGTTATGAGAGCAAACCTGATATCTAAACAGCCCACAAGAGCACAGGGGTCTCTGAAATACACCACTCTTACTCTCCTAATTCTGTGCTTCTCAGCCTTCCAATGTTGCTCTGGTCTGAAGGTGTAGGGACAGCGCACCTGAGAGCTGTGTGTGTGCAGTGCAGGTGGGTCTGCTCTTGGGTAGCGCTCTTACTTTTCAAAGCTGCTCCTCTGGGTGGAGTCACAGTGGTGACCAGCAGAAAACCGTGGCTGTCTGTACCCAGCTTAAAGGCTGGGTTATGATCAGCCCCTGGCTGGGCTGCTGGTAGCACTGGGGTTAGCAGAATGCAGGCTGTCAGGGAAGGAACTGCTGTTTATTCCTGTGTCTATCCTAAAGGAAATCAGAGAGCAAGATGATGTGAGTGATGGCTGTCTTGGTTTAGGAGTAGCTTGGCAGGAGATCTGACAGTTCTGAATAACAAAACAGGTCAATAAAAACATTCCCATAAAAAAGGCTAAAAAATGAATAAGAGAAGCACTGGTTTGTTTCTATGGAAGCTAAGTAGGGGAAAAATATAAATGAAAGAAGGAAAGGGAGAACTTGATTTTGGATTTCATATTACCTGAAGTTAAGAATGAAGCTTATATTCCAGTGGTGGAAAGACAGTCACTCAAGAGAGCCCTGTCAGCCTGTGTGACTGGGGGATGGTAATGCACGATTAAAACATGAGATCATACAGCAGTGACACATTTCTAAGCAGGCCTTAAGTGTTATAAAACACAGTTTAGGCTGCTAAGGGTGGTGGTTAACTTTGCTTTAACAAACGTTTTACCATCCCAGTGGGAGGGAGTGACACGAGGAGGGATGGTGCCCAGCCAGTGATGGTTGCTTGCGAGTACCTGATGCTGTTGCTTGCGAGTAGCTGCAGATACTGTCCTGCAAAAGCTGGCTGAACATGGAGGGATGTGGGATTTTTGCCATCTTATCCAGTCTTCTTTTTTTCAGGCTAGCTAGTAATTAATCTATAAAAGCATGTAGATTTTTAGCTTAAAGGGACAGATGAGAAACTTGAAATAAGTTGGACAAACTGTAGGATCCAATTCCATTTTGATGCACAGCCATGCAGCCTACCGAGATGGGTTAGATTAGTGCTGTAATAACTTTTCAGCCTTTTAGTGAGTCTGCTTCCTTCAGCATTTGCTCTTGTACAGTCTTTTGTCATCCCTCTCCATTAACTCATTTCTGAAACTGGGTCTGGCTGACATTCAGCCCTGGTTTTACAGCACACACCCAGCCCAACTTTTATGCATCGGCTCATTTGTAGTGGATGTCTTGTTCTGAAATTCATGTGAATTCAGGCAGTTCAATTGTGTGACTGTCATTTGATCTGTAATTTTACTCAAGTTGAAAAATTCTGCGGGTTTTGGCTTCTGTGGTGTGTGATGGAGCCAGAAGTGTTTATTTTATATAACTATCATCTTCTTGGTATTTCATTGCCTGTTGTCTTCTCTAAGTTTGTGGAATGGCCTGGGTTGGAAGGGATCTTGAAGGCCATCTAGTTTCAATGCCCCTGCTGTCAGCTGGGACATCTTCCACTAGACCAGGCTGCTCAGAATGCCATCCAACCTGGCCTTGAACACTTCCAGGGATGGGACATCCACAACTTCTCTGGACAATTTGTTCCAGCGCCTCATCACCCTCGCAGTAAAGAATTTCTTCCTAGTATATAATCTAAACCTACTCTCTTTCAGTTTGAAGCTGTTCCCTCTTATCCTGTCACTACAGGCTCTTGTAAAAAGTCCCTCTCCATCATTCTCATAGGCTCCCTTCAGGTGCTGGCAGGCCACAGTTAGGTCACTGCAAAGCCGCCTCTTCTGCAGGCTGAACAATCCCAGTTCTCTCACCTTTCCTCACAGGAGAGCTGCTCCATCCCTCTCGTCCTCTCAGTTGCAGTCCAACAGGTCCATGTCCTTCCTTTGCCAGGAACCCCACGGCTGCTTCTGGCTCTACAGTGATACAGTTCACAAAGGAGAAAAATTGGATCACCTTTATTGAAGACTCATATTTTCTCCCACTTCAAGTTTACCAGAATTAAGTTATGGCATGCTTCCAGGAGTGTCTATTTGTATTGCCTTTCAGTTACTTGTGTTTGAAGACAGAGACAGCTGGAGTGTATAAAGGCATTTCAGCCAGCTTGGCGGGCCCCTGGCTTTCAGTCTGGAGAATGGAGCTGTGCAAGTTGCAGGGGACCTTGTCGAAATGATGAGAAAGAGTTGGAGCAAACCCTTGTCTCTGTTGAAATCAATTGAACTACCATTAGCATGAGTCCAGATTTCATCTGTAAACTTAAGTAGGGTATTTCTCTTTCTAGGCAGCCTACAGAAATGTTTCTGTCTGTTGGCATTTGTTTTCATGTTTCTTTGTAATGATTGCATAATTGGGATGTATCTGTAATGTCAGAAATCTAATAGGTTAAGTAGCATAAATGACTGTTAGGAAGAGAAGAAACACAAAACTGCAGAACCGTTGTTGCTTAAAACCCCTACCAGTTTAGTTGTTCAGTTTAACCATTTAGTAGTCAGAGCTGTTGTGATAAATGGCAATGATGGGTGCTGAGGCACTAATGCTTAACACAAAGGAGTAAAAGCACCCTTTTTTTTCCTCTCCCTTTAATGGAAATCATTCACTATGCTGCTAATGGCTTCTCAGTTGGCTGGAGACTAACTTTGGTCCCCCTGAACCTTAATGATGTCGTGATAGACTCTGGTTTTAATCTGACAAGAAATGTATACTGTTAGCATTTTGTAAAAGCTGATAGCAAATGCTGTGTATACAGCATCAAGCCCTTGAATTTAAGCCTTTAGTTCCAGTACTAAAAAAAATTTGGTATCTAAAGGACTGGTTGATTACTGATTATTCTTTTATCAATGTGCATATCTGGGTTTTTTCTGTTACCTGAAGGTAGAATAACAATGCTTTTTAAACATTTGCATTTTTTCCCTCCAGATCAGTGATGCCTTTGAAAGGAATGTTTTCATCTTTCTTTTATTTTTATTTTGGGGGAGGGGAGATGGGTGTTTGAAAACAATGCAGTTTTTTTCAAATGTGATTCTCATAGCAACTAAACTTTCCAGTCCTTTTGTGACTTGATTAGTATTTTAATGTAATAACCCATTATAATTTTTTCCATCTTTTTACAAATGTTTCCTTATGACTCTGATGATAACTCTGTAATCTGCCTGACAGAAGCATGTCCCACGTCTCAAACCAGAGCTGAGTTGAGGATGCTAGAGCTGCTGCAGAGGAAATGTTAATGAACCATTTTTCAAATTTTTTTTAATTATTCTGAGAGAGGGGAAGAAAGTCTTTGCTAGTCTGTGCTAATGCCACAGATATAAAATGTCTTGACTGCTTTCCAGTGTCCTGAGACCTGTGACAGGTAACCCCCAGGCAAAAGGGTGCAGTAAGTGGAATTTGGTGCATGCCCAGGGGACAGCACTTTTTGTGGTGACTACAACACTAGCTGTGGCTGCTGGTACAGTCTGCAGCATCTGCCACCATGGTGCTCCTGCCTGTGGGAAGAGAAGGAGTCAGGGGCCTGGTTGGCCCCTTGATACATTTTTGTAATGAAACCAGGTTGTTTGCTACCTTAAGTCTCTTACTGTCCTTACTCCTGGAATTCTTGTGGTCTTAATAATTGTTTCCTGGAGACATTTGTTCTCCCTCACTGGTTTGTATTGTTTCTTGTCCTTTGACTATTACTTGCCACTTCAGACTTTAAAAAGAAGGGCCACACTGAAGGAACTTGGTGTAAATTACAGCTCTGTTAATAGGTGAAATGGGGACATAGCTCCTATGCGAAAGGTGTACCTATAGATCCAGTAGTACTGTTTTTATGGGAAGGTGTTCTGAGCATCTTGACTGAACCTCCTTAACTTGGCAGGGATAAAAGGAAATGCACATTCCCTCTCTTCCTCTAAACGTTGATGGTCTTTCAGTGTGAAGCACCACACAGTGTTTATTTTTATGCCCTTTTAATGTTTTGTGGAGGGTTTGTTTCGTTTCCCTTCATAATTTTTAATAGGAAGTCTTTGAAGTTGGGTTGTGGATGAAAAATCCTGTTGGCAGCCTGACTATTCATTGTTGACTCCTATCTTCTTTAATTGTTCATCTATAAAAATCTGGAAGGGAGTGTGTTCAGAGAAACTGTGAAGCAATGTATATTTCTGGAAAGGGGAAATAAACTTGCAATTATTCTCAGCTATTATTTGTCACGTGAAGATGTTACATACTAATGGTTGCAGATGGTTTACACAAAAACTATACACACTGCAAACCCTCTTCATTGGGAGCTATGGCTTTCTGTTATACATTATGCTAGAATGGAAAAGGTTTTTTTCTGCCTGCAGCTATGTATTAGCCTTATTCACTGTTGCTAGCACAAACTCTCCTTAATATGCATCCAGCAGTGGTTAAAATTTTCTCCATCGGTGACTTCACATTTATCCACGTAGATGGAGGATTCTTCTAAGATTAAAAAGGTAAGGACATCAGTGTGCAGGAGTCTTTGGTGGAGAGCACTGCATTTAGAAAATCAGACGTGAAGGAGGCAGAGTCAAGGTTTTGGCTTATTATTTCTGTGTTCTTGTTCAAGTTCAGGATCTGCTTTCATTTTCAAATGTATTTATGAGTGCATAAGCATATTGTACCTCTGTGCATATGTGTGACTGTAGACACAGTGATTGCTTCACATTGTGGAGAAAAACAATCCTATCATAAGCTTATGTATTTTTTATTCTTCGAAAACAGTACAGACATCTGTAAAATGTTATTTGAATTACAGTTTATACAGTAAAAATTATAAAAGGCTGCATTCAGTATAAATTTGCCTGTTAAAATCATGCAACACAAAGAAGGAAGGGTGAGAAAGTAGAATAGAAGTTGGAGTTCAACATTCCTGATGTGACTGGTGACTGGTCAGAAAAGATTTCAGTTGACTGGTTTGGTGTTAGACATACTCCAGGTCAGTCGGCCTCACCTGCATCCCTGGAAAGGTGATGAAACAGCTCATCCTGGATGTCAGCTCTTAGGGTGTGGAGGAAAAGAGGGTTATCAGGAGTAGTCAACAGGGATTCACCAAGGAGAATAATAGCTTGACCTGATAGCCTTCTGTGATGTAATGTCTGGCTGTGTGGGTAGATGAGGGGAGAGCAGTGCCTACCTTGACTTCAGCAAGGCTTTTGATACTGTCTCTCATAACATCCTCATAGGTAAGCTCAGGAAGTGTGGGTTGAGAATTGGATGATCCCAGAGTTGTGGACAGTGGTGCAGAGTTGGATTGCAGGCCCACTGCTGGTGGTGTTCCCTAGGGGCCAGTACTGGGTCCGGCCTTGTTCAACTTATTTCTCAGTGATCTGGATGAAGGGACAGAATGAACTCTCAGCAAGTTTGTTGCTGATACAGAACTGGGAGGAGTGTCTGATTTGCCAGAAGCCTGTGTAGCTATGCAGCAAGAGCTGGACAGGCTGGAGAGTTGGGTGGAGAGGATCTTAATGAAGTTCCATGAAGGCAGGTGCAGAGTCCTGCACCTGTGGAACAATAATCCCCTAAACCAACAGAGGGGGCTCAGCTGCTGGGAAGCAGCTCTGTGGAGAAGGACCTGGGAATCCTGGTGGACAGCAGGCTGTCCATGACCCAGCAGTGCCCTTATGGCCAAGGAGGCCAAAGGTATCCAGGGGAACATGAGGAGGAGCATTGCCAGCAGGTCGAGAGGGATGATCCTGCCTGTATTTTGCCCTAGTGGAGCCTCATCTGAAGTATTGTGTCCAGTTCTGGGCTCTCTAGTTCAATAAAGGCAAGGAACTACTGGAAGGAATTTAGTGGAGGGTTGTGGAGGTGATAAGGGAACTAGAGTATCTCTTATGAGGAGAGGCTGTTTAGCCTGGAGAAGAGAAAACAGGATTTTGTCAATGCATAGAAATATCTTAAGGGCAGGTGTCAAGAGGATGGAACCTGGCTCTTTTCAGTGGTGCCCAGCAGTGGAACAAGGGGCAATGGGCACAAACTGAAACAGGAAGTTCCATCTAAATATGATCCATCCATCCTTACTTTGAGGGTGTCAGAGCACTGGAACAAGCTGCACAGAGAGGCTGTGGAGTCTCCTTCTGTGGCGATATGCACAGGTGAACCTGCTTTGGAAGGGGATTGAAGAGATGACCTGCAGAGGTCCTTTCCAACCCTAACCATTCTCTGTTTTTGTGAGTCTGTGACTTGGCTTGATAGTCAACTGTCTGACTAAAACTAGTCATGAGAGCACAGTATATGGCCAACTGAAACTGCTTGAGTGTTTATATACTTTAGGGGAAAAGACAGTTTTGAAGAATAAGCTTTTATTGGTTTGGCAGAATGATTTTATCGGAGTGCTAGAGGAGAGGCAGGATAATAGGATGAGATGAAGTAATCTAACTGCTCTGAAATAGCCCAGCTGCTACAATTTTGCATCTGATTATGTATTTCAAACTAGAAGATTTTACAGTTTCCTTTGAGGCAATAACAATAACAGTTTATGGAAAGAGCCGGCACTTACCTTCTCTTTCTCTTACTCTGCAGGTGCTTGGCACACTGAACTTACTGATCTGTGTAGGATTTGTGCTGTGGTCCATTTATTGAAGATGTGAAACAACATCAAGTCTGAGATTGGAATTACTGACTGACTGGATGAAATTTTAGTCCTTGTGATGCACATGGACATGCTGAATTATAAGTAATTCTAGCTTCTTCTCCCCTCCCCTCCCTTCCCCTCACTCAGCTATCTCAGGGTTCATAGAGATTTCAATGGTTTGTGTGCCTGTAAGTTTGGAACAGAAGTGACCAAAAATGGGGGACCAGCAATTGTATAAAACTAATCATACTGCCAACAACAATGAGAACTTGTACTACGAACAACACCAAATGAACTCCCTTCCATCTCTAAATCATAGCTATGGGACATCTGTTATGGATGCTCCCCAGGCATCCCCCCTCTCCCCTCCATTTTCCCAAGATTCAAGGGACAGTATAGCTTTGCCTGTAGGTTCAAAAAGTCTTGGGTCGATGGACACATCTAGACAAACCAGTTGGACACATTCTGGCTCAGGAAACCATGTCCCAGCGAGGAACAGTTTCAGTAATCAAAGCGCAATGTGGAGCCCCCTCGGGCAGGGGGAGTCCCATGACGGATACCAATATCCTTACCCTCAACCCAGTGAAAACCGATCGCAAAAAATTACCAGTGGGGTCCTGCACAAATTGGACTCCTTTACACAAGTATTTGCTAACCAAAATCTGAGAATTCAAGTCAACAACATGGCTCAGGTTCTGCACACCGAGTCTTCAATGGTGGACAATTCCGGTGACAGCGCGCTCAGGCAGCTGCTCTCCCAGAAGCCGCCGGTTGAGCAACAACCCGTAACTTCCACCGTGCAAAGATACCAACCAGTGCCACAGCAAACACACCAGAATTTTGCAAGCACACAGCAAAAGCAACAAATGCAAGTCATGCAGCACCAACAGTTGTACTACGACTACCAGCAGCACTTATCACAGATGCAGATGCATTCTGCATTCCAGCAGGGACAGGCACACGTTCCACAGATGCAGTCCCAGCAGCTCCTACCACAGCAGATGCAGCACTTGCAGCAGCCTCAGTACTACGCTCAGCCCCAGCAGGGACACCAGCGGCTCTCAATCCAGGAGATCCAGCAGCAGCAGCCAGCCCGGCAGCAGCGGCAGTGTCCCGTGCAGCTCGCTCAGTATTACCAAACACAACCTGTCATGCAGCAGTTGCAGCAGCCGCAACAGCAGATGCAATTGCCACTTCCTCCATATCACAGGGAACCCGATCCAAAGACTATGCACGAACCACACCAGTACTCTCAGGATCCCAGTCATCCTGTGCAGCTTATCCAGTTGGGAGCAGTGCCTCAGTATTGCTTCCAAGATCCCCACGAACAGTACAGGCACTTGTACCCCCAGAGTTTACTGCAGCAGCAGCAAGATCAGCAGAAGCAATACCTGAGTGAGAGCAGAGTGCCGTCCCTGAACTCCCACATGGGCCTCACTCCACCAGAGAGTGCCGAGGACCCCACACGGCAGGAGATTAATTCTGTAGCTAACGCTCTCCCTCATCGAACTCTTTTGCCACCCTCGGGAGTTCATCTGAACAACAAAAGCTCTCAGCAAGACTCTCCCAGCACCACGTGGTCTCAGGTAGGTGGTGTTTTAGATCTGTGCCCAGCCAAATTTGTTTGCAGAAGAGTAGCAAAGTGTGGAAACTAAGCGGTTTTGGCAGAGACAGATGGTTGGGATGTGAGCTGTGGGCATCTCTGGGATGGGGAACTATTGGGAAACTTCATTACCAGACTTTTGTCTATGGCTCTGGGTTGGCTTTGGGCCAGGCTGGCAGCAGCATAGAACTGCTGCTGCAAGGCTGCTGCTTTCCTTGTGAGAGGCTTTGGGAAGTTCTGCCTCAGTTTCTGGGAAGGAGGGACCCAGTTACAGCAAAGCCTTCTTGCTAATTTTTCAACACTTCAGGCTCAGTTGTTCAGGAGCAGTTAGTCAACTCTGTTTTCAAAAGCAGTGCTTCTGGGTCAAAGCAAAGGCTTCAAACAGCAGGTGAGTGAAGAAAACTTGAATTAGCAGTGCTCACAGGGGCAGATTTGATGTACAGCTCTCAACTCAGGGGCTTTTAATAGTAGTAAAATTGTATGCAAAATGCAGACTTAAAGCTGTGAGGGCCTTCATTTACACAGTGTTTCCTGAAAAACTATTTTCTCAACTTTTTCTCCTCTTTTCCATTCTTCTGTTTTGATAGCCAATGCAACTGTCAGATGGCAGACTGCAGTCACTGTCCCCAGAACAAAGGTATTTTTAAAAGATTGTTTTTGTCTTTCTAATTAAATATGAGTAATGCAAAGGAGATCTGTATTTGGGGGAAAAGCATACAGTCTGGGTGCGTAATAATCGTTGCTCTTCTAGAAACACCTTTTGCTCTGTGCTTCGTGATTTTAAGTTTGTATGATTTCCAGAATCCCCCCATAGCAATAGACTCAAATTAATGCTTTCTTTAATTAAAAAAAAAAAAAAGAAAGGGAACAAAAATAAAACAAAAAGAAGATCCCCCCATAGCAATAGATTCAAATTAATGCTTTCTTTATATTAAAAAAAAAAAAAAAAAGGAAGGGAACCAAAATAAAACCAAAAGCAGGGGGGCTCTACTGTTGCATTTACAAGAAAAGGGATGCTGTGTGGTCTGGATTTGTATCTTTGGCAGCAGAGATCTTCTGTTTATTTCTTAAGGTGTCACCTCTGAAGGGCAAAGGCGTCCATCAGAGGGGTTGCCTACCATAAATTAGAGGCATTGTGTCCAAGTATTTGTTAATTGTTGTCACAAGTGGGGAAATGCATATCTGTCATGGTAGATCTCATAGGTCTCAGGTTTTCTGTATTGATGAGTATGTCCTGCTCAAAACTTCCCTTTTGCCCATCTTGGGAGCAGCTGATCTAGGTTATTGGCCACATATTCCACAGCAGTCACCACATGCTTACTTGTTACTTCATTACCATCTAGCTGTAAAATTTATTAACTTCCTTGATTAAAAAAGCTCCTTCTGCAAAAAAAGGGAACATGCCAAACTAATGTTTTTTCTTCTGTTCCATGGTTTAAAAAAATGAAAATAAAAACAGTGACCAAAACAGAGAAACACTTCCTGAGAGAGCTGATGCGAAGAACAAGCTAATGTGTTCAATATGCTTGAAGGAATTTAAGAGTTTGCCTGCTCTCAATGGTCACATGAGGTCACACGGAGGAGTAAGAGCATCTCCTAGCTTCAAACAGGTAGCAATCCATTTGACTTCAGTATTTGGCACAGTCCTTTTGTGTTGATGTTTGCTTGCTTTGCCATGCTTCGCTTTGCTGTCAAAACTTCTTGTTCTCAGCACTGTTTTGTTATGTCATACCCCATGGAAGTGGAAATGCACATAATTCTGTTAGTCTGTAGGCCAGAAATCTTGTTTTGAGGACAAGAGGCAGTGGTGGAGGACAGATCAGTGTTTGTCCTCTGTTTCTCTGCACGTTACAGAATACCCTACCAAATCATGTCAGGAGTGTCTAATTTTTTTCCTCCTCATGTTTGTTTATTATATTAGAAATACCAGGAACATCAAGTCTTCCTTATTTTCATTTGAACTACTTGGATGACTAAGGAATATTTATTGGAAGCCTTCCCAGGCTTTAACTGGAGGAGCAGAATTGTTGAATCTTTGACAGCTTTCTTCCAAAGTGTTTTAGTTGTATAGGTATCAACAAATACCAAACCAAAAATGTGTTTGAGTTGTTCTGAATAAAAATAACTTGCCCTGTCAGTCAGTCTTTATCCTGATAATTTAGAAATTCTGTCCTACCAGGGAAGGACAGAAGGCAAAGGAAGGCAAAGAGCTACCTGAGTTCCACAGTTTGTGTTTTTGTTTTTTAGTTGGATGATGGAGAATTCTGTGTTTGTAGTGATAAAAAGAGACATGTTTGTCTCCCCTCCTACAAGTTACCATGTAAAGATGCTTCAGGTGATCATTTGTCACCAAGACTGAATCCTACGTAGGAGTCACAAGTAGCCTGCTGACTTCATTTGAGGCAAAGCAGGAGTCCCAGGAAGGAACACTGTTGTGTGTTTTGTAACCCTGGCCACTTCTTTTCAGCCACGGTGCACACGCTGTGTAGTGCATCGATCCAGAAGCAGCGCTCCCTCACTCGGGCTGAAAGCCTTTAATTGTCTGTGCAGGATGAAGGAGAGAAACCACCAGAGCAGCCGCTGCCTAAAGAGGTGGATGGCCTCGCGCCCATCGTCATGCCAGTGTCTGTCCCTGTAAAGCTTCTGTCACCTGAGCCCAGCACGCAGCCCTCTGCCAGCACTGCCACAGTCACAGACAAGCCTGCCAACTCTGTGTCAGATGACGAGATGCCCGTTCTCGTGAAGATGACTTACTCTCCACCGTGCAGTCCAAAAGTGGCCAACCCCTGCTCATCCTCTGTGAGTGCTGTGTTTCTTGCCACTAACTGTCCTGTGCTTGGTAAATCCCTTTGCTTGTAGTGCTGCTAGTTTCTAAAACATCTGTATTTTAGAATATTTTCTGGAGTCTTTATGATTCCTAATAAATAAAAAAAGTCCTGTAGCATCAGAGCATGTCTTCCTCAGTCATTTGAAAATACTGATTTTCCTTTGCTGAGGAATCAAGATCTCAGTTGAAAACAAATAATTTGAAATTGGAATGTGATATTCTTTCATCCCACTAGAACAAAGGGATTTACTCTCTTTTTACTGGTTTTGTTTTTTTCCTTTTCAGGCTGCTTCATTGTTACGTTATTGCTTAAAATCAGCAGTTTTATTTCTTCCTGTTTTCTGAAGTTGAATATATGTGCTTCTCATTTCAGCCAGAGAGAGTGCAGTGCTTAGAGTGCGTGCTCTAAGCAATATGAAACTCGGAGTTTTGCAGTGAAGTAATTTTTCCCTTTCTCCCTGCATGCATCAGCTCTAAGGGTTAATCACTGGGATTTCTGATACAGGAAAAATAGCTCTCCTTAATGCTTTCATTTTGCTTATAAAACTGAAATGGTCAGGCAGCACGAGGAATTGATGAGTGGTTGAATGAGATGTGAGAATGCTCATTATTATTTTCCTGAAGGAGTCCTGGAGCAAGCAATATTTATTTCATGTTCCGGTGTAGAAATGGATTCTGCTCGTTCCTTCAAATCCATTTTGGCAGACTACGCCATGATAAGGGATTACTGGGGAGTATAAGTACTGTATGGTATTATCTGTACAATGCAGAGGAATATCCTTGTGATATTTTTGATTTTCCTTCTCCATGTGAGGCTGATGGACATATGAGGAATCAGCATTATACCAGCATGGGTGACTCCTTACAACAGTCACTCCTCATTCAGACATACCCACTAATTTTAAATATATATAATATATACATGTATATATAAAATCTTTCCTCTCTTCCTTTAAGATATGAACTTCCACTTTACTGTGAAAGCCGTCATTTCACAATACTTAGTAACCCAGCAGTAGAATTTTTCATTTCTATTTCTAGTTCCTCTAAAGAATAGGGACAGTCTTTTCTGAATCCTCAAGCTCTGAGTGGGAGATCTTCTCTAGAGACACCAGAGTAGGTGGCTTGGGCTTGTGTATTTCTGCAACATATATAAAGTGACTGTGATTAAATCTGCCAGTGTTCGGCAAAATGCACATTCATTCCCTCAAAATTGTGCTTGTGGTCTTTGTTATTGCCCAAGCAAACCAAACTCACAAAGTTCCCTCTCTGGACCCTACATTTTATGTAAGCAGTAGCATTGGAAACATTAAAAGATCAAAAGATCCACAGTTTCCTCCTCTTCTGTAAAGAGATTGTTCCATTGGAGAGGGACTTTTTTTTAATACCAGAGAACTAAAGCTGTGTTGCATTTATTTATGCTGTGCTTTGAGCTGTCCAGAAAAGCTCCCACAAAACTCATGGAATCAGTAAAATGAAACAGCAAACTAAACATTCAGCAAGGCTACAGGATGTTGAACTGTGGCTAGCAGTCAAGTGACATCCATCAGAATCTGTCTAGAGTGGATCTATCCATGTGCAGCAACAGGGCCCAAAAGTCTGTCTTGGGTAATGGGAATCAGTTACTAGAACTTCAGAAAAGTAGGGTGGTTCTTCAGGGGTGGTTCTGCACTGAGAGCCCATGGACACTACGATCTCCTTTACTGCTCAGTGACCTTTTTTTAAAAGCAGTGTTGGCACAGGTATGCTCTAGGTGAAGCAGTGTAGGAGGTGGAGCTGTTTAGGATTTCTAAGATGTTGCGTTGATTTGCTCTACTCCTGTGAGAAAGGAGTGCCAGCTCTTTCACACTTGGAGAGCAGAACAAAATGAACCCTTAATCAAAGACTTGCTCTGGCCTTCTGTCTGGGTCTCTTTTTTAGGTTTTTGGTTGTTTGGATTTTTTTTCCTTGAGTTTAGGAGTTTTTCCCCTTTTCTCCTTTATGAACACTAAATGTTCACCATCTTGATGGACTTTATCTGTCATTACAGGTAACTTTCACTGTTCCAAATGTCCATTATCAAAAAAATCCTCTGCAAAGCTGCATTTTCTTGCCTGCAGAAACAAAACTATTCCAAAACTAATTTTTTTTTTACAGAGTAAAAATGTCAACAGCTGTTGGAGAGGATGCAGCCATGATCTAACAAAGAGGACAGGACCTCTGTAATCAAAAACATTTCCTCAAGCTGGAACTTATTAACATAAGGGATAAAGGGTGACAGTGCTAATGCTCATTTAACATGATTTTTATTGGGTGAATGTGATTCTCAAGAACCACCCATGGTGTAAAGATGTATGTTGTCTAAACATACATTGTAGTAATTTGCTTTATGTAGTAGTAGAATTTACCAGATGATGCCGATATTCTGGAGTAACACTGTCAAAATTTTCTTCTGCTTCCCAAATTTATTCTAAAGATGGCCTACAGCCTAAGTACCTAAAAGCAGTACATTTAATAATACTATGTTCATCTACCAGCTTCTGTGTGTTCTTAAAGCACAACCTGAGGACCTGTTTCTTCCTACCTTATCCCCACTCCCCCAAGAAATCCAGATTCCAGGTTTGCATAAGTTCTGTGCCTTCTGTTTCTGTATACTCTAGGGATTTGTTATTAAATTATTTTTAACATTCAAATTCTAGAAGTCTGGGCATGTTAATAGTGTGTGAATTTCCCAAGTGGTCATCTACTACCCTTTTTTCTCCAAGGAAAGAGGAGAGAGTTAAGTTCAAGATTTGTTGCAGCTGGACTGTAATCAAGCTGATGGGAATGTAGTGATAAGAGGCAAAGAATTTGAATTTATTACATTTTTCTTCCTTTCCTGCTGCTGAGTACTGCAGTAATTCCACTGAGTTCATGTGTCCTTTCTGGTCTCACTAAATAAATGCATTAGAAAACCTCTCATATAAAGTTTCTAGTAAACTGTGACTGGGTAACGAAGTATCTCCCACCAGCCTGTGTGCGTGTTCAGTGCAAACAGAAGTGCCCAGAGTGTCTGGG
Organism: Illadopsis cleaveri; assembly: GCA_013399915.1. Lineage (NCBI taxonomy): Eukaryota > Metazoa > Chordata > Aves > Passeriformes > Timaliidae > Illadopsis > Illadopsis cleaveri. The sequence continues at coordinate 348,380 of VXBB01014826.1, forward strand.
TAGCAATGAAGAAGGGAGTGGGAGACTCATGGTCTGGGAGTGCACTTCCCTGCACTTTCAAAAGCTGACAGCAGCCTCTCCATGTCTGCCTCTGTGGCTCAGCCCTACCTTGACCCAGAGGGCTTGCTGTTGAAGGTGAAGGGTAATTTGCCCTGGTTTTTCTCACTCCCCTGATGTTTCTGTGTAGTGCCAGATACTGTACTGGCCAGGGTTACTCTAGTGGTACCTGAATAACTGCCTGGTGGTAACAGCTTTTCTGTGCCCATTGCGCAAAGCTGTACAGGATTGTGTGCAAACCACAATTAAGCGTGCCTGAACAATAAGATTCTCTGTGTTTTTATTTAGGAAACTAGCAAAAAACCTCATCCAAGTGCTGTAAAATTGGAAGAAAACTTCAAACCGTTGCAGGACAAGAAGAAGTATCGGCACAGACCCGAACCTCTCTTCATACCTCCTCCTTCCTTCAACCTCAGCATGTCCCACTCCGGTGCCACTCTGTACCAGAGCCAGCTTCGCTCTCCCCGTGTTCTGGGCGATCACCTGCTGGACCGGACACACGAGCTGCCCCCCTACACTCCGCCCCCCATGCTCAGCCCTGTCCGGCAAGGCTCTGGTCTCTTCAGCAGTGTTCTCACTTCCCACAGCACATCACACGCTCAGCTGCCACTTACTCCACTGACACCCACTCCACGGGTGCTCCTGTGTCGGTCTAGTAAGTATTGCATTTACAGAGCAGCAGTACAAGGGAGGGACCACTGTCCTCTCTTCTCGTGTCACCACGTTGATGGGTTTTGTGTGTGCTCACATGCATGGCCAGTTCTGCTACTTCACAGGAAAAGTCCATTTTAGTGGCTGTTTTGCCTTGGATTTTGCAAAGTTAAGGCATAAAGGGAATAGAGGAGCCCAATCTGCCAGAAAGGCTGTGATCATTCCATGTGGTCTGCCCCAAGAAAGGACCACCTTGCCTCTCATTACATCTGAGCCTTCTGAAGTGGAGGAAAAAGACCTAGTTTGAGACATAGGGTTCACGTTAAGTATTTGTTGTTCAGTACTTCACAAGAAAGGTGAAATCACTCAGAATCAGGGCAGTAGAAACCTCTGCAAGTTCAGACATTTCTGTTACCTACAAAAATTTAGACTGTTTCTAAATATCGATAAAGGGTCATTTTTGCATCATAGACTGGAGTAATGTTGGTGTTAGTAGAGAGGTGGCAGTGCAGCCTGGGAGGGTTGGCAGCAGCAAAACAACAATACTCAAATTCCAATCTCTGTTTCAGATAGTATTGATGGAAGTGTCATTCCAGTGACGCCTGGGCCTGGAGAACAGACTGTTGAACCGTAAGAAAAACAATATTTTTTTGTCACTGCTTTTACAGATTAGCTCCAACCTAGAGCCCGTGGCCTGAAATGCTCTGAACCAGGCAGAAAGTATTCAGCTGCCTGAAATCATGTTGGGCTGGATGCATTTAATGTTTCTGTGGATGGCGGCTAAGGATATTTGGAGCAAAGTGGCTGTGGAAGATTTAGATGTCATGGCTCAAAGTTAGTGATGGCTGGGAAGAGTGCTGTGAGGAAAACATGCTTTTGTATGTGTGTGTGTATATATGTATATATATGTATATACATATATGTATACATATATGTATATACATATATATATATACACAAAGAATGGAGCTTTGGAGTGGTGGCGGTACCTGGTAGGTTCCCCAGGGCAAAGTGCAAACAGGGTTGTCCGTCAGCAGTAATGGCTCCTTTTGCTCTCTGCTGAAGAGTACCATTCTCTGTGGAACAGAAATTTGCTGTTTCTGATGTCTAGCCTCTTTGCTAGTCATGCATATAAACTAGCTTGGGCTGTCCCTAAGGTATGATGTCTCAGTATGGCTTAAATTGCATATTGAAATTTTTGTTTTTCCCCAAGAGATCACTTCTCTCTAGTATTCAAAATACTTATCCCACTGGGAGTAAAGCATTGCATAAAGCAATCTGACACAATTTCCTGCCACTTCAGTGCAATAAAAGTTCTGTTGGAAATAAAGTGAACGCTAATCTGACTTTTGCTTTTTCTACGCATTGTGTAGTTGAATACGTACTTATTTATTCCTCTTTATAGGCGAATCAATATTGGGTCCAGGTTCCAGGCTGACATTCCTGAGCTGCAGGACAGATTGCTAATGGAGAAAGATGTGCACAAGGCTACTTTGGTTTGGAAACCATGGCCAGAACTGGAGAACAAAGTCTTCCAACAAAGAGGTATAATGACTTGCCATTTTAGACGTTCCTACGTCAGCCTGTGCCTGTTGAAGAATGCGCATTGATTTCTCGTGTCTGTACTGAACAAAACGTTCAAGAGAATATTAATTGCTGAGAGTGCAGAGCAAGAGACTAGAACTACATGGTACAGGTTCAGAGCAACAGCATTATATAGTGGCATTTAAAGGGAAGTTTGGATGATCTGTTTTCTGGCAGCCAAGGGGGAAAGGTTGTTGCTGGGAAGTTGGGTGGTGAACTTCCTGGTAAAGGCAGAGGTCACAGCTGAGAGGCAGCTCATGGATCCTGGGCCTGCCCTGGGACCATAGTTGAGCAGAAATGTGACAGGCTTGGTGAATTCTGCCAGTCCTGAGCAGAATTTTTTTCCTGCTTCTAACACGGTTCTGTTTCGCCACCCTGGGTGGAGCCTTCTTGGCACAGCCACGTCACTGGTGTGTGCCGGTCATTGCCTCACAGGCAGACCTCTGACTCTGGAGTAGCCTGTCCTATCCCAAGGATGTGCTCTGTTACATCCTCTCCTCAGTGATCCTAAAACAAAGAGATGAGATGTTGAGGAGAAAAAGTGTGAAAGAATCTGCTGCCCTGAACTGTGTAGTCTTTGAGGGGCATTACAGGATCCTTGGCTCTAGATGTTTGACTGACAGGCTACTGTATTAGCAGTAAAATGTTGACTTGTTTCTGACAGTGGAAGACCTTTTAAATATGAGCTGTTCCAGTGTGTTACCTGGTGGAGGAACTAACTCAGAATACGCTTTGCACTCTCTCTTTGAAGCAAAAGGAGATATTATGGTAAGATAAAAAGGCTGAAAGGGGAGATATGATCCTCTTCTGCAGATAAATTAGCATGCTTTATTAAGTGGATTTAGATATGGTTATATAAAAAAGATTTCTGATTGATTTGAAATGATGCTTTAAACATCCTGTAACATTTTTGGGGAATGACTTTTCCCTTTATTCTCTAATAAATTTAAATTTCAAAGCAGTGCCTCTCTGAAGGCTTACTGTATATTTCATATAGATAAGATTACTTAGTTTATAGCCTTGGGGCTTTGAATGTCTCCCAGTGCTTGCTCCAGCCCTGATATTTCACTGGCTTTATATTTGGTCACAGAGAGCTTAGTCCTCCTCTAGCCCTTATAAAAAAACCTTTTTTTGAAGCAGCAGTCACATCTACTTATTTGTTCAGAACTGTGAGGTAATTGCACACAGTTCTTATATAAATAATGCATTTCAAATATTTGCATTCGTTTACTGATGGGAATGTTATTAACTAAGGCAAAACATCCATTTTGCCCAGTGTTAGGGAAAGGCAAGGCCCCTTGCACAAGTTCCTGGAAAGCCAATAAAAAACCAAATGCAACAAAACATGGGGCTGGAATGAGTCTCACTGGATTGGCTAATACAGTTTAAAGTTATGTTTTAGCTTGTGTCCCAGTTTCCTTAGGCTCTGTTAGCTGTATCTGAAGGGTCTGAGAATGTCAGGATGTGGAATTTGCTTTACAGAGAGTCTGCATTTTCAGAGGAAAAATTTTAGGGGATCCATAAATCCTCTGTTTTCCTGATCTGAAGGACTGTTAGCTATACTTCCAGTCATTCTGGACAGATACTGACCTAGACAGATATTCTGAAATATTTTATGCTATAAAATATTTTATGCTATAAATATAAATATGCTGTCAAACCAACCATTAAATATTAGTATTAATTAACACTATCAAGTCAAACACTAGAAACGTATTTGTTTGTGGCAAGCAGAAGGGAGGGAAAGAGCTGAAAGCTGCTAAGTAATAGTCACATTTGTGTTCATTAAGGCAGGACAGGTGCACATTAGGTGCTCTTCTGTGAGGTACAGTGTTAATGGGCCTTGGAGTAATTTGATGTGATTTTATATGACAGAAAAGAGAAAAGAGAGAAAATTAATTCATATCTTCATACCAAATAGTCTTCTAAATGCAGTTTTATGCCACAGCTGATTGCTTTTCCTAATTCTGTTTTTCCCTGCTATTTCATTTAGGTTGCTCTTGAAAAGCTGCTGTTGAGAAAGCCAGTGAGACTGAAGTGTCATCCTTTGGCAAATTACCACTATGCCGGTAGGTTTCCTTGTGATCTTTCTATCTGTTACACAGTCCAAGCCTGGCGTCCCAGGCTGGAGCATGGGATCACATTGCACTCTCTGCAGTCTGCTGCAGGGATGGCAGCATTTAATAGAGATGATATGGACAGTGCCAAGGGTACTCCCAGAGCCGTTTGTTGCAAGTTTAGCAGTTTTATACACGACTGACAATGTACAGAAGCTTTGNGAAAGATCTAACAGATCTAACAGATCTGGCGTCCCAGGCTGGAGCATGGGATCACATTGCACTCTCTGCAGTCTGCTGCAGGGATGGCAGCATTTAATAGAGATGATATGGACAGTGCCAAGGGTACTCCCAGAGCCATTTGTTGCAAGTTTAGCAGTTTTATACACGACTGACAATGTACAGAAGCTTTGCATCCGTGTTGCTGTGTAGGATTTAAAACTGCCTCGGGTGATTATTTTTCTCTCTTAAACTGAAATTTAACAATTTCATTTCCTTTTAGAACTGCTGCTCTTTGTAATTTATAATTTAGTATCACTAATGTCTTAATTTTCTGGTACGTAATCTGCCATCCTGCCTGCTTCTTCTGAGGTGATGGTGCACAATAAATGAATTTGATAATCATGAGCACCCTTCCAAAGAGGCAGTGCTGTAACTCTTACTAGGATCTTAGTGCTGCTTACAGAGCCTCTGTGTGGGGATCTAGTCAGAAAAGTCTGGGTTGGTGACTTGTTTCATAAAATACAGCAAGAACTGCATTGTGGTGTGAAACAGAAGTGAAATACAAATGTGGTGTTAAGTCACTGGACTTCAGTTGTGTCACCTTAGCAGAGGTGGCAAATGTCTCTCTGCAGCCCCCCATGCTATTGCTTAATCCTTTGTAGTGGCTAACAACTGCTGAGACACAGAACAGGGTTTTTTAACATAAGACATTTTGAACTTCATCTCCAGTTCAGGCTCAATAGGAAATGAGCCAAGAGTCTTCTGGTGGTCAGTCAATCACAGTGTCCAAGGTCATGTACTCATTTCAGTTACAGTCACTGTGCAAGGTAAGTGTAGAAGCAGCCTGCTTCCTGGCTGTAGCAGCCCACTGGAAAGACATCCGAGTAGCATGAAGTCTTTGTAAAGCAGCTCCTTAACCCCTTGGCCTGAGAACAAGAACAGAAACGTGTTTGATGGTAGCCGATAATGACAGTGAATAAATGTGAATGTCAGGTTTTCAGGTTTTTTTGAGGGAGGTGCTTGGTGCCTGTGATAGCAACTCTGTTGCAGTCCAAAGGGTGGACATGGGAATGGATGGAGAAGGAGGGCATCAGCCAGGAACTTCGATCAGGGTCTCTTGCCTGAAGAGGTGACACCAAATCATATGTGTGAGATAGTGCAAGGGCATGAGAGCAGGAAGATGAGGAGATACACCACAGCCTCGTCACCAGTAAACAATATAAGTAGCAGAGCAGATAAGAAATTGCTGCCTGTGTGGCAGAGGAGGAACAGTCTTTACCAAAGCAACGTCACAGTAGTTTCAGAAAGAATTCATTGGAATTCAGGGAGGAGCCAAGAGACTGTTTTGCTTCATTTCACATAAGATGATGCTAATCCTTGGTAACTAGCACTGAGACCTGCGGACACCTTTGAATCCCTATTTCTTAAGCAGGAAAGAAAGTTTGATTGTGCTTATCACAGCATGAAATAAAATCTCACCAGTGTTGATTTAAGTGCCATAAAATAACAAGACAAAGCACTACTTGCTAATGCTCTTGCATGCAACATGTGATTTTAACTTAATATTGACAGCATTGCGCTAGCACTGTGCAGCAGCTCTTGAATAACAGTTTATTTCTGATTGATAATCAGCCACTCGAGGCATATGAGAATTTTTCACAATCTAGTGCATGAATAGCTTTAATATGACTTCAAGTGGCATCATTTTGGGATAACTTCATGTTTTCTGCTCCATACTTAGAAATCATGGCTCCCAGGCTTGCCACATCTAAAGATGGAATACACTGAAACAGAGCATTCCACTTGCTCATGAGAATTACCTTGTTAGAGTACCACAAACAACAGATACCCAAACTCATCCTTAGCATTGCCTTTGAGTGATGGTACAGCTCACCTTTGAAACTTGTTTGCTTGTGAAGGAAGCCACTTGTAAAACTTGAGGATTTTCTGTTGTGTGCCAAGAGAGCTGGACATGCTGACCCAGGGCTCCTTGGAAGAACACCCTAATCTCTCCTAAGACTTTGCCATCTGTCAGGGTGGTGTTTTAGGAAGAGAGGGGGAGTACCTACCTAATACAAGAGGGGCACTATTGCAAACACTTGAATTGTTCTCCTTTGAACAGTGGAGTTTCTCAGGTCTGAAGTTCTGCAGTGAGAACTGCAGGAGAGATGGTCTTGGACATAGGGCACTTCAGGCATTCTGAAAGCTTCTTGAATATGCTGTGACAGGATTGTGGGTCAGACCCAGCATATGTTGTATGTAGTGGATTTCAGCTACCTCTCCATGAGGCTCCCTGGGTGTACATGTAGCCCCCTTGAAACCCACAAGTTGGGCCCAAAGCACACATATGAGCAAAAGATATTTAATGTCAGTTAATCAGTGCAAAAACAGTATGGCAGGTGAAACAAAACGTAGAATAAATATCTAAACATAAAGATCAGCTTTAAAATTTGATCGGTATTCTAAAGCCCCAAATTCTTTTTGCTGCATTGCAGATCTCTCTCTATGCACGTTCTCTGTATCTCCCTCAAGCTAACAAGAGCAAAAGTGGTTTCCCAGCAACCAGAGTTAAAAACAGCTTTTCTTCTGTTTCTTTTCCTACACAGGATTTATTCTATTAATTAGGTTACTTCCAATTAACCCGCATAATCTTACACGAGTCTCTGCTAGTACCACAGCTGTTGGGGAGAGTATGCAAGGCCCAAATTCTCCATAGGTGTACAACAAAATTAGTTCATGGAAGTGATTCTATGTTATTTTTATTGTGTTGTCTTTTTCAGAGGGTGGGGTAGAGGCAGGAGAGCAGAATGACTAGAAAAAAAGAAAATCTCTCCCGGTGTTTTCATGCGTTTTAAAGTTATGTTTGGCATAATAGAGTAACTTCTGGAGTGAATGAATGCATTTACCCCTGCACAAAGGGAGGGTAAATGCAGATAACTGACAACTTGTGTAAGAAGGGAATGATGCTGGTTCAGTGTGGGAAAAGATGGAAAGGCAGTGTGTCAGCAGAAAGATCTCTGGGTGATAACAGAATAAGTAAAACTCATGGCTTGAAGCCAGTGCCTTTCTGTGATGCTTAAGAGAGCTTTAAGTGTAAATCTCTGTGGAAATAACTAATGTGTGCTTATATCCAGTACTGGAAGAGCCTACAGAAAACAGGTTGCAGAAAAGTTAATTTTGTAGTTTTCAGCATATGAAGGAGCGATGAGATACCTGCTCTGAGCTTGTAAGCCTGGGAGCTGATGCTGAAAAACAAAACATTTGCAGTTAATAACACTGCTATTTTTTTTTAGACAAAAGTAACTTGTAGAGTTCAATACTATTGTGTGGTGCCAAGACCCAAGTTAATTGAAATTGGTGCAGAGGCAAGCATTTTTATGGAGAGTAGTAACATTGACAGGAATATTTCAGATTTCTTTTCATAGAAGTTTTAGATGTTTCAGAAATTCTCAGACTGAAGTAGAATCTTCTCATAGTGTAAGTCATTTCAAAGGCATCCACTTCATGACTTCTTGCATATCCTTCCTTTAATGTATGTAATGCTGCCCACTCCTAACAAACAGAACATTGCTCTGATGCACCAGAGCAATTCTGTGCTCCTTCTGTTTGACTAATATTGAGAAAGCATAAATTCAGTTCAATTTAAATGTTGATTTCACATTTTCATGGGCAGTTAGGCCAGGGGACCAAACACAGAATAATAATATTCAGAACTTTTATATACAGCTTCCATTAAATGATAAAAAACCACTTTGTGCATATTGTGAATTGCTACAGTCTCTACCTGCTTGTGACCTCTGCCACAGAGGATTTAAATGTCTTATGTCTTTAAATCATGCAAGTGAAGAGGTGCAAAAGGATCTTACAAAAGGTGAACAAAAGGATGTATGAACTTCTGTGTCATCAAATGTAAAGTGTCATTTTTTTTTCCCTTTTGTGCATGGAAATAAAGAATTCAAGACTTACTTACGAAATTATGAGCTCTGTGGTGGTACTTCTCAATTAGAATGAAAGTTTGGGATTGTAATGCTAGTTCTAAGAAAGTAGCAGCTGTATTTTACAGCAGCTAAAAAATAGTCAAGCGTTATGAGGATAGAAAACATGGTGATGCCACTGTGAAAGTTTGGATTTTATGTGGACTTCTGTGTGCCTTTCTGGTCTTCTTGTCTTTATAGGAATGTTTTAGTACTGGAAGAGGTTCAGAGGCGGGGACAGCCATAATGATTAAAGGTTTGGGAGTGATAGAAAGGGCACACAATTCTGAACAGCATGGAGGTGATGGTCAAGGTTGTGTTCACCTTCTCCTCCACTTAAAGAATGAAGGGTCATCCAGTGAAGCTACTGGGAGCCAGGAAACAGAAAAAGGAAGTGGCTCTTCATGCAGAGGGTCCACTGATCTGTGAAACTCCTTGGCAAAGGATGTTTTGGGTATGAGAAGTTTAATTGGTTGAAAGGAAGAGTGGCTCAGCACTTACATGGGTAGTTACTAAATAAGCAAATTGCAACAGACTCAGGAAATCCCCTGTGCCCAACATGGTCAGAGGTTGGGAAGAATTAGGGAGAGGCATTGTATTTGCTTCCCCTGATCTTACTGTTTCCGAGCCAACTGCCTGTCACTGCTGAAGGAGACCTGGTTAGATGGACTTCAGGTCTGAGTCAGTACAGCCATGCTTGTATTTGGGTAGCAGCAGTCACTCACACGTGCTTGAGGCTTCCTGGTTCTCTTTTCAGATTTGGCATCAACATAAAGGTGTGAGGTTTTATCATTCGTAATGATTTCACTTTCTTTTTAAGGCTCTGACAAATGGACGCATCAAGAAAGGAGACTGTTCAAAGAGGCATTGTCCACCTACAGCAAAGATTTCATATTTGTACAGAAAATGGTAAGGTTATTTCTGTTCTGTCAATTTCTGGGGTTTTTTTTCCCTTTTGCTCTATTCTGTTCTCTTCATTTTTCCTCCAGTGCCAGACCAACTGATAGCAGGCATAAAGGCAGCAGTGGTTACAAGAACACCAGTAGGAGTGGTATATTCATTGGGTGTGCCTGTGCATTAGATACCAGTAAAAAACAGTTACAAATAAAGAAAAGTTGTTCCTCTTGTTATTACATGTGAAAGTTTTCACACCTGGAATCCAAATCATGGCATTTTATGTGTGGGACAAGTATGGTTTTCCATTATCATCATGTTCTCTGGCAGTTCGTTACAAAGTACCAGAGGCACTGGCATTGATTGAGCCTGGTTGAAAGGGTTGAAACCTGTTAGTAAAGAGAAAACATGTTTGGGCTTACTTTTCATGTTCTGCCACAAAGCAGAAAAGACAAGGTTATAAATCTCAGGGCACAATACCGTACTTGTTAGCTCAAATGTTGAAAAATATGTGGGTTTATGTGATTCAAGTCTTAATTCCTAGATTTCTCAGTGGTACTTTACAACTCAGCAACAAGAGTACATTCTGAGTCATTCTTTGTCTGGAGTTTAGAGAATCCCAGAGAAATCTACTGAAGTTGAAAAAGTCAATGCAAATGTGACTGAAAAAAAAATTTAAAAAGAATTATTCTACAGAAGTATTCCGGTTGTAGTCAAACTGCCTTTTTTTTTTTTTTTCTTTCCCCCCTCCCATTTGAATGTTTGAAGAATAAAGCCTACCACTTGGAATATATTAAAATTGCGTTGAATGAAAGCAAAAAATTAAAACTGGACTATTTCTGCAATTCCTTAACTGCAGGTTAAGTCTAAGACAGTTGCACAATGTGTGGAATACTACTACACCTGGAAGAAAATCTTGCGTTTGGGACGGAAACACAGAACGCGTTTAGAGAAGAAAAGGGATGAATGCTTGGTAAGTCTAAAAGAAGATGAAAAAGTTTAACACTTGATAATTTTTGTTTGTCCGGTTTGGAGGAGGAGGTTGAATTAGGTCACATAGGTATCTTCCAATAGAAATTATTCCATAACTCTAAATAATGTTCTGAATGAACATTTTGTGACCTCAGCTACACCAAGATTTGTGTGGCTGGACTGCAGCCAGGTAAATGCATTATCTAACTGTAGTCCATGGAAACTGGTTCTCTGTAAATTATGCCTGTGCCCATGTGTGCTCCTAAAGGCTGCTCTAACATTCCAGTACAAATACCACTTGAGATGTGTTGGTTTGTGGGTTGGGGGTTTTTTTGATTGGTTGTTTTGGGGTTTTGTTAAAGTAACTTGACTACAAGTACACGGCCTTTCTGATGGCAGGAGGACAGCATTGCACCTGGCATCTGTAGATCTTTGGAGCCACAGCTCCAGGCTGCCTTGAGCACTGCAGAGAAGCTTTATGTGCTGTAGCTTATCCATTAAGTGGTGGTAGCTCCAGTAAAACCAGAAGTCCATTCAGGATGGGAAGAATACTGGTACTGGGAAGCACACTTGACTAAACTACATGCTGTTTCAGAACTCTGTATGTCCTACTATCCGGTGCTGTCTATCTTTGACCATATTTCTAGTGTTCCTTAAATGGACTGTCTGTTTTAGACAAGTGGAGAAGAGGAAGTGTTAGAAGAAGATGAAGATGATGACAGAAAGGAAGAAAGGGAAATGCAGAAGTCACCTGACCCACCAGCAATCTCTCTTGTTGGACCCATAGATCTACCTGCCGTTCAGGGTCTTTCACTGTCTTCATCCTCCTTCATCTGTGAAATGCCAAACTGTGGCGCTGTACGTGTGTTTGGTATATTTAAGGCGGAGAGGGTGGTGGTGGTCATATGTGTAAACTAATGAATTGTGATTTTGACTGCTTTTAATTCCCACCCCACAAAATACAAGCAGTTTGATCTGTACAAAAAACTGCATTCTGGTGTACAAGTTAGAAATACTATATGGCAACAGCTCCAATTAGGTTACACAGTTTTAATAATAGGATAGCTCACTGCTTTGCTTTATTGTGACTCTCTTCAACTACAGTGGGATATTGCTGAAAGCAAGCAATATATCCAGTACTGCACCATTTGAGCGAGTAGATGGTGCATATTAGACATGTACACTCGTTCTGTTGTGATATGCATTCAGCATCCTACTTTCTGCAGTACCACTGTTTTCATGTGATTTCTCGGGGTTTATTTTTTTGTGTATGTGTTGTTTTTTTCCTCCTCCCCGCCACCCTGCTCCCTGCCAGGTGTTCAGCTCCCGACAAGCGCTGAATGGCCACGCTCGCATTCACGGAGGTACGAACCAGGTGACGAAGACGCGCTGCCCCATGGCCGGCACTAAGCAGAAATCTGGTACGCAGAGCGGATACTGCTCCATCAAGAGCTCACCTGCCCACAGCACAACGAGCGGCGAGACCGACCCAACGACGATTTTCCCTTGCAAGGAGTGTGGCAAGTGAGTGTGACTGTCTGTAGTGCAGCATTGCCTTTGCCTATTGAGATTCCAGATCAGCAGTGCTGTGAAAAAGCTCCGTATTTTGCTCTGTCTTTAAAGAAGTTTTCCCCCTAGATTTACGTTCTCTTACCAAAACAGTCAGAGATAGGTTTGCATGACATTTTGGATGCCCCCTGCAGTATTTACTCCTATTTTCCACTTACCTGCTAGAATATCTACATCTGACATTCCAGCTTCCTGCTTCATCACAGACTTGGATGTGACAGTGGGCAACTTTTTCTGTGTTTCTGTGCTTGCGTTTGTCCATCCTAACGTGGTAATCCTTCACTTTTTCCCTGTTGTGCAAGATGGTTGTTAAACTCATTGAGGGAAAATTAGGATGTGCATAGATACTGAGGCAGGTGTGGGAGCTACAAACTACCTCTGGCAAAATCAGAGTGGGCCAGCAGATACCATCAGGATGTATAAATCTGGTAATATGTCCCTGAAATTCGCACTATGGCATTGCAGACTTCACTGACTTCTATTTCAGGACAAGGAAGCAAATGTACTGATAAGTTGTTGAGTCTTTTTTGGCTCATTTCATCAAAAGCAGTGCATTTCAATCTGATTTTTTTTTTTAAAATCTAGGGTCTTCTTCAAAATCAAAAGCCGCAATGCTCATATGAAGACTCACAGACAACAAGAAGAACAGCAAAGGCAGAAGGCTCAGAAAGCTGCTGTGGCAGCAGAAATGGCAGCCACTATTGCAAGAACTACTGGGCCACCTGGGCATAGTTTGATCCCCCTGGATCACATGAGTTTGGTTAAACATGTTGAAAATGTTGGTGACATTGATGATGATGTTGTTCCGGATCTGGGTGATGTCATGGAAGAGAATGAAGTCATGGATGCTGACCTTTTACTGGACGATGAAGATCCAGATCTACTGCAGGATGATGCTGAGTTGTAAATAACGTTGTTTGATAGACAGCTACTGAGCACACCCTGAATGGATCAATCAGGAAACCTGGACTGCTTGTTTATTCCCACTGATTGTAAACTACCTGTTGAAAATTACAATTCTTTTATCCAGGTCTAGAAAAAAAAAATCTGCTTTTTTCCCTTTTTTTTATTAATTTGTGTTTTGGGGGAAGAAATAAATAATTGGTACAAATATTCTTATAAGGTGTTTTTATCTGAGCTCTTTTTGCTGATAACTTCCAAGGCTACTAATTACAGAAGTTCATGGTTCTGCTATCAGTTCCTACCAGATGGTCCTGGTAGAATCTTTAGTCTTTAACTCTTCCAAGTTTCATTTTATCCCAATTACAAGAATAATTTTCACACACTTGTGATGCAACATTTTTTTTTTGCCTATATTGGATCATTTCCAGCATCTTCTAGAGAGTAAATGTCATCTCTCTTAGAGATATGATTACATTATTTGTCTTTGTGCTGCCATTTCAATGGCATTTTCCTCCATGAGATAGAGGAAAAAAATCTGGTTTAACTGTGAAAGAGTTAGTAATATTGCAGTTCATTTTCAATTCTGTCTTGGTTACGCAGGACATTTTAGACCTTCCATTTTAGCAAGGTTTTGATCTGCTGATTTTAAAATGACCTAATTTCAAGGATTGAAGAAGGAAAATGATTGTTCTGTGGTTCACATCCTCTGATGGGAACACTGCCTTGGTAATAAGATTGCACTGGAAATATTGTCCCGTGACAATAAATCACACTGTGGAATAGCCATCTTGGTGGTTTTAGGGGAGCATGTGCTTGAGCAGTGCTTGCTCTCTCACCAGGCAAACACAGGGAAGCATTCTTGCCATTGGAAAAGAGACTGATACGCTTTCAGCACCTAGGTGTAATGTGTTATTCTTGTGCCATTTTCAGTCCTCTTCATTACATCAAATTCAGCTGTTTATTTGTTATAAACATGCTGCAAAGGTGAGTTGATGTTGCTGTTCAATGACCATTTCTCCTCCCTTAGGTTCAGATCTACATGCTGGACACCTGACACAGTTTATATAAATTTAGATTTGATTCTCTGATTAAACAGGATATTGAAAGAGTTGTACGTTGCAGAATAAAACAAGGAAGGAATGGAGTTAGGTTGAGTGGACCTTTAATTACAGAATACGTATGCTGATTTCAGAGCTCTCACAGGCAGCAACACTGATTTTCTTGTGAATTTTACACAGTAGAGGAGTATTGTTAACTTCATAAAGTATTTTATAAGACTTATTTCAGATCTTCCAGACTTCAGGTTTGTTTGGGATTTTTTTATGGGTTGGATTTTATTAGGTTCTTTTTGCCATATTCCTAATATCTTCACCAGAATCTGAGGGATGGTGGGTCTCATTTTCTACTTGTTATCCTTGTTTAACTATGCAAAATGAGTGTAAATCATGGCACTTTTGTAGGAGTCACCGGACCACGCAAGTTCAGAACCAGTGGGACCCACTGACAGAGAGAGGTGCCTTCTCTGTCAAAGCCAAATATGTGAAGCCAAATGACCTCAAGTTTCTACTTAAGGTCGAATGTTCTGATACTAAAGAACAACCCTTCAGGAGAATGGAAATAACTTCTCTGTTTCCGGTTAGTGAAGTTCCTGTGTTCGTGGTCGTTTAGTGTTTTGTGGGGGGTTTCCAGAGGTTTTTGCAGTAGGGTTTGACCAGTGGGTGGAATTTCACTCCTGTCATATAAGAGGTGAAGTTCTCAGTCATTGTACCCCCTGAGCTTCAGGAGATCAGGAAGCAGTAGCCTTTTGTTTCCCAACCTGCCACTCAGCACATTCCCCAGCGGCTCCTGTCCATGCTGTTACATTTTATTTTACAGGGGCCGTATGCAACCCAGGTTTGGCAGACTGGGTGCTCAGCTGTGTACCACCACCCAGACACACTGACAAAAAATCTCATAGATGGTACAAGTCTTCATGGTTTGCCAAGTGGAGGCTTTTGTGGGCATTAAAAAGTGTTGGCTTCCAGGAGCCTCTGTTAGAAATACCCCAGCAGAGTTTACTCTTCCTCTCCCAAGCTTGCATCATTTTGAACTTTTAAGGATCTTTGTGAGAAAGACTCTACACTGGAAAATGGACAGGTTTTCAGGTTCCTGGTGGTTAAAAACTGTTTAAGCAAAATGATGATTGAAATCAGAGTTCTGCTTGAAGAACTGAGTGAAATACAGTAGAAACTTAGGGGCTTGATTCTGAAGAGCAGCTCTGTATTAAAGAATCTACAGTGGCACTTTTTTAGTAACAAGTGGACAGGACCTGTGCTAAACTTGATATCTATAAATACGTATATATACATATATGCCTGGTTAAGTAACATTAATTGGGTCCTGTTTTATTGTACAGCCAAGAATATAATAGAACAATGATAACCAAAGAAGTTATTCATAAAGGAAAAAAAAAAAGCACATTTCCTAAGCAGTACATGATTTAGGCCTCAAACATTGACTTCATCATTATTAAGTGTTGCACTGGCTGATGTTAAATGTGCTGTTCTGCCTATTTGTACGTAAGGTGAACATAGTTTCGTTTCAGAAAACTTTTTTCTTGCTGATGGTTGATGATGGAAAACTATTCAATATTGGATCTAGTCCTCTTTGATAAAACCTGTACATACAGAAAACATATTTTAAGAGAAAAATCTTATTTTCAATATTTGTTATTTTATTAGAAGATGGTTCTGTAAATATTTTAGGTGTTTTAGTGTAAAAACAGACTGTAATTTTAGTGGCAGAGGAAGTAACAAAATAAAAAATATATAAATTTGATAGAGCTTGTGATCTATGCTGGTTTCAGGTTCCCACTGTTAGCATTTGACTTGC
>VXBB01014826.1:365370-377258 GCA_013399915.1 Illadopsis cleaveri
CCCCCCCGCCCCCCCGGGGCCCGCCCCGCGGCTGGAGCCGCCCCAGCGGGGGAGGGAGGTGCGGCTGCGGCCGCTCTTCTCCTTCCGGGCGATGCAGGGCGGGCCGGGGCGGAGCCAAGATGGCGGCGGGGTGGCTGTGTCGGCGCCTCTGTCAGGTGCGGTGTGTGGCGGGAGAGGGGACGCCGTAGCCCCTTCCTCTTCCTCGTCCTTTTCCTCGGCGTCTTCCTTCCTGAGGGGAGTGGGAAAAGGGGACGTGGCAAAAGCTATCCTTCGGGCTCCGGGAGGGCTGGGGCTGTCTATCGTGGGACTGTGTCTCTTGCATGCCATCATCGCCTGGCGGGTCCTCAGAACTCTTCCTTGAAGTTCTGTGGTTTTCCCGCAGTTAGTCCGGGTGGAACGGATAGTAAAAAATAGGCGACTTGGATTTGGAGAAGCGCCATGTGCTAGGCGAGTTTCTAGTCTTAAAAGTTTCAAAGCTTGGAAGTTACAACGTAAAAGGAAATAGGAAAGCATTTTGCCCTGACGATGTTTACTAGTTGGGACTTAAAAGCAGTGATTGCTTTCTCTCAAATTGAGAAAACTGGATTTTCTGAAGCCCTAAACTCTCTTCTGTGTATGCAGTGTGTTCTGGACTTGCTTTTCATGCGTCTGTCTCCCCCTGACACTTCAGAGACTCTCAGCCAAACAAAATCAAGGCTGTTTTGCACTAGGAGAGGGGTAATTAATGTTTTGTGCAAAGTCTTGGTTCTGTTATGTTGCAGTCTTTGAGTGCCATTTCCACCTTCTATGATGGCCATTAGCAGGAGCACATCATTAAATCAGACAGTGAAGCTGGTTACAAATTCCTGCCCACTGAATGCAGTATCTACCACCTGAGGTATTCTGTGTATCATTTTGTCAAAATTTGCATAGAGCACCTTTAAGTTAATGTTACAAAAACTTTTGACTTGATGCATATCTGTTTAATTAGTAACAAAGGGAGATGGCATGTGGTAGGAATAAAATGCACAATCATAGAATATTGGAAAGGCTGCAGATCTTAGTGTGTGGGATAGAACTACTGCTTCATCAGGTTTTGTTTTACTCATTTTTATTGCATGAAGACTGAAATTTTGTGTCTAAAACCACATAGCACAATACACTATGAGTGCATATATATCTTTACATGGAAATAATAAATCCTTATTACCAGGTCATGCAGTTATAAGTAAAAGAATACATAGCATAGACTGCATATGCACATGCATTAAAAACCCCAAAACAGATTAAAAATTCAGTTATGGTTACAGTTAACAGCCTTACATTTGTCATCTGGGGTCAGATTCTGTGTCATGTACTTTGCACAAACAGCTTAAGCCCTGCACTGAATAGTCTTTTATGCTCATGGGCCTGTCTGCATCCTGAAGTGGTGTCAGGTGACTGTTCCTGTACTTCATATTGGCATTGAATGGAAGGAAGGCAGCATTCTGACTCCAGGGAGGGAGAACTGAGGTGCAAATGTCAACATAATTTTGTCATAGAATATAGGCCTGGTTTGGAAGGGACCTTAATGACCATCTATTTCCAACCACTGCCATAGGCAGGGGCACCTTCTGCTAGATCAAATTGCTTTGAGCTCCATCCAACCTGGCCTTGAACACTCCCAGGGATGGGGCATCCACAGCTTCTCTGGGCAGCCTGTTCCAGTGCCTCAGCACCCTCACAGTCAAGAATTGTTTTCTAATATCTAATCTACCCCTACCCTCTCAGTTTGAAGCCATTCTCTCCTGTCCTGTCATTATGTGCTCTTGTCCCTCCATTTTATTAGATGTCATTAGACAGTTACTATCTAATCACTACTTTTAGGTATTAAGGCTCAGGTGGTTCCCACCATAAACTTTGAAACTTTCTGAGTGATTGTCAACTACAGCGACAAATATTCAGTGCTGCTAAAATTGCCTATTTTGTTATGCACTTAAAGAATGCAACAGTAGTGCCTCTGTGAAGATCTGGATTTGCAAGGATTGCTTAAGGGGAGGCATTTGTACCACAGTCAGCTTTGTAAACAGAAATCTCCCATGCCTCTTCCTGCAGTTATCTTCTTTATTGGAAGCAGCATTTGTAGGATAAATTGCGACTGAGGCAGAATTACTTTGGAAAACAGCTTTGCTGCCTGCTGCTGTGTAATGAACGATGCATACTGGGAAAGGCTGGGGACCTAGTAGCATCATAGAGTCAGTTATGCATATCCATGGGCAAGTACAGTAAGATTACCTGAAAAAGTGTAAAGTCTGGCCATTTTCTGATGATTTGATTAGACAGTCACCTCTATAACTCTTGGGTGGGGAATCTGTCTTCTCTCTTAAAGCTATGACTCCAGCACATGTCAAAAAAAAGCATCAAGGGGAAAGATAAGTAACTTAATTTGGCTTCAGCATTCAACTGCAGTCCTGAAGCTCTGTTAAGCAATAGTTCCTTCCCCACCCCCTCAAGCAGTCTATAACTTTACCAAATTAAGAATTAGTGGAAGGAAGCTAGAAGCCACAGAATGTTCAGAAGGGAACAATTATTCTAGTATGAAAGATAGTAATGTTACGTGATTAACAACTATATCCCTTTTCTATCACAGTAAATCATGTTATCTTTTGAACGTGGTTCATTTACTTGTAAGAAATATTTCTAAATGTTCTCTTCAAAATAACAAGTGTTCAAAATCACAAGGAACTTCTTTTCTGAAAAACCAGTAAATTTCCAGTTAAATTCACAGACTAAATTTTTGCATTTGTAGGATACTGTTTTCAATTGCTTTTTTAAGTCCTACTTAGGCTTGTCACTTGACAAAACTTACACATATTGTACCATGAAAGTAAAACTAAAGAGAAAATACTATTGTATATAGAAATGGCATTCAGTGCCACAAAAATACATTTTTCTGTTAAAAATACGCTTTGTGATTGCTATTCAGGAGCCTCAGTAGTAAGTGCATACTGTTACTGTGCCCCTAATGTGCTTCTTTTTTTAGATGCTATTGTATACTGAAATACATTTCCATGCTTCTGTTTTCCTGTGTTTTCCAATGAAGCAAACTTCCTAATTCGTCAAATCAGTGCCTAGGAATGTGCTGTGCTTTGGTGTGCAAAAAAAGTAATCTTTAATAAACCTGTATTAACTGGCTGCTTTCTGGTTTGGGGAAAAACCCCACAACATGACCTATCTGTTTTATACAGGGATCAGCTTTTCCTGTCAGTTATGCAAGCAGAATTATGCAAAAGCAGTATCTTCTTCCGTAAGTGTAACAGCCCCTCCTCCTTCCTCTGCTCCTTCATACTCCCTGAAAGAATAAAATCCAACTTTAACAATGTATTTCATGCTTTCCCCATGACTGTATTTCTAGGAGCTCCAGCTTGATGGGAGCACGGCTGGTTGGATCCCATGGCGATACACAGGAGCCTAAGACTAATCCTTTGGTGAGTGTTCTGTTACACAGCATTTTGTATGTTGTCTTAGTAATAAGGAGGACATCCAGAAAAACTTGTATTTTTTTCTTGCAGCGTTTTGAAGGTCTCTCTTAGTGATGTCAAATTTGTCATAGAGAAAGAAATAATTTAGATTATTGGTATTTGAGATCTGGTTTTGGTTTTTTTTTCTTCCAACAAGATTTCTGTAGTTCACAGTTGCCTCTCAGTAACTTTCCCCCTTTTCTGTGCAGCTGTAACTCTATGAAATACCAACTTTTTGGCCATATTCAGTTCAATGCCTGCAGCATTTTAGCACCTTTTTGCCAGAGGCTTCAGAAACATCTGACAGGCAGTATTAGATCTACAGTGCTGATCCAGCCTTGCTGCTGTGGCTGGTACATGCTGGATTTCGTGTGCTAAACTGCCTAGGAGCGAACCTCTGGGAAGATCAGCACTTCTGCACTCATTAAGGCTCTTCTAATTGATCAGCGAGCCCAGACTCAGAAATTGAAGCTCTAACTGAAAGTCATAAACTTGCACTTGTGCAAACATGGAGGATGATACACCTGGGGAAGAGTTACTGTGTTTAAAGTAGTCTTAGAGCTGACTTAGTAGAGTGAGAATTCTGGTTGTTGTCCATAATGTTCTATTTAATTTCCATACCCAAGCAAACTCTGGGGTCTTAGCACACTGCTATATAAAATACAAATATTGCTCCAGACTTGCTTCAACAGTGAGTTTTGTTCTTGCCATTGTTAGTGTTCTCCTTCTGTCTATCTGGCATTGCTTATTTGGATGAACAAATTTTACCTAAATGTTCAGAAGTTAGCTATCTCTTCACACTTTGCCTTCCCTGGTAGAGTGAGACCTGTCAGTCAAGGTAATACAGTCAGACTCTGTTAGATAAACTAAAATAAACAGCTCAACAGGTTGTGGGCTGTTTTTGCTCTTTTACAAATGGGGTGTGCAGGCTAAGGAAATAGGCAGTGCATGCATTAATTAAGGAGAACATGGTGTGGTAACACTTGTCCTTTCTTCAAAAATGCAGGTATCTGTTTCAGATGAGCCAGAAACACTGTACAAGAGATTGTCCATTTTAGTTAAAGGCCACGATAAAGCTGTGTTGGACAGCTATGAATATTTTGCAGTGCTTGCAGCTAAAGAACTTGGCATCTCTGTTGAAAAAGTGTAAGTAACTGATCTGTAGAGTGATACGGAGTGAGATGCTGCTTCTGTCATCTACTGTAATTCAGGTCCTCTGCTTAGAAGTATTATTTTTTTTTTTTAAGAAATGTCTATAATCTGACATTTTTTTCTCAGATTATAGACCTAACACTTCTTTGATGGCAGGACAGTGACGAGAAAGCAGTAGCAGTTCTGCACTCAGCACTGCCATAGTGGAAGTTCTTTTTATCTCCATGAAGGATACTGACAGTCTTTTCAGTACAGCTGTCAGTGCTGGAGCTTCTCTGACCCAATGCTGCTTAATACCTGAGTGTTAACCATGCCCATGTGAGTTAATAACAAACTGTACCAGTGTTTCATATTTCCTTGTTGGTCTTGTAAATGTCAACACCAGATTTCAGCATAGGCTTTCAGATAAACTTGTACTATCATTCTTTATATAACATGAAAATTTCTTTTTCTTCTTTGCTCAGAGATAAACCCCCAAAGACAATAGAACGATTTACACTTCTCAAATCTGTACACATTTACAAGAAGCACAGAGTTCAGTATGAAATGAGAACACATTACATGTGTTTAGAGGTAAGAAAAAAGGAAACAAAATTGTTCTAAGTGCACAATTCAAAGACATTGCTACATGCTAATGCACAAAGGAAAATGTTCTGGGGAGGAGAATGCAGGAGAATATTGGAAAACAGCTGACCTAGTTACATAAAACTCAACGCAAGTTACTCTGAATGCACAGCCTACATCATTTTTGGAACAAAAAGTTTATCTTGACCATCATCTTAACAGCTGAAAGAATGACTAAAAAAAGTAAGGTAGAATTGAGGGTTACCTTTAGTTTCCAAAAATCATTGGGATGAGAGTTTTCTCAGGAAGAGAAGAAGATGCAGCTAAATCATTGGCATTGCCAGTCACTAAAGGTTCTGTTTTCTCTGAATTGGTTTGATGTTTTTGAGCAGACATACTTTTATCCTATGCAGCATCATGTGGCAAACTAAAACTGCATATAGGAAATAGAAGAGAGGAAGCATAGACAAACCACCAGCTCTGTGGCCGATGACACAGACATCTGTATGGTTTAGAATGCAGCTGTGGTTGACTTTCTTAGAAGAAAGGTTTACTGCCAGTATTTTGTGGCTCCTGGGTGTCTTACTGTATATTTGCACAGTGCTTAGCAAAATGGGACTAAGTCCCCTGTCATGAGTGCAGTACAAGTGGCTGCCCACAGACCATAAGCACTATTTTTGCCTTCCAGGAAAAACGAAAAGATCAGTAATTCAGTGGAACCAGGAGAAACTAAAAAATCAGTATTTCAGTGGAGCTCTGGCATTGCAGGATTTATAACAGGCTTTAACTTTGGGAGTATAGAAAAGCTGGTGATTCTTGCATAATCTGTAATTAATTTTATCCAGTACCTGCAGTGTTAAGATCCACCACTTCCATCCTAATCAATGCATGTGCTCCCAGGCAGCATGTGCAGCTCTGCAGAGTGAAGTAACTCCTTCATACTTGCATAAGGGTTGAGTACAGATGAATTGCTTCTGTGCAGAATATTATGGAAGGTGGCTTCCTGTCAGATGTTTGGTCCCATAGCAAGGACTAAAGAAGCTACAGCAAATTTTTCTTTTACTCTCTTTAAAGTATTATTAATAGTAGTTAATTAAAAAAAATTCTTTCTGTTTTAGTTAAAATACCTAACAGGCAGTACTGCTGCAGTTTACTTGGAGTACGTGCAACGAAACTTACCTGAAGGGGTTGCCATGGAAGTGAAAAAGGTCAGTTTCCACCCCACATTATTAACGTTATGAGTCCTGATACAAGTACCAGTAACTACTGAAGTCTTTAGAAAGTCAGCCGAGAAAATGGGTGTAGTTTGATAGGAAAATTTTCCAAAATATTGCATGGTAAAGAGGCTGTATTGCTTGGAAGTGCCACTAGGTGGCATTTTGAATCTGATTAATGTTTCAAACCAGAATAAAGCAAAGTAGTTAGATGTTAACTGGCTGGTAAATGGTTGTTTTTCTTTCCTTTTAGACTAAGATAGAGAAAATACCAGAACACATTCAGAAACCTGTTTGGGATACACTACCTCAAGTAGAAGAAACTGAAGTAAAGTCATGAACTGGTACTTGGCTCCTTTAGTACTGAAATTCATTGTTCCCATCAACTTCATTTACTGAGACAGTCCATTGTTAAATAAAGGTTTTCTGATAAAGAAATTATATAAAGTCTTGTTTCATCAAGTAATTCCTGCTCACAACTCCAGTACATGTAGACTGAACTGCTATAAAGTGAGGAAGTTTGACTGTGTTCTGTGATCAGTGACTATGGTCATTTATAAGTTTGTAGAAAGGTAAAGTTTGTTTTTACTTATACATGTAAAAGTATATGTCTATGTACATAAATATAAATTCACCATCTCCTTTTGATACTAGATAGCTTCTGAATGCTGAAATACTTGCAAATCCACTTCATGTGTGTGTAATGTGTAATATTATGGATGCCAGATTGTAATCAATTTATCAATTTTGGATAAACTACTTTGTTGGATAAATTATTTCCCATCTTCTTTTCTCCTACTTACACCATATTTCTCCAGTTGTGCTTCCTGACACATTTCTTAGCGAGTGCCAACAGCAACACTCCAACCATTGCTTTATGTTTTGTCTCAAGTAATCTTCCTTCCCACTGACCAACTCCTCTGATTTTCAGTCAGAAAATTTGTAGTTGCAGTAAAAACCCAATGCTTCATACCATTTATAGACATCAGAGTTTGAGCATGCTGTATTGTGTTCTTAGGAGTCAGACATCCAAAGTTTAAATGATCCCTGTCTGAAGTGCCCACTTTAGCATCCATACAGCAAAATTGTCAGGATCAGCAGTTTCATTCCCTTAAACAAAGGCAGTGTATGCCACACAGGATGTTCCGTGCATCACAGCAGAGCTGTGTGCTTCACAGGAATGTTCATCACACTCCTACCTTGCTAGAATTCCAGTTTGAATATGAAAGGAGTGATGTATGGAAAGGGAAGACATGAACTCCTTTCTTGCCTCTCTCTTTGCCACAAGCCATTTTTGTAGCTAGCACATCTTTCTTTTCATTATATCCACAGAAGTGTATACAATATAAATAAATAAGCTTTGAACTTTGTAAGCTGTATATGACAGTCCATTGTGTAATTTACACTGCCTGAGTAACTTGGGGCAAAATGATTTGAAGTTTTAGCTTTCCACTCATGAATTTAGATAGAAAGGGTATGATCAACACATTTGTTCCAATTAAAAACATACACTAAAATGAAAAAAGTCTCACAAGGAAAAGGGCAAAACCAGAGGTGGAAAAGCAGGTTTGAAGAAAAGCATGAAAGGGAGTTGCTGTGAGACACAAGAGTGAAGGCAATAAGCCAGCAAGGAGGAATCTGTTCTGTTCAGATTAGTAGAGTTCTCTAAAATAAAAGAAGTGGCTTTTATAAACCATCTGTCTGTGGAACGTCATGCAGATAAAAGTGCTGGATATACACAGGTAGCAGCAGCAGACTTCTGCTGATGGGCTTTAGTTGCGGTTGCTGACAGAATGGGGTCAGCAGAACAGATTTCAAATAATGCAAGCTTTTCTCCTCCCTTTTCTTTCCAATATTACTGCTGGAATCAGAGGTGCTGATGCATAAGAAATCTGTAAAAAGAACATTGCTGGTGGTATGTTGCCATGTTAGCAACTAGGAGCTCCAGGGTGATTTTACAAGTTCATTTAAAAAAATTGATATAAAATTTTCAAGTGGAGAGATATAATTTAAGAAAGAGATGATCATATAACAGTGGTTACATGTTTGCTGGTCTATGGGATATCAGCCTCAGTGCTGCTTTACTGCCCGTGCCTCACCACAGAGAAGCTGAGGTGTTCATTTCCTGGGAAACACATCTTCTAAGATGCACATCAATGGCACCACCACATTTTTAGGTTAATCCTAAACACCAAATACTGCCCAGGTAGGATACTTCTCACACAAGGAATGGGGAGGAGGGAGGAATTGAGCAGAAAGAGGGAAACAATCCCAGGAATATCATTGGTTTCAATGGTTAAATTGAGGTCAGGATGGAGAAAGGGAGTGAGAGTAGACTTCAAGCTACAGAACCAAATCTTCTAAGCTGCTAGAAAAACTTTCCCATTCTGGTGAAAGGAAGTATGAGTAAGTAGACACAGAAGCAAGTGCTGGTATTCAGAACATCACAAAATAATGAGATCTATGCATTTTTAATTCATAAGGCAATATTAAAAAGCAGACTGAAACTCTACAAAGTAGTGTGAAATATTATCATAGCCAGAATTTTGGAAAGAGTGAACAAACAACACTGGAGTCCAAGCTACAGACTTATTGTCACCAACGTCCTATAATTTTCCCTTTTTAACACACAAGAATCCAATCCCCCAAAGAGTTCCTGAGCTTCCCTGATTCAGCTCTGAGCAGACTCCTGCTCTTCCTGCTGTCTCCCAATGCCAAATTGTAAGTCAACAAGAAACAATTTTGCAACACAAAAATATACTGCCTTTTTCACATTCCTGACAGAAGTGGGATTGATTGGCAATATTTTTCCTCTTACAGAGCATGGCTGCCAACTTCACCGAAAAACCCTGGTAGTTGGAAGTCGTTTATTTTAGTGTTGTTACATAACATATTGGCTTTGACAGAACCTGCCAAGGGAATTTCTGCTGCTGGGCACAGCCAACTGCTGCTGCTGTCTGTGTGCTGCGGGGTACTGGGTAAAACAGGTCGGTAGAATGGTTTGGTTTTAGACAATTTCCCCCAAGCCAGAGGGGTTTATTGAAGGGACAGACTGTGGGATTTACTCCACAGGAGTAACTCCTGGAGGCTTGTGTGTAACTGAAGTGCAGTTAATGTGCTTGCTTGCTTCAGTCAAATCCATGGTTACCCTCAGGTCAAGATAGTCAAGAAGCTACAATCCAAATGCTAAACTCTTTTTCCCTAAAATATTCCATGCCTCCATCCTATTTGGAATTACATTGCTCTCACTTAGTTCTTGTACTCCCAGAGACAAACTGAAACCTATTGTGTGTGCTTTGCACATTACACCACCATTTATAGCCCCATGTTACTAAAGATTAGAGGAGTTTCAGCTAGGTCATACAAAAACATGGCGATATAAGGAATATAAATAACTTTATTGCAAAGAACTGAAAATCAAGTTTCTTTATTTGACACAATGTATGGTTGTTTCTGAAAAATTGTCTCCATATGCAGTAAAGAATGCTTAAGCAGCGCTCAGTAAGATTCAGCAGTGACATGTTAGAAGAGCCAATATTTAGTGGGGTTTCATCTGGAGCTTTTGATTGCAGCTTTTATAATAAGGCAGTCGGGACAGTAAGGACTTGTGTTCCGTCTCTTCCTCTAGCCTGACTGTAGAGGTTTTCCCAGAAAGCGTGTAGCTTTTAGCCAAGCACTGCAGACCATGGGTCAGCTGGAGAAGGTGCTGTAGCTCCAGCAGTGTCTAATGCGCTCGGTCAGCCCGAAAGCAGCGCCCCGCTGCCAACACGCTGCTCGCCGGCCTCACACGGCTTCGGCAGCGGAAACGCGTCACGGCCCGCACCAAGCTCGGGGTCGAGGGCCGCAGTTTCGGGACGGGATTGAATTCGGACACGGTCTGGGACAAGTGTTCCGTGCCGCTACTTTGTGTTCCCCAGCGCGGTTCGCAGGCACAATGGGCGCCCGCCCCCGGCATGGCACGCTGGCTGCCGC
The DNA here is from genome assembly GCA_013399915.1 of Illadopsis cleaveri. Lineage (NCBI taxonomy): Eukaryota > Metazoa > Chordata > Aves > Passeriformes > Timaliidae > Illadopsis > Illadopsis cleaveri. Next base: position 375,752 of record VXBB01014826.1, read on the forward strand.
CGACCCGATCCCCGAGCTCCCCCCGTCCGCCTCTCCTTCCAGCCGCCCGCGGCCCCGCCTTCCCAGGCTGAGGCCCAGCCCGGCATCACCGGGCGGCGCCGGGCTGCGGGCACCGCCCCGCCTGCGACAGCGCAGCGCGCCGGGCACCCACGTGGAGCGGGCTGGGCCGCGATGGGCAAGCGGCGAGCCGGGCGGGAGCTGCTGCGCAGCCTGAGCAAGAAGCAGAAGAAGCACCTGCGGGAGTTCGGCGAGGAGCACCCGTTCTATGACAAGTGAGTGCCTGGCCGGGCGAGCCCGCGGTTCGGGGCCGGGGCTGCAGGGCCCAGGAGCCCCGCTCAGCCCGGGGCCGGCCCGGCGGCGGCCGCTCCTCTCACGCTTCCCCTGGGCTGCCGAGGGAAGGAGGGGAGCTGCAGCTGCACGGCGCGCTGCCGCTCCTGAGCCGGGAATCTCGAAAGCAGAACGGATAGCAGGAGATCTCGGCTCGGACTTTCTTGCAACAAATGTAAACTCTTGTGGTGCGGCCCGGAGGCTGCCACGGGGAGCGGGGAAGCGGAGGAGTGCGAGGTGGGCTCTCATTTTGATACTAGGCCGATCTCTTTGCTTGTCAGGGTTCCAGCTTTCCCAGTGTTTACTCCGTGCTCTTTTCTGGTCTCGGAAAGAGTATGAAAATAGAGCAGCGAAGATCTGTGTGACAAGAGCCATTCTCTCCTCGGCGGGATGTCTGTCTGTCAAAATGACCACCTTCCTTTTGTACTCACGTGTAAACTTCTGAGGAAACAGCTGCTTAGTCCAGATGCTATGTGATCTGTGGTGCTGCTGTAAAGCCTTTAGGAGTAGGCACACAGTGTCTGCTGTCCATGTGTCCCCTGGAACCTCCCTGGCCTGTGTGGATTGGGATGGAAGCCCTGCTGGAGGGAGTGCCTCTGTGTCACCCTGTACAGTGATGCTCAGTCCCACACAAGACTCTGCATCTTTTTGAAGGAATTGAGGTTAAGGCCCAGCTTGCACAGTGGCTTCTTTGAAGAATTGCAGTCCCAACGCTGGTTAATTAATGCTGGTTTCCCTTTAGCTTGTGTCTTTTTCCCACTTTACATACCAATATTTAGCACTAGAAGTAAGTCTCTGTCTCTTGGTTAACTTTTTTACTAACTACCCTTGTAGCTAGATTCTTTTAATTCCTTTTGAGACCTCATCTTCTGATTAACATTGGATTTTACTTCAAAATTTTATTGATCAGTTGTAATGCTTGAGCACTTAGGCTTCATGTACAGAGGGTTGCACCACCTGAGAGGGTGACCCTTAAGGTAAATGCCCAGTCTGTTTTCTTAGGGAGATATGTGTGATGGTTTGATTTTAAGCTTTCTTTTAACTTCTTTAAACTCGCATAACTGATGAATTCACTCTTCCCCTCATTGCTTTCATCCTGTATGTAACATCATTGGCAGAGTAAGGTATTTTAGTGCTTTCTTTTCAGGGTTTCTGGAAGACCAGAAGCAACTCAAATATG
>VXBB01014826.1:378405-426378 GCA_013399915.1 Illadopsis cleaveri
TGAGGTTAAGGCCCAGCTTGCACAGTGGCTTCTTTGAAGAATTGCAGTCCCAACGCTGGTTAATGCTGGTTTCCCTTTAGCTTGTGTCTTTTTCCCACTTTACATACCAATATTTAGCACTAGAAGTAAGTCTCTGTCTCTTGGTTAACTTTTTTACTAACTACCCTTGTAGCTAGATTCTTTTAATTCCTTTTGAGACCTCATCTTCTGATTAACATTGGATTTTACTTCAAAATTTTATTGATCAGTTGTAATGCTTGAGCACTTAGGCTTCATGTACAGAGGGTTGCACCACCTGAGAGGGTGACCCTTAAGGGTAAATGCCCAGTCTGTTTTCTTAGGGAGATATGTGTGATGGTTTGATTTTAAGCTTTCTTTTAACTTCTTTAAACTCGCATAACTGATGAATTCACTCTTCCCCTCATTGCTTTCATCCTGTATGTAACATCATTGGCAGAGTAAAGTATTTTAGTGCTTTCTTTTCAGGGTTTCTGGAAGACCAGAAGCAACTCAAATATGTGAACTGGTAATGTATTTTTATTCTTTCCTTACTTTTATCTTTGTGTAGTTCAGTGAAGTAAAAAACTTAGCATTTCATGTTTCCAGTTTATTCAGACTGATTAAGTTGTTCCGCTTAGAAAACCAGTATTTAGGAGAAAAAGATGAATGTGATTTTTGTGTGGCTCTGAACTGTTCTCTGTAATGTCTAACTCAAAACTGTAGTACCATCAGAGGGCAGAAGCAGCAGGAAATAACAGCAGTTCTTAACTTTTTTGTGTATTACTTAGTCACAGTGAAAGATCATGCTTGAAGTTGTTTTAATAGCATTGGTAAACTTAGTGTTGCTTGAGTTAGGAGACTTTGTTTTCTGTTGAACAAAGAAATATGTTAATACTCATTCTTCTTCAGATTGCCAATCGTTTTCTTTCAGTCAGGATTTTGGAACCTCCTTTATCATCAGATTAATAAGACTTCAAAGTTTTAATTTGGAAAAACTAGGTACTCTGTTTCATTTATTTCCTTTAGCAATTTTGTGCATTAATATAGTATTTACTGACTTTTTTCCTTTTTGGGCTAAAAGAAACTAAGAAAGGATTTAATGGTGTTGTGTTGATACTCATGGTTGCACTATAGTTTTGACAATAATCTGGACATTGGTTTGTGCAAGCCCAGGATAGAACTGGCTCCAGTCTGGCTTGCTCAAAGTAGAGATGTACAGGTGAACCAAACCTGACTAACTCCCTGGGGAGCCACTGTCCACTGACAGCTATTTCACTTACCTTCTTGAAAGCCAGAAGCATTTCCAGCATGCTCGGTCCTTTGTATGGGTGCTTTTATACAATTTTCAATCTGTGTGTGGTTTTCTTAGAAGAATCTGGTGCTGGTTCAGTAAATGCCTTGTCTGTGGAGGTCAAATGTCCTCACTCAGCTGAGACTGAAAGCACTGGGTTTTGTGATGCTCCAAGTCAAATTGGTGGAGGAAGAGACACTTCAGTCTGTCTCCCAAGATGCTTTCAGAATCTAAATGGAGGTGTCCAGCATAATTACTGGCATAAAATGGTGGGTTTTGAAAAATTTCATTGCATGTCTCAGAGGGGAAACATAATAGTGCAAGTAGAGGTCAGGGTATTTGCCTGCTGCTTGATAGGCTGTTACTGTTGTTGCTGTTTACACTTGTGGTTTTCTTTCCAGTCTGAGGATTCTGACAAATCGAGTGCAGAAAGCGATTCAGAGACTGAAGTAGAGCAGGTCTCTGGGTACCGTAAGCTCCTGGCTACCCTGAAGACCTCGCCTGAGTCTGAGAGTGAGGAAGAGGAAGATGAAAGTGAATCAGAAGAAGCTGAGGAAAGCGAAGCAGAAGTGGACAGTGAAGGGTCCCAGGAGGCCGGAGAAGGAGAGGGAGGTGAAGAAGATACGAATGATGTTCCAGAGGAGGAAGAAGGTAGTTTGTCTTTTCCCATGCTTCTTTGGTAAATGTTGTTTGACTAATGTGTGTTTTTAGCCACGATCCCGGTGTAGACTGGCTTGTTGGCTGGGTGCTCTTCTGCCTTGGAGACTCTGTTGCTCCATTGGCTCTGTGTGGGTGGGAGCAGCAGCTGCTGAATGATTTAGCAGGGGAAAGGGTAGCTGTGCTCATTTTCTGCCAGACAGCCTGCTGCGGCTTCCTCAGATGTTGTTTGTGCGGCAGCACAGAGGAAATCCACATGGAGCAGCAGACCAGAGGTTCTCACTCACTCATGGGAGATGCAAGCTGTTCTCTGGAGCAGCATCTGCCTTGGCTGTGCCACCGAGAGGAGGGTACGGTTTGCCTCACAGCGCAGGAAAGAATATGGAAATTGGAAGGAAACCTCCGCCTTTATGGTGAGGTATCCTCATTCATGAAGTCTGCAAAGAAATGCTGGGAGAGAGCAGTCAACCTTTAATCATTTCCAGTTATTTGGGGTCTCTGGAAACTAAAAGTTAAATTCCCCAAACAGGTTGCTTCTTCAGTTTTGACTGGGAGACCACATTTTTGTGTTATGTAGCATTTGGCATGCTAGCCAAAAGTCATCTTTATCGTAGAATACAAAGTCTGCTTTTATCTTTTTTGATAGAGTTTTGGGAGAAAAAAAATCAAAGGGAACAACATCTACAGATGGTAACTTTTCCAGGAGAAAATAACCTGTTTCTTTCTAACAATTGACAGCCACAGACACAGCTGAGCAGATGCTCAGCCAGGAGCAGGCTGACGGCACAGGTGCCTCTTGTGACCCACGTCATGGAGCAGTTGAGGAGTTTACTGATGTGAAACACGAATCTGAGTTTAGCTTGGAAACCAATTTCATGGAAGAGGAGAGTGGAGATTGCAATGCAGATAGGAGAGAGAGCAGTTCTTCACAAGCTCTTCCAGAAGGTAAAAGACTGTATGTTTGTGTTTAAGGATCTGCCTTTAGAGGAATATCTGGAAACATGTTTAAATTGTCCAACACCCTAGCCATAGGCTGTACAGCTTCTGAGTTCTTCCACTACATTATTCATGGCACTGCCCACATGTCAGCTGGTTACATAAGGGACCCTTAACACTAATGCAGCTGTGTTGCTGAACCGTTTGTTCTCTGGAGGCCCTGGGGATCTGGGGACTGCGATTCATGTGGGGTTTCTGCTATGACTGGTAAAGCTTGAAGTATCAAGAACTAGAAAAGTGTGTGGAGGGTGTTATCTTGTTCTGCTTTAATAGTAGTTTCAAAAGCCACTGTAATGCAAAGAGCTCTGCAAGCCTGCTCTTGACTAGGGAAGATATTCTTGGCACAAACAGCACAGGAGATAATCACAAAGCTGACCTGTGCGGGCATCCTTCACATCTCAGCGGAGTTAGAGGTCAGATTCTGAGAAGCTTGGAGCAGCCACAGTAATTTAGACAAATGCTCAGCACTCTCAGAATTTTGAAGGTTATGCAGAGGAGTCTGACTGCACCAGGATCAGGAGAGTATGAAGCATCAGGGGGGCACATGTAGTATCTTTTAAGGGTGTATCCCAGAACCTCAGTGCACTGATGGATGCATCTGAAGCTCCTGTGTTGGAGTTGTCCCACCATATGTAACAAAATAACTGTGTTGCAGGGGTGTGATCCTTCATGGTCTTTCAGGGACATGGCACATGCTGGCACTTGCACAGCTTCTGCTCATATTTAGTGCTCTGTGCCTTTAATATCAGATGGCATAGTTTGAGAGAGAGAAATATGTTTGTAGCATCCCTAGTGATGCTGGCTTGTCATCTTGGAGCAGCAGCTGACATTAGATCTGGGAGGCAGCCTGGGTGATACATGAAATGTGTGTGGAAGCATCAAAGGGCCATGTGATAGAAAAAACAGCTCGTTCTTGTTACCATGAGAATATGACTTAGGCTGTTGGCATTGCATTTTAATGAGAACAGTAGCTCTCCAACTGCATGCTAAGTATCCTAACAGCTTTGTTCCACCTATAAATGATGCACTTCTTCTCAGTGGGTTCTTGTAGCTTGGAAGTGCCTTTATATCTATTGCAGAAAATGAATCACCTAAGATAGTAGAAAGGGGATGAATTTCTACTCTGGTCCTGAGGTCACTAAAATTCCTGAAAATGCATCCCATTACTCCCTCTACTTTATTGGGAAAATGCTGGAATCAGTAAAACTCATCTGATGACAGACCCTGCAGTACAATTAAATGATATCCAGTTAATTTGCATTTCTGGAAAGATTTTCTCAATTTTTTTTCAGTGTCATGATCAGTAAAAGTCTTGACTTTTGCCTGGGTAACTTGTGTGTGGGCTGGATATTTGTTGGCAAGCACCAGTGTTCCCTAATTAGTTTTCTTTATGCAGCGAATGCTGCTGTGCTGCAAGCAGGATACAGGGCTTGGCTTTCAAAATTAACTTTGCATGTGACTTTGTGTGTGCCAGTGTCTTTGAGTATAATATGATTTAACAGTTCTTTGCCTCTCCTCTCTTTTCCAAAATGAGATACTGATTAGATAAATCAGACTTTTTCTCACTCCAGGCAATTTTTGCCCCCCCTTCTCCAAAACTTGCCTAATATTTCTCTGTTTTATTACTAACTGTGTTCATATCACTGGCCAAAGCCCTGGGCAGAACTGTTTGTAAATTAGGAAGGTTAGCAGGTTCACTTGGGACTTTACTTTTGACAGCCTTTTTCATCTGCGAGCAATGGACATGTCAGAGCTTAAGGCAAAAAATTGCCACTGTTTTCCACTACATGTTGTTTTCCTGTCTAACATTTGATTAGTGCTTAAAAATTCTAGTACTTCCATAAGTGCTTCTTTTTCTTTTTTAAAAGCAATCTGTCAAATCTGTTCTCTCTGTTCTTTGCAGAGAGAATTTGACATCCTTTCTCTCATCTCCAAGTGCTTTGAAATAACTAGTTTTAATTGTGGTGTTGGCCAACATGGAAACTGTTCATCTCATTTGCAAATCCTTTCTGCAGCTTGATTCTACTATTAGCTGCAATAGTTCTCAGGCTATTTTTTTGTTGTTACTCTAAATAGATCCATTTAAACAGCACATGGACAAAGAACTTGAAGAAAAGGAAATAGAGAAAATGTCTACACTTCCTAAAACTTCAAGTCAAAGCCAGGTAATAATGTTCTGTAGCCATCCAGAATTCCTAAAGGTGCCTGAATTAAAATAATCCTTTTTTTTATACAGGTGAAGTAGATCACAATTGTTATTATTAGCTGCTGCCACTAGAATTACTGAGATTTTGTCATTGTGTTGTTGTTGAACTTACTGCTGAGCAAGGGTTGAAATGTGGAGTCTGCTGTTCTGAAGGCATATGTGACACACACGAAACATATCTCTGAAGTGACAACTTTAGAGTTTGAGCTGTAGTCCCAAAACCTTAACAAGGGGTGGAAACAAGGGCTTGTTTCTGAGTGGTGACAGCACAATGCCACGGATGTGCTCTGCAGCTGAACTTCTGCAGCTGAACTTTAAAAGTGTACTTCGTGTACACTTTTAAAGGTACTTGTGATGCACTTTCGCATTCTTGCTTCAGGATGGCTCTGTCCCTGTACACATTTACAAGCCAGTGAAGGAGAATTTATTACTTATATTACTTTATTACTTAATTCTGGCAATAATATATGAATTACAGTACTAGAAAACCACCTCATTGCTTGATGGAGAATATCGGTTTCAAAATACTCATTTTTAGACAAACCTTTGCTTCATAACTTTTCCACATGTGATTTTGTTTTGGAGAGTTGCCTCCCATTCTGGTCAGCCATATGCTGACTGACATTCATTGGAAGATATCCAACGGTTAGTTAGTCAGAAAGAAAGCTCTGATTTTTTTTTTTAAAATTTAATTTATTTTTTTGGCACATCATGGCCAAAATTACCAGTGCCACCTGAAGCAATGCATGATATATCTTTGCTTAAATTGGTGTAGCTACATTACAGGGACAGCTGGGGACAACTTGCATGGCAGACGGCTCAAAGTTTAGAGTTTTCCCCTACTACACTGATAGCTGTTCAAAATCAGACAGACACCCAGCAAGACTGCATTTAACAGCTGAATCACAACTTCTGGGATTAGCCCCTGTTGGGTTTATTTTCTTCTTTGGTCAAAGTATGTACCTCAGTGGGACCAATTGGTAAGCATAGTTGGACTGCAGGGTTTTCATCTTGTCCCTGGTTTGAGCCACTGGTTTGCTGGGTGGGTTAGGCAGAAAATTCCTCAGTTTCCTCTGGCATGGGAACAGTTACAGACACACCATTGCAAAATCCATCCAGATCTACCGAGCTGAAGTTGATTGTTACTTATCCTGGCAGACTCTAAAAGGGATTGCATATTGAAAAAAAGGTTTCCACTTGTATTATGAAAAGATAATTTTCTTAATTTCACGAACTTGATTAAAGTCGATATCATCAGCTCTGGTGATATGCTTTCAAGTGTGCAAGGTTTGGTACATATGACTCCTCAGTGTTGTTGGCTTCTTTTTTTTTCAGTGGCCAAGGCTGGGTCAACTAATTTTTTCTTCCACTTTGGAGAAACATAAAACCTTGAAAGCAGACAAAGAAGTTGATGTGAAACAGCTTCATCTCCACAAGCCTTTGGAATCCACTTGGCCAAAAGTGAATAAACAATTTCTGTCTGCAGTGGACAAACCAACTGATTCCTCTTTTACCCCATTACAAAGAGAGCTCTTCTGTATCATGAATTCGTACCGGGACTTGTTCTATCCGGAAAGAAATGCCTTAACAAACGGAGAGGAGATCCGGCACGCTTACTGCCTGCATGCCTTGAACCATGTCCTCAAGGCCAATGCCCAGGTGCTCAGCAACAATGCCAAACGGAGGGATCGAAAGCCAGGGACTGACACTGATGACCACAGGGACCAGGGACTCACCAGGCCTAAGGTGAGAGAGCTCAGATTCCCTGATCCCCACCCTGGCTGCCTGCTCAGGCTGTACAAACATCCTGGTAGTTTATCCACAAGTATTTCTGTTGCTGCTCTCTCAGGTGATGTGTTCCTGGGCTTTTCTACATCTCTTTATCGTGCCTGGAAGTGTCTGTCCTCCATGGCAAGGGAGAATGCCGTATGAGAATCAGTGAGCTCAGGGTTGTTAGCCAGCCTGGTTCTGTGCCAAGCCAAGCCATGAGTTTGACTTACCTCTTTTTTTGTCCCCCTATCACCACAGACTGACAAGTTTTCCTGCTTCTATACTTTTATCTGCCAGTGCAGACAAGTGCCTTCACATCAATCTTCATTATCAGTGCAGGTAGTGCAGGCTGTCACTCAATGTGGGACGTGCCAGAAGTTCTTTTGTCCTTAGGCACTTCTAAGGACTTGTCTACATGGAAGGATCTTTCTGTACGTGGGAGTACCTCAGGGAATCCCAACCCTACTGTCAAGGCCACCTGTCATAGTTGGGGGAGTGGGCCCCAAACCAATCCTCCCTGGATTCACAGCATGCTGTAGTTGATAACCAGGTGGATTCAGCTATGGCAGCCTGTCACCAGTGTGCCAGCTGCCTGTTGAACAATTCCAGAGTTGGGTTTCAGTGTTTGCTGCATGTGTGGCAAATCTTTGGTTTCTGTGTTCACTCCCCCATTAGCCATTTATATTTTGGAGTTCTGTGCAGAGACTATTGCCACCCATCCAAGAGCCAGCCCTTGACCCTGTTTCTGTGTCACTGGAGCTCTTGCTTGCCTGGGAGTTAGGGAGGACAGGAGAACGTGCTTAGTTTTCAGTTCCCCTGTACTGGTACCCTGAGTGAGCTGGGGAACCAGGCTGAGCTGCTGGCCATGACCAGTTCAAGAGCACTGCATCCCAGTGCATCTTCCCTCCCTGCTGCTTGTCAGAATGTTTTTGTTTGATTGTTGTTCACGGGGAGAGATCCAAGCCAAAAGTTTAATTAACCTACACTACCTACAAGGGTTTGTATTTTATGGGTTATTCTCTTGTAACTGTTGCCCTGCACAGGTGCTGATGATCGTGCCCTTCAGGGAATGTGCTCTGCGGATTGTGCACATTCTCATCAGTCTCCTCGAGGTGAATGACAAGAAAAAAATAGATGTAAGTAATAAAAAGCGCTTCAAAGGGGAGTTTGGCTCTGACCCAGAGGAGAAGCCCCCCAACCTGAAAAGACCTGAAGATTATGAAGCCGTCTTTGCTGGCAACATTGATGACCACTTCAGAATTGGTAATGTCCTACTGAACAGATGATTTTTAGCTTGTACAGAACTGCTAAGTAACAAATTTTTCCCAAATGCCTAGGAGTTATCAGGGCTGGTGAGGCTCTAGGCTGTGTGGTATTCCTGCTGGTTTTGCCCTGGCAACCTGGATTTTTCTGAAAATCTTTCTTGCCTTGCCAGAACTTAAAAAAGAGCAGAAAATAGAGAAGTAATTACTTTCACATCAAGTTCAGAATCATTTAAAATGCAATGACAGCTTCATTCTAACAGGACTGCCCACACCTCATTTTGAAGATAGCCTTGATTATGCAGCAAAATCTTTTCATGTTATAAAAAAGAAAATCTTTTTGGGTTTAATGAGCCTGTTCACAATGTCTCGTGTAATGGTTGGAACAAAATTAAAGCTCAATACTGAGCAAAGCAGTTTTCTGCTGTGCTCCCCATGGTTTTCATGGAAGCAAATGGGTAGCCAGCAAGTAGGAGTGTTGGACAAGCAGAAAATGTGATACTGTTTCATAATATCGTAATCTTATGCTGTTTAGTAACTCAGTATGCAGAGAACTAGCTAGTGGCTTGGTTCCTGGAGCTGCTAAGATGAGAAGGCAGTTTTTCTAACTTAATTTGACACATCAGAGGCTTTTGAAATACTGCACCTTGAAAGATAAATTGGCACCCCAAGGAATGTAATGATACAGTGGAAGATGTGAGCAGGTTGCACTCAGTCTTTCTTCCTTCCCAGTGAATATTTCTCAGGCTGAGAGCATCTCTACTTTCAGTAGCATAATAATTTTCCTTTAGTCCTCTCCCATACCACACTCTGCTTGTTCCACTTGCTAAGTGTTAAGAAATGATTGAAGAAACTTTCATTGCTGTTAACTTGCAGAAGCAAATTATAGAAGCAGAATAATTTCTCTTTCTTACTGTGCTGCACACCCTGTTACTTCTGCACAAAGATCTAATTTAAAGCACATTTGTTATGCCTTACTGAAACCACCACTCTTTCACATTTTTAAACAGAAAAAAGACTTGATGTTTCTAAACTATGTATATGCTGTGACAGGTGATATCTTCTTCCTGGAAATTCAACCAATTGAACCTTTCTTTTTTTCTTTCTTTTTCCATTTTTATCCTTGGGTTGAAATAGACAGCAGGAGGGGTCCCTACTGCTGTCCCTGAAATTCTTGAAAGGGCCTTCAAGCTGTACCTGTGCTATCTGCCTTCACATTGTCAGGGAGGGAAGTTGGGAAGACTTTGTAGGGCAGATTGAAGGGGGTGATTTGAATGTGGTCTGGACTAGCTGCATTTTTAAGACCAGAAAACTGTGGGTTCTAGAAATACTGCCATGTAGTTATGACACAAACTCCTTTGATTCCTTCCCTTTCGTGTCTGTAGCATGAGAGGTGATGCATAAGCTGGTTTAGAATGTACCCTGCAACACGTGGTGTGAGAAGCAGTGTAGGTGCAAGACTTTAGTCACTGTAACATGAAGAACCCTGTCCTTTGAGGTTTAGTAGCAAATCTTTCAGCCCTGTGAATAAAGGCAGTTGATAGTCAAGAGATCCACCCCAAATCTTTCATGACAGATTAAAGTAACAGTTACTATAATACCCAAAGGCAGAGACCAAAGTTCAGGATTCAGGGAGAAAGGAGTAGTTAATTGTTTCTGCATTTTTTTTTCTTAAGTTGTTCAATCTCCTCATTCCCTGTTCAGCAGAAAATCAGAAACAGTATGTCTTAGTTAAAAATTTTCATTCAGATTATAAAAAACCTTTAAAAAAATAATACAGAAATACTTTGCCAAACTGCATGAAAATTTTCCAAATGTTTGTCAAATGGGGCTAGAGTGGGTAAGCACTTTTTGGGGAAAGGAGAATTTCAGACAGGTTAGTTGTGTCCAGCTATTTTCATCAGTGTGGGGAGAGGAAATGGGGGAAATTACTGTTCCAGAGCCTCCTGGAAGAATGTGGTTGATAATTGATGTTAACTGAGAAGTTGCTGTAGGTGTTGTTGGACAGGGGTTGCAATCCTGCAGAAGAGCATGAGACTCTATGCACCCTTCTACTCCTCAGACATCATCATTGCCTCTCCCCTGGGCATCAGGACTGTCATTGGTGCAGAGGGGGAGAAGAAGAGAGACTTCGATTTTCTGTCATCAATAGAAATGCTCATAATTGATCAAGCAGACATTTATCTGATGCAGAACTGGGAGCATGTTCTGGTGAGTTTTCCATACATGTATTAATTTTTGTGCTGTGTCTTGGAGGTCTGATGTTACTCAGTTTTGGCAGTGAGCAGTATTGCTGGTTTTTACTGACTTGATTCTAGACATGGATGTTCATTTCTTTTCCTTCCTCCACCGTGTTATTTTTCTTATACTAAGAATATTCTTTCTACAGATTTTGGCTAGTAGTCAGGACATGTTCTCTTTAAAACTTAGTTTGATGCTTTAGTAGTATACTTCATCAAAGGGGTTTTTTTGACAGTTTTAATTATCTTGCAGCATGAGAATGATGATTCCTTTAATCACATCTGGAAGAAATTATGCCAGCTGTCTGACTGCCCAGTGTCTCAGTCAGATTGCAGCCATGTGAGGAATCTGTGCAGCCTTATTCAGGCTCCCCCAGAAAGCAAGAGGAGCTGGTGCATGTCTCCACTGACTGCAGACATACTAAGCATTAGTAATGTCCAGAGTTAAACAGTGTGAAGAGTTTCCTGTACATTTAATGCAAATAAAGCTCTTGGTTTGTGGCTAGTGTGCAGCAGTACCCCTGCTTTTTGGCTTTTGGTTAATAGAAGTTTTCAGGGTTGAAATGGCAGGGTTTTCTTTTCAACATAAAAACACCTCTGAGGTACCTGGACTAGAAATTTTGACTACATGATGTCACTATGCATTTTGGATGAGTCCAGAAGGTCTTCTTTCCTCAGGAGTTGCAGAAAGGGCACATGAAGGCTACGCAATATCCAAGGAATGAGTCTTGGAGCCTGCTTTCTGTTTTTCCCTTTAGGGGCAACAGCCTGCCAAGTGGTGGCCGGGATGCCAGTCCTAGGCATTGTTCACTGAGGACAAAATGCAGTGAATTTCTTCAAACTCTCCCTGAATGTGATGAGAGCTGAGCTGTGCTTGGGCTTCTTTTAGCTCAGAAACCTTGGGCCCATTGACTTTAATACAAACAAATCCATTATACTTGCCCCAGGAGAAGGTTAGAAGGTTACTGTTGCTGGTGACTAAAGAGATGGTAGCTTTCAGTTCTGTGGCAGGAAATCAAGTAAATTGCTCTTGCTGTGGTCAATAAATTCCAGACAATAGTGTCTTGGGAGATGCTGCTTGTTTATATTCTGTGCTGCCTTGCTGGTCCCTGCCCTCTTTCCCACTGCAATTAAGGCTTTTGCAGGCAGTCGGGGATGTCAGCAGTGATGTGTCTCCATCTGTCTGTGCAGCACCTGATGAAGCACATTAACCTGCTGCCTCTGGATTCCCACGGGGTGGACTTTTCCCGGGTGCGGATGCTGAATCTCAACAACTGGTGCAAGTACTACCGGCAGACACTGCTGTTCAGTGCTCTGCAGGACCCCCAGATTAACTCTGTCTTCAACAAACACTGCTTCAATTATGCTGGGCAGGTGAGTAGCTGGAATACTGGTGTGGAATGGAGAGGGAGAGGAAGAGAAAACCCAACATGAGGAAAAATTCTGTAACTCGGTTGCTGAAAGACTGAAACATTTCCCTCACGCAAATGTTTCAGTCTGAATCTCCATGACATTACATACTGTGCCAGAGGCATGAAGAACTGCTCATCATGCAGTGATGCTTATTTAATACTTTTCTTTCATAGTAGCTGCTGTTTCATGTCAGAAATCGGATTTTGGTTTTTTTAGTTTGACAGACTCAAGTTATTTTGTTCTGCTTATTTTGTTGTTAAATGAAGAAGAGTTCATCTGCTTCCTTTTTTTATCTCAAGTTGCATGAACTGTTAGTGTTTTGAAAGAAACAGGAAAAGTAAAAACGTCAGGAGACCATCTCAAGTATACAGGATTCAGGGCATAAGCAGTCATCATGTATTTAACAGACCTGGTTTGTCTATCGTGACTGTAGTTTTGTATTGGAGCTGTCTTAAAAACAGCCTTGTGCAGTGTTTTTCTTAAAAACAGCTTTGTGCTGTCAGATGGGAGCTGTGGAATGCTGGCTGCAGTGTGCCTTCCTTTGGAATGCTGCTTCCCTAAACATCCTGCATCCTTCTCACAGGTGGCCGTCCGCAACGTGCCGCTCACTGGCTCCATCAGCCACGTTGTGGTCCAGCTTCCTCATGTTTTTCGAAGATTAGAAGCTGACAGCGTAACTTCTGTGATAGATGCAAGGTACTGTGTGTCTCAGACTGTTTTGCTGTGCCCTAATGACTGACTGCAGTTTCAGATTTAGTGGAGCATACTGCAGAGCACACTGTGGGTTCACCACAGAAGTACATCTTTGTTAGTCTTCGGGTGTAGGCTGGGCTCTGCACAGGTGGAGAGGAATACTGGCCTTCTCCTTGCCAAAGGCACTGGAGAATACAGTCTGGGGAAGGAATACCAATCTCTACCATAATTATGTAGTGCTGGTAAAGCCTTTGATCTTCTACACATGTAGAAATCCTGTGAAGTTAAAAGAAGGAAAAATGTAGTGGAAATCTTTGGCAGTCTGTTGTTTGATGATATTCCTGTCTGAGATCATATCAGTATTAGGAAGGTGAAATTTAACTCTGGTTAAAATGTATTTGTTTTTTTTTTTTAACTGAGGTTTCAGTTTTTCATTGACAAAGTGCTGCCCGAGTACCGTGACGCCATCATGTCCCACACGCTCATTTACGTCCCGTCCTACTTCGACTACGTGCGCCTCCGGAACTACTTCAAGAAGGAGGACCTGAATTTCACTCACATCTGTGAATACACCAAAAAAGCTGCTGTCTGCAGAGCAAGGCGCTTCTTCCTCAAGGGAGAGAAGCAGTTTTTATTGTTCACCGAGCGTTTCCACTTCTACAAAAGGTGAGTTGTGGACCGAGTTTTCCCTCTGAGTTGCGTGTGTGCTGTTCTGAAGGTAGAGTCTGACCTTAGTCACAGATGGGCTGTGCTGCTTTTTGAATCTGTTGGATCCCTCTGAGGACTTCTGTGACTGAAGTAAGAGGTGTTAAGTTTACTTTTTAAGTTTTTGCCTGTTGTCAGCAGTCCCTTTGCAGAGACTTTAATATTTTTTTATGAGCAAAGCTTTATTCAGGAAGGTAAGTGCTGCCAAGTTCCAGTGATGTCAGGACAGGATGATATAACCTGCAAATGAGATTCACTGGGCCTTTTATTTGTGTTCATCTGTGCCACAGTAATTGTATAAAATTTTGGAAGGAGTATATAATTGGTTCAATAATGCAATACAGCAAGCTGAGGCCACTTGGAAAATTTGCTACATCCTGACTGGAGCTGTTTACAGGTTCCTAATGGAACAGGATTTTTTTCTGTTTTGGCAAATTCAAAAAGTTTCACGAGGCTTGGTCTGATCAGGCTTCACTGTATTAAAAGCCAAGCTGAAGAGGCTGACCACTTCATAAATTGGTGCTGGTTGGTACTTTAGAGGAGGTCATTGTGCCTGGCAGTATGAGATTTCCCTCCAAATTCCACTTCTCTGTTTAGTCTTCAGTCTGTAACACAGGGTTTGTAAAGTTGAGCTACAGCTGATGTGCATTGAGGTTGATGGAAATTGGAAGGCTTGATAGAGGATTGATGTTTTAACGTGCATATTTTGTAAAATTTGCCTCAATTTTTTTGTTTTTTATTTTTTCTGCTACAGGTATACAATAAAAGGTATTAGGAACCTCATTTTCTATGAGTTACCAACATACTCCCACTTCTACAGTGAGATTTGTAACATGCTGAAGGCCACAGACAATGGGGTGGATGCTACTTGGACTTGCACTGTGCTCTACTCCAAGTATGATGCTCAGAAATTGGCTGCAGTGGTTGGCATAGACCGCACAGCTCAAATGCTACAGTCCAAGAAGAACGTGCACCTCTTTGTTACAGGAGAAAATGATTAAGTGATTCTACAGGCTGGATGATTGGATAGATCTGCATTTTACTCCTAATGCAGATTTTTATATTGCTTTTTAAAAAAGTATTGAACTTTTTACTCCCTTTTGTTAAATATTCTGTTGAAATTGCTTGTATAGCATTAAATTTTGTATTTCAGTACTCTGCCCAACAAGAAACGAAGAATGTCATTCAAAAAAACAGGGTTTAGGAGGTATTTTCTGTGTAGAAACAAAATCAATCCAGAACTATTTTTCTTGTATATTAAAAAGCTCATTGGTCAGTAAAGACTTATGCAGTGTTAAATAGCTTTTGATTGGACTGATTCATTTCATTTTCAGGTGTAGCAAACTCACCTTCTTTTCTCAAAGGGAAGTTTTTCTTCTTGACTAGGATAAGAAAGATGCCCAAGTATTTACTGAGTCACTGTTCTGTAAGCCTACACAAGGGAGGTGCAAGCAAGGCCTCTATAAGCACAAGTGTGTTGCTGAATGAGATTTGGACTTGCTTCAAGTTGACACTTGTGAGAATCCTTAAATGTGCTTGGGTAGGAGCTATGGTTTTGTGTTTTTCCTGGAGTGACCTAAATATCTCTGCCTCCTGTTTCCAACAGACCTCTGGCTGGTCAGTTTAACCAGGGATAAGTACAAAGCCAGGGGATGCAGGTGCAAATGCCCATTGAATGGTATCTGGCACCACAGGTAGAGGTGAGGTGGTTGGTTTGTCTGTTTTTTCTCCTGATGGTTGCATATGGACAACATGGAAGCATCATGGTGCTGCCTTATTCTTTTTCTTCTTCCAGGAAGCTAAGTAATTGAAAGGGAGCTAAAAGTAGGAGGATTAGTTTTTGTGAGCACGTGCTAGGACTGCAGGGAGATTGTTCTCCGGAGGGGCAGGTGTACCCTGCGTCAGCCCAAATGCAGGAAGGAAACATCCTGTAATGAGCTTTGAGGGAGTTCTTGCGTAGGAGGCTTAAGTGAATACACCAAAGTGAAATACACTCCTTAAGTAAAGGAGGCACATGCTTCCTGCCAATTTTTGTCACATTCCTGATTCCTGTATTCCTCAAAGGCTGTGAACTCGAGTAGTTATCATTTAGTGGACGTGAAAATCCATGCAGTTTCTTGCTTGGCATATTAAGTAATGTCTGTTAATTTTACATACCTCTGCTATAGCACAGAAGAATTAAGAGCCAGCCCCAGCAAACTTTTCCTGGTAGACATCTGTCTCCTGTACAGCACAGGGCAGTAGTGGCAATCAAGGAATTTTATTGTATGGCCCAGGCTGGATGTGGGAGAATTATGGCTGTGCATCTGAAAACAAGCTCACAAAATAGGATTAAGGAATTTCCTTTCTACACCGGATGTACTTAGCAGAGATAATAGCTGACCTCTGAGGAAGCTAAAGTGGGATAGCTGCTTAGGGAGATAACATGATGCAGTGCAGCTCCTGTTTAAAGAAGCAGCAAGAGTTTTGTGCCACAGCCTTAACTCTGCAAGGATTTTTCTGCCCACACTGAAATGAAAAGCAAAGCGCCTTGAGAGTAAGGCCAGACAGTAGACTGAGGCCCTCATGATTTTTTTATCAGCTACCTGGGTTTGTTCCTAAGACAAGCGTACTTGGAAATTTGAAATGTATATACCAGTGTCACATTTCTGACGTTGATTACTAATTATAACTCACTGATTGCCAAAGCAGTGTGTAAATGCCTCTTCACTGCCTTCAGTAGGTGCTTGGAGCTGCCAGCACAGAGCCTTGGAGAGCTCTTGCATGAGGGTTTTGTGCCCTGACAAATTCTTACTTGCCTTAGTAGGGAGCCTCATCAGCCTGTACTGATCCCAGGCAGGAATTCTGCATAGCAGCCTGTGGTAGTGGGTCAAACAGGTTTGCTGGTACGGGGAGCTCGTCTCTGTACTGCTGTGAAGGTCTCTTTTTTATCACCTTAAGTAATTCCCTGGTGCAGGGGTTTGTCCAAGACTGGTTCCAGAGACAGTGAGTTACTGGGGGATGATGAGCACCAAGGTCTGAGTTTGGCCCATCCTGGATGTGTGTTCATGGACACAAATCCTTTGTTTGCTGGAACAACTGCTAGCTCCAAATGAGTTACTTTAGAGCCCATCCTCCTGGTAATAATGTGGTTTTCAGAGAGGTGGCTGAACCTAATGCATTTGTGTGGGGACACTAAGTTTTAGAAATGGAATTTAAAGAATTGGGTTTTTTTAAACTGATCAACCCTTGTTCAAATTTTGACACAAATGGGATAAGAAAGGTATTAGCAAATACGATATTTTACCTGGTTTTACTTTACAGCATGCAGTCTCTGCAGGGTATTTTGCCATTTTTTCACAAGAATGCACCAATGATGAGTAATTACTCATCTCAACAAAACAAATGTAAAACAATTTCCTGTTCATTTTGACCTCAGTCACCATACCTTTGTGAGGGTGATGGTATTTTTAAAAATCCGTTTTTTAGTCATTGTTTTAGGAGGATCTCAGAGTACTGACAGCTAATCCTGTGTTCTTTGGGAAATGTGCTGTACCATGGTGTGAGAGCTGACTGCCTGTTCCAGGCTGTGGCTGCTAACAAGCAGTGGTGCCAAAACATTAGCACCTAGCTTTGGGAAACTCAAATCCAAGGGTAAAAATAACTGGAGTTAAGATGTTAAACAAGAATTTCTCCTTAGTATCTCCTGCCTCAGGAAATTTCTACGGAAATCCTACTAATGGATGGCCAAGAGAAAGACATACCTGTCTCTGTAGGAAAATTGTTCTTGCAGCTAATGAGTTCATGTTCTAATGGATCATTTTTTCACTAGCAAAACCTAATCAGGATAAGAGGTCTATTACATTTTGTTGCTCCTTTCAAAGATGACAAAAAGGCAAATTTTTTTTCTCTGAAAATGTTTTTGCAGGATAGGAGCCAGCCTTCTCCTGCTGCCTGTATTAATGTGGAGAAGGGAGGGCAAGGTGACTTCAGGACAGTCTGTCTCCACACTGGAGAGCTGCCTCCTGTGAAGAGGCAGGTTGTTGGTTTTGCAGCAGTTATGGGGAAACATGGGACGAGTCACATGAGAGAGAAACTGGAGCATTCCTGTTAACAACAGCAGAATTAACAATTACTTTACAGCTGTGCTGTCACAGGCTGCCAGGGTTTCTCAGCTCTGCATTAGTCATGCTCCATGGCCTCAGCCCCAGGAGTTACTCTCCAGAGTTCGGGGTTTTTTTGGGCTTGGTAACCAAGCGTGTCTGATGAAACAGTTTGTGGAGGGAACAGTTGAGAAACCATCATGGGGGGGGATGTACGAGCAGCCTGTGCAGAGAGGGAGAGGGCTGTGAGCAAGGACAGGATGCAGCCAGTCCCCGCTCTGCCCCAGCTGGCTGGGCTGCCCCAACAGACAGCAGAGAGGGCTCCTCCCTTCACCACAGGGGTCTGGTCAGAGAGCTCCCACAGTTCTGCACTGGGAAGGGAGCAGCTGCCCTGGGGAGGTCACTGGGGTGAGCCTTCATCTTTCCCTCTGCAGATACCCTTAATCCAGTAGGGAAGGTGAAGGTGCTGCTGGTGTGCTGGCTGAGCTGGGCCATGCTGCAGTCCAGGAGGGAGGCACAAAGCCAGAAGCCTGACTGGGAAACACCACACAGGATTTAAGATACACATGTATTACTGGAGCCAGAGCTCCTCCTGGCCAACAGGGTGCTTTTGCCCACACTAGATCCAAGACATTGTTTAGTCTTTGTGGTTTAAAATACCTTCTGTGCTAAGCTTGACAGTAAAGGGTAATTAAATAGCCCAGGACTGATTGTATTTTAATGAACCATTAGCTTCAGTGGTGTCTGTTTATCAGGTGGGCTGGGAGTTGGGCTGAGACCACCAGCTCTGGGATGGATAAACAGCTAACACGTGTGAACTGGTTATGGGAATTTGTTACCTGTAATGGAGATGAGGGAATGGCCATAACATTGAGTGGTACTTAAGGAATAAATATTTGATTATATGAGAGAGGTGCAGGAATTTCAGTAAAGGACAAGAGAGAGATGAAGGTACAGAAAAACAACACATAGGACAAAACCAGGATTGTAAACATGAAGCAGTTGACAATATAATTATGTAGCCGCAACTAAAAACAGGAATTTGGCCGTGTTCTTTCAGACAAAACAGGAAAATCACACTGAAGTCCTACATGCTGTACATGACATTACATTTCCAGGGTCAAACCCTTTCCAATGACAGTGGCATAAATCTAAAGAGATGTTGCCAGAATTGCTAAAACAGAGGTTTATCAGGAGGCTGTAAGGACTCTTATTAGCCCTTCCTTTATGCTCTTACAAAAGAGGGACTTGGTAGCTGGGACCATAACTGAAAAACCATTACCAGTACCTTGTTATTACTAATAAAGAAGCAGAAATTTCCATTTTCTTTACTTGGCCTGGATGTCAGGTGTCAAAAGCTCTCACAGGCATTCAATTAACATGTTAGTAAACAATGAGCATTTAGTTTTAAAAATGTATGTTTTTTAAATCAAAGTAGGAAAAGAATCAGTTTTGTACGAAGTCATGAGCCTAGATATGACATGGATATATGGGAACCAGTTAATATAATTGATTTGTACTTTTACAAGGTTTTTGAGAAGTTCCTTGATAAGGGGTCTGCTTCTAAATTGTTTGGTGAGGCTGGAAGGATCATAGCAGCTCATTGCAATAAAAACCTCTAGGTTACTCCTTTGCCATGTTCTCTGCTGACTATCTCTGTAGTATGAACTATCAAATTTCCCTCTCCAACATTATTCTGTGTGTTGGTCTGGCCCCACTCATTAGCTTAATCACAGAATTAATGCTCCTGTAGCCTGGGGAAGAATTTGAAAGGAGGGGAGCATACCTGGCCTTGCTGCTGTTTGGAGCTGGGCTCAACAGGAAAGATCTGTCCAGAAAAGCCCATTGGGGCATCAAGAAATGGATGATCAGTCAGGAGGTGTCTTTGTGAAAAGAAGCCTTGTGGGTTCCTCTGGTGCAGCCAGTGCTGAGTAACTGGAGAATAAGCCAGATTTTCTGACAGCTCATGTTTCTTAGACATCACTGAACACAGCACTGTGACTTAAACATTAAAATTACCAGCCCCTGAGCATGGTCTCACCTGTGCCTGTTAAATTAAAGGAAATGTTTAAATTAACTAAAAAAATGACATTTGAGGTTGCAGGTCTGTAGCTTGGCTTACTTCTGCTCTGTTGCCCTCTCCCAGAGCAGGGAAAGAGCCAGTGGTAATTTGTATCATCTCTTCTCCCATTCCAGATCCTTCAGGCTGCTTTGTGCTTCATTTCTCCCTCCCCTTCTCCCAGATGGGTATTGTCAGCAGAGTTGGGTGGAATGCAGTTAAATGCTGGTAAAATGCAGCTAACCCAGGAAAAGAGCCCCCAAGGAATAAATTAGTGTCTGAATTAATTCCTGCTACAAGCTGGAAATTCTCCAGTAACTTCAGAAGCTGCTTGCTTGACTCCAAAGGAAGATCATTCAGAGATGGAGGTGCAGAAGCTCTTGAAGTACTTACAAGCTTTGTGAAACAGCTCACAGGAACTGCAGGCATGGGAATGTTTGGTGGAATTAGTCTGTGGGCACAGAGAAGGCCACTTGTTCACAGGGATGAAAAGAACTAAAGTCAGAATCCCAGTAAGGTGGTCCTGTTTCCAAAGAAGGAAGACCAAATGATAGTGCTTCAAATCTGAGCACCTAAATGCACCACATGAGGAACTTTCGGGAGGGAAAACAGCCAGGCAAGTCTCTGTTACTGGGAGGAGTCACAGTGTGGGGAGGTCCCAGGACAAGCACAAGGGTCAGGGTGGTTCTGGCGGTGCACAAGGAGCTGTCAGCACCACCAAGACGGCGTGACTGAAGCAGCAAGGTACAGAGCACCAAATGCAAAGCTTCTTCCTGGGGAAGACTGGACTCTAGAAATTTTGCTGCATTTCTTTTGGAGGTACAGAACAGAGTGTGAAAGAAACTCAGATCCAGGGGGTTTTCCCCCGAAGCTTTGCTAGAGGAAAGGAAATTAATGGTATAAAGTACATCTTTTTTTTTCCATCAGTCAGATGCAATTAGGCATCCTTTACCTTCTGCTGACTTCTGCTTAAGGGAGGAAAACAGTGAAGAGCCTCTCTCCTCTAGAAACCTGTGAGATCTGAGGCCAGCACAGAGCAAGCAGTGAAGGAAGGTGTGGAGTGTCCACCAAGCAGGACAAGTAAAGCAAGAGTCTCCCTTCAGGTGTCACCCATTTACAATAAACAGATCTGCTGCCAATTGAGGGAGGGTTACACCACAACAGGTGTAGGCCTGGGTTTGCACGTGTTGCTTTTTATTTTTCATTTCCCCCTACACTTTTCATGGTTCTTTTTTTTTTTTTCTTGGAGGAGGGGCTCAAGCAGAGTTTAGCAATGCACATAGGTATGGTACAGATACTTTGCCTGTGGTGTAACCACAGTGAAACAACAGTGGTTTTGCCTTTCTAAAACAGAGAAAAGGAAAAAGCAGCAGGATCTGCCTGGATGTTTTGTAGCAAGAACCTCAACATCCTCTTGGAGAATAAGGTTAGTCTTTTCTGGTATTGTATTTTACTAAAGTTGTGGAAATAAAGAAAATATGTTCAGTGGGTAACAGAGAAGCATCAGTGATCATGTTCTGGGAACCTGTATCCTTAAACTTCTGGTCTCATGTGGCAATTTTTCAATTTTTTTCCCTTGGTCAAAGAAACCAAACCAAAAAGCTAAAAAAAAAAAATACCAAAAGGAACAAAAAATCCAAACCANTGGAAAAAAAAACAAAAAAAAAAAAAAAAAAAAAAAAAAAAAAAAAAAAAAAAAAAAAAACCAAAACCAAAAAAAAAAAAAAAGTGTCTTTTGCAGCCAAAATGCTAACACATTTCACTTGCAAGTGGTGAGCAAGGGACCAGGACTTTTCAGCAGGTTATGGAGCATCTAATAAATCATTTATTGGCAAGGTTTAGAGCAATTGAACCTAAGGGAGAGCTTTTTGCCTGGCCTCACCTTCTGTATGAACTTTTCAGGTGCTTGTGCACATATGCAATAGTAAATTAAACAGATACAAAGCTCCTAGCTTATAGAAACAAACAGAAGATATATTTGGGAAAACTTATTTCAAACTTCCTGTCTACATGTATTTTTTTTCAGTTCTCAGATGCAGGGGCCATTCTCATGTTAAGAAATGACACTTCAGCAAGTGGCACTGTGCTGAGGAACCCATTCCAAAGCCAAGTCAAAGGCTGTATCAGCCTTTGGGCATCTTCTGTTATCTGCAGCGTAACTCAGGCATTTTCTTGTGCTGTGCTCTCTCTCTATTCCCACCTTTCCCAGTATGCAGATAAGTTCCCGACTGACCAGTCAAATGGGAATGGCGATGAGGAGTCCCAGTCATTCACATGCAGAGTGCTCCATTGCCTGCTCGTACTGTGAGGCAATTAATGCAATTTGTGCTGTTTGGCTGAATGAACAGTTCGGAATGAACCATTGAGCCATCTGTTCCTCCAGCTGACATCAGGCATGGCAGGAGTAGCAGTCAGCTTTTGCTGGGAAAAGAAACATCTCGCTGTCATTAAGGAAAGTTCAAGAAAGGAGGGTGTGGGATTGCTTTTTCTTCCCCTTCTATCTTTAAAACAAACTCTTTCATATTTTGGGGTTTTTGTGGCTCAGACTATGTACCCCAGAGATTTTCTGGCCTCTGGTCAGTGTCTTGGCAGCAGGGGAGTGGCTGCACCAAGCACCTTCTTTTCTGACTTCAGGCATGCATTTGATGAGAGGGAGGTGCTCAGCAGCATCTGACTTTTGGAGGATTGTTTTGCTCTTCCCTTGTTCTGTCCATCTCCGTATGCTGCTTTCTTGAGCTGAGGTGTTCTAGAAACAGCATCCCTTGAAACCACCTCTCATGAAGGTGGTTTCTGGCGGTCATATTTCATCCCCTGAAATTATTAAAGGCTACCTGACACAAGAAAAAATCATTATCCCATTAGTTGTGGGAAGACCAGGAAAAATTTGACTTGTTCCTTGTGGACAAGAAGTGCTATGTCCAGATGACCCTCAGGAACTGGGTGTTTGATGCTTATTCTGTGTGTGTGCTCACTGAAAGAGAGCTACAGGAAACAGATGCTCATGGAGTTAATGCTGGTGGCAAAGGGATAAGATGAGCTTAGGGCAGGGAAAGTGTAAGCAGAGACTTAAGCAGAATATTTTAAGATTAAGTAGGCCTGGTGGACTGCATGTCTGAATATACACAGAGATGTGATGCAGGATTTCTCTTAACAGTTGTGGACAGGCAAGATACCAGCAGACTGGGGAAAAGCCAGGACAGTGCCTGTTTTTAAGAAGAGCATCTGTGGGGAGTAGAGCAATGTTAGGGAATTTTAAAGCCTTTGCACCAGCTCAAAACTTTTAGGATGAATTCCCAAAACAGCCTGAAAGCACTTACTAGAGAACTGACTGAT
Organism: Illadopsis cleaveri; assembly: GCA_013399915.1. Taxonomy (NCBI): domain Eukaryota; kingdom Metazoa; phylum Chordata; class Aves; order Passeriformes; family Timaliidae; genus Illadopsis; species Illadopsis cleaveri. The sequence continues at coordinate 401,113 of VXBB01014826.1, forward strand.
CTAAAAATACCAACAAAGGAAAAAAAGGAAACTACATCACACCAAGCTGATTTTGTTCTAGAAAAGAGTGGCCAGAAAGGAAGCCATAGATGTGTTTTATCTTCATTTTCAAGGCTTTGACAGTGTGGTACAGCATTCTGGTTAAGAAAGCTAGGAAAACACTGAAAGGCCTTGGGATGGGCCTGAGCTGATGCCCAGCTGGATGAGAAGCATCTCTGGAAGGCATCAGTGGCAGCAGACATTACATCACAAGCTTTCCATCATTGTCTGCTCTGGAGCAGGTCTTTTAATGGGTTTGTTAATAGCCACTGCTGGGCAAAGGCCTGTGCTTATTACATCTGGAAATGATAAGAAGTTTCAGGATCTGTAAAGGGCAGGGTTTGAATGTCAGATGTTATCAACAAATAGGAAAAATAGCCTGGGAAAGAAAAAAAAATCAGCTAGGACAAGATCAAGATCATGGTCTTGGGCTGGAATAAACAAATGCACAACACAAGGTAATAAAATATGATGCTTGACAAAAAGATCTGCAAAAACATAAGGTGGTATTGTCAAGAATGAAGAGGCCAACTGTGCTGCACTTCCAACTGGAACAGGGGTCTGCACTATAAGGATACTGATAAAAAATATATATTTTAGACTTCTTTACCTTTATAGGAGTATATCCAAAACCATCTGTTCAAAACCACCAGATACTGGAGTATTCATCTAATCTGGGACACTGCATTCAGAGCAGGTATGGGCCAATTAGTCCAGGAAAGACTGAAAAACAAAAGAAGAGACTGAGAAGTGAAACGCTTTGGTCCTCAAATGAACAAAAGCTTGCTCAGAGAGCAAGAACATCCGGTCTTTATGGTGAATAGGGTAAAAACCAGGGAACATTAAGGTTCAAAATTAGGAGAAACATTTTAATGGAGATGCTATGAAAGCATAGGAACTCTTTGCTCAAGAGGGTGGTTTTTGTGTGACCTTGTGGCCTTCTTGGCATAAGTAGAAGAAAAAGTGCTGCTGCTATTGCTGCAGGAAGAAAAACTGCACATCAGTGCCAGGGAGTGGTACAAATAGCATGGGGGGTGTTTGTGTCTTGAAATGGAAGTGTGGTCAGGGTCCTGAGGGCATCAGCAGGCCCTGCCTCCTCTGCCCCAGCCTGGCTCAGCTCCCCATCCTGCTGCTCTCCCCTTTGGGGAGGCAGGGACCGTGGTGCAGCACAGCGTGGCAGAGCTGGGTTTGCCCTGTGCATGGTTAAAGGGCACCTGCAAGGCTTGGGCTCTGGATTGAGTCAGGCTTTAAGGTAACCCTGCACAATTCCCTCAGCTGTGCTTTCCCAGTGGATGCCATCTCATGTTGCTGGACTTGTCTGTTTCTAGGAAAGAAAAGACATTTTTAGCACAACAGTGTTTTCTTGGAAAAATGAACCAGGATTCTTCCTTTGCTGCAGAAAGTGTCTGTGCTAAATGGACAATAATTTCACCAATTTTATGGTCCATTATCCCTTATAGCAGTAGAAAGCAAAGAACTATCTTAAGCAAATAGATAGCAAAATAATTTATTTTTTAATGCAAACTGAATGTACACCAAGCCCTGTGCAGTCATTTTTTTTTTCATACAGCAAGAATTGCAGCCAAACCAAGTTATGTGGCTCATCTCTGTTTTATGATCATTTCATTTGTTCATAATTAATGTCCTACATCCTGCAAAGCCAAGCAATAGCATCTGAGAGCTTCTTTTCTCTCTCAGTAGTCAGTAAACAGGCATCTGGCTGAGACATGCTTGGCATTGTTTTACCAATAGACAGTTGTGTTTTATGGGAGTGTGGCACACTGGGCCAAATTCCAGTCCCACTGGAAATCCTTGGGCCTGCTCCAAGGAATTCAGGGTAAGGATAACAGAGATGTCTGGGCCCATTTTTTTATTCTGGTAGGTGGATCCATCCATGCCTTATCAATGGCTCTTCACTGGTACAGGGAACATTGCTCTAAAGCAGGTGGATTTAGGTGCTCCATGCCCAGCTGTGAGACAGAAGGGTGTGAGGGAGTGAACATCAGCCTGCTAGGTCATCTGTTAACTAAAGATAGTGGGACTGTTTCCAAAACTGCATCTAAACAGCACTCAAAGGTATTTTGGCTGCCTATGTGCTTGGTATTTGTCATAGCACATGTAATCCTTGTACCTGTTCTATTTGGGATTCCTTAATAGGCAGCACTTGATTGGAAAAGAATGAAGAGGCCAACTGTGCTGCACTTCCAACTGGAACAATTTAGGATGAAATGTCGTGATTGTGTATCTGTTTTAGCAGTTAAAAATTAAAATGTAAGTAATATTGTCTTCCTTTGGCATACATTTTATGTTATTCAATGCACTTTGCAATGTTTCACACTTAATTTTATCTGTTCAAGGTAAACATCCCCTTAGAATCCACACTTACTAAACAACCTTTCAAAATCCTTTCCCTATAGTATTTTACCAGGCTCTTATGGACAAACCCCATTGTTTCCCTGTTTGAGACAGGAATTATCTCTTTACCTTATAAAATGCATACCCTGATGGGATTTGCTGTCCAGGTAAAGGGTGAGCATTAATAAAGTGAGGGGCTCCTTTTCCCAGAGTTAAGAAGCAGGTCCCCAAAGGGTTCCTGACGGAGTCTGGGGAGGAGAGCACTGCGTTCCAGCCTGAGTCCCTGCAAGGCCAGCCTGGTGACCAGGCAGGAGACCCCAAAGGGAAATGCTGCTGGAGCAGAGAGGATGAGAGGAGCCAGAGCTGCCTCCCCTCCTTCTCTTTCCCTCTCCCTCTTCTCGCTGTTGCTTCCCACGCTTCTCCAAGTGACAGAAATTTTTCATTAAAAGGAATGCTGGATTCCAACGTTTGGCTTCCTATCCATTAATGAAACTATTTTGTTATTTGAAATTCAAATGGAAATCATCCATTTCTGCAGAAGAAGACTAAGTGAGAGCAGGAGACTTTTTGAATACCCAGAGTTCCTCAAGCTTTCTCAGGTTCAAGACTTTCTAGTGTGAACATGGTGATAGTTTCTTGCCAGCTAAATATTCTTTATGTTGCAGGAACATTTTTCTGTGAGGGCAGATGGTGTTCGATTGGTAGTCAGAATAATACATGAACAGCAGAGAAGATGTGGGTTGATTAAATAATTAGCATACTGTGACATTCTATTGCTTCACTGTAACTTAAAGCTAGGTCAAAATGTTGGTCTATATTGCACCTCCCTCCCTCTTTTCTTTCTTCTCGTTGTTTTTATGCTTACTCCAATACAAAGTTTAACAGAAATCAAATCATTTCCTGGTAGTGCAGTGTTTGTATTTGTTATTCAGCCCTGTATGTTACAGAGTAAAAATAATATAAAGGAAATTAAATTTTGCTAAATGAATTTCCGTTGCCCAGCAACATATCATACCCAATGTGAGATCCAGTCAAGCATCATTGTGGCTCAATACGTGGCACAGATCAGTGTTCAGGCCAACATGTGTGATCTTGGAAGGTAGGACTAGTGGGAGGGCTGGAGCCTGGTTTTCAGTCACCACGTCTGCCTGAACAGCTCTTTGCCTTCAGAGTTTGTTTGTATGTCCACTAGAAGTCTAATTAGTTAATCTTATCAGCTCTACTGCTTCCTGTCCCCCTGCCCTTCATTGGTACAATAACAATAATTACAGGCAGTTTGCCATCAGATGAGGAACAAACATAGGAAACATGTTTCTCTAAGCAAGGATATCATTATTCACTTACTAAACACTACCCACTGAATTACTCATCCTCCTTTCTAAGTCCTGCTATCTATTCTGGGTTTTTGGAGACTTTCTGTGAATAAAGATACAAGAAGTTGGCCTGCTGAGAAATCACTGTCCTCCAAAATATTAGTGCTGACTAAAAAGAGAGCAGTATTTTTGGCTGCTGTGTAACCACTAGCCAGGGTGTAGAAGAGAAGTTGCTGTGGTATCTCACAGGTTTGGGGGTCTAAGGCTTTGGATGGTGGGGTACCTCCACTAGGAATAACAAGACAAGGAGTGAAAGAAGTTACCTGCTACCTTCTAGGTGTTACTGATGTCTCTGGAGTAGTCTTCTTGTTGTCCCTAGTGCTGCAGGCTCTAGTGTCTTAAAACATCCAGGAAGAATCCCACAAAATGGGTAAATCTCCTTTTCTTGTTTTCCATGAAATAAATTTTAAGGTGAGGATTAAAATTTCATGTTTGACAATCATCATGGTAAAACTGACTAGTTCATAACCTCTGCTTGGGTGGGCTGAGACTGTGGGGGAAGAGCAATAGTGCTCCTGGAGTAGCTGGAGAGGATGTACACTCTCACTCCGTCTGAAGAAAAGAGTTGAATATGTCTGTGTCAAAGTACTGCAAACCCAAACTATACAAGAAATGCTAATGTGAATAGGTCCCCTCAGAGATTACACTTGGAAATCAATTTTCTTGATGTTCTTTTGCTTCTTTGGAGAACAAATCTTCAAAAGTGATAATAAAACAATCCAGCCTATTTATATTAAGTTCTCTGGAAGACATTTTAATACAAATGCTACAGTTAACTACTGTTATTTCTATGACCAAACACAAAATATTTGTATAGTGTGGAAATAGACTGTCAACCAAAAGTTAAAAAAGAGGAATCATCTGCTTACAAATATGCATTGGGAAGGGGAAAACCACTGCCCTTAATGCAAAAGGATTGATGGCACCTTTCACTCTGCAACTCAGTTTGAGGCTCATTTGCCTCTTCCTAAAGTCTGCACAATCACTTGCTGCTCAGGACTATGGTGTAAAGACTGGGTGCTATTCCTGAAGACACCTCCTGGCTCTCAGATTTCTGTGTGAACATTTATTTGGAAATGTTCTTTGATTCCTGTCCTAAATGATTAAATTCCACTGCTGAGAGAAATTATTCCAGTATACTCCTGTTTTTCTTACAAAATACTACATAGCTTAATAAATGCATAATTTTAGGGTCTTTGAATAATAACTGCTATTATTATTTTTAAGTAGCTTTTTATATAGCCAGCACAGGAGGTTGGAATAATTGATAATTTATGCCCTCCTTGTGCTTGAACCTGAAAGAATGACATGATGAAGGCACTGCCTTACTCAAGTATTGAGACCCACAGCTACATTTCAAGATGCAAGATAAATTGATTTAAATCACATACTTCACATTCATTTACTTTTTTAATTTATAAAATGCACCTTGAAAAACATATTTGCTTAATGTAGAAGCTCAAAGTCAAATAAAGAAGACTGGACTGGACAAGAACAAACATGCTAAAGCTGGCATCCCTTTAGCTCAATCACAAACTCACAGTGTTCCTTAAGTTCTTATTCCCCAGATGAATTATGGGGTTAATTTTCTCCCTAGCCTAATGGAAGGAAGAAATCCAATTACATTCAGAGCCCTCAACAAGAACAGGTATAGCTCTTCACCTAGTTATTAATATTTACAACTGTCATCAGAGGGATCATTTAGAAACACAGCAAATTCTTTTTCCTTTTTGACCTCTAGAAGGTTTGAAAATTTGCTGTCCATAAATTATGAACAGGTCAGGTTTATACCAGGATGCTTAGATGCAGATAATGAAAAGGACAGGCTGTGAGTATGAAGCAGATGATTTTTGAATAAGAATATTTTTGGAAAAATATGTTTATTGTATTAAAGCTGTGATTCTGAAGGGCTGGGAGGGAAGTGGATATGCAAATGTAGTTGAAAGTCAGAGGGAGTGGTGGCAGGATTAACACACTCATAGTTGGCTTGTGATGCTCACCTCAATTTTGTAACAAAACCCCAACCAAGCAGACAGAATTACATGGCAAAACATTCTTATCAAGCTCTAGATGTAAATATCTCTGTGCTCTTAATTTTTCTCTATCTATTAACCATGCTCTTATAATAAGAGAGAGGAATCATCATACTAGTGGGATGTGAGGGTGATTCAGGACTGAATGTCATCCCTTGGTTTGGAGGGTCCCAAAGACAAGCAATAACTGTTATTAAACATTATTGATTTTTGAGAATCATAGTCCACACAGGTAGAATGGAAGCTGCAGGCCTAAAAACCATAAAAATTTGCTATTTGAGTGTACAGAAGTAAAGAAGCCTGATCATGCACCATATGACATTTAGCAAACTCTGTCAGTTATGCTCCTTTAATCTGAAGAATTTATCTAAAGAAAAGTTCAAAGGATGAGGTCGATAAAAAAGCTCACAAAGACACCAGTTACTGTGCACATTCATAATGATTCCTGGTTGTTTTCCTTTAGCTAAGTAAATCTGTTTTATTGGAAGCTTGATGCTGAGATTATTTCTCAGTGGCAAAAATCTCCAACCAAACAAAAAATCTACCCAATCCCACCTATTTTCCTTAAAACTAAGGCATTGTTTTGAGGTTTCTGTGAGACTAGGACCCATGTGATGGGGTATTTATACCTCTCCCATACTTCACACAAATTATAGGGAAAAGGAGGGGTTTTTTTCTCCTTTATTTTATCTGCATATATTTTTTCAACATTAGTTTGGAATATTACTGCTAACTGCTCCAAAAGTTCCTTCTGTGATAACCCCTTTCTTATTTCCAGTTGCTTGTTTGTCTGAATTATAAGGCAGAAGTTGCTCTCTGCCATTACAAAATGTGCTCAGCCATCAGTATCAATAAAACCTGCTAAAAAAACCAGGGGAGTTTTTAAGGTTGCTTTGTGGATTTTAGCATCCATCTTCTGATTTACTGAGAAGGTAAATGATGTGCATGAAACATATGGATGATGAACTGTTCTGAAAATGCTGTGACTAGAGTGCTGAAACACGAGATGCTGACTCAAAGGTGAATTTATATATACCATTATATTTCTTTGGGTTTGTTCCAAATAACATTGGAATGGATTTTAAAAGCTGCTCTTTCTGTCTGGAGGAAAGAACAAAAACATTCAAAACCATCTTCAGCTTGTTGCCTTTCTTTGGTATTGGCAAGTACTACTTTTTTTTACAGTTAGAAACTTGGAACTTCATTGTAGTTTGGTTTGTGCTGTACAAAACTAATTTTGAAATTATTTCTATGCAGGAAAGATGTATCCAACTTCCTCTCTGAACTGGCCCATGGACTGCACAAGAAGAGAAGCAGGTCCTGGTGATCCAGCCCTGGCACACACTCCACTGGAGTGCTATGGAAAGCCTCCAAAGGTAAACTTAATGCTCCCTGGTTGTTTGTCAGCTGCATGAAGGCCTAGTCTGTCTGAATAATTCAGAGATGTTTTAAGTTACTCTTATTACAAATGGCCTTGAAAAGGGAAACAAGTAGTGATCTGGTGGGGCCCAAAAATATCCTGCCCGTGTCCTTTACATGTCTCCATTAATTCCCTCTCTGCTAGCAGGGTAACAGAAGGCTCCCTTTGCATATTCATGCTCAACTTGTGTTCAGTAGCAAGCAGAGGTCTATTTTAGTACATCAGAGTAGACACACCAATGTCCAGAGAAGGACAGACCCTTTTGAGGCCATACTACATTTACTGTATTAACCCTGTTTCCTTCTGGAAAATCTGCTTGATGAAAGGTGGCAGGTCAGGTCCCACATCATAGTTGTGCTTTGTGTTTGTTTTGCTCAGTACTGCCTTCAGCCCTCCCATTTTCTGTTGTGCTTCAATTATTCCTGTGGTGTACATCCCTTTTTGGACACATAAGTTGAATCAAAGTAATTAAAGACTAGGTGTTAAGGTTTTTTGTGGCTGTGGAGAATGAAGTGAGAAGTGTTTCATAATGATAAATAATAACAAAATTGTTGTTATATAGTTACTTTTTTCAAGGTGTAATTATGTGTTTATTGCAAATATCTTCAGTGCTGTCTCAATCAATTGCATAAGTTGTGCCACAAACATAAAACCATTTTCTTCTGTGAGTTTAGAGGATTTCTTTTTAGATCTGTGTATGTGACTTGATATAAATGCTGTGCTGGTGCCAAATGGATGGCTGAACGTGTAGAGTGTGATTGAAGGAGACAGGCTGAGGTTTTGGGGATTGGTACTATCTAAAATGAAATTTTAATTCAGTCATACATAGTACTTGTAACATTTCATGTCAGTAGCTTCAGAATTAAATATATAACAATAAAAGCTTTCCATTAATAAAACTCCATCAATCAAAAAAGTTGTTTTTACTGTATTTCTCATTACCATAATCAGTTTTAAAAATGATTAAGGACCTAACCTGCTGATTTTAAAAAAGCCACCAGGATTGCAAACATATTTATTGCATGAGTGAATTGCCTGCAGCTTTTTGTGTTCTGCATGTTTGAAACAAATCAAGGCAGACTTTCTGTGTCAGGGTAAATTGATTTCCAGAGCATGTATTTCAGCCATTAGTACCTAAAGATGGCTGAAACAAGTTCCATGTATGTAGAGATTAGTGCAATACAAGTCTCTAGGAAAAGGTATCCTTTTCAGGATAAATTGGGATATTGAAAACTAATACAGATTTTTAATACAAAATCAATACTGGAATATTATTTTAAGGCTTGTTTATTTCTTTCTCTCTGTAAAGCATTTACTAGAGATTGGTAAGCCTGGGACAGTTCTATCATTATTGTTACCATCCATGACATGCTGTCCCAATGTACTGATGCCAGCAGAGCAAAAGACAAAACAGCAAAGAACCCATGGCCTGTGCTGGAAAGCAGCCATCCATTAAAGAATACACACACACACACACAAATATATTTACATATGTGTACATACCTTCAATAACACTGGGAGAAGCAGCTGTGTTGGCTACCCATATAATGGGAGCTCAGGCACAAATGCATAAGTAACACAGATAATGTAGATGTAAAGAAATAGGAAACTAAAAATCTCTCTCAGAATTTTTTTATAGGGTAATCCATCAGTTTACTGGAGCCAGCATCTCTGCAGGAACTTACCTCCACTGATTCTTTAGTGGCTTCATTGTTCCTGTATTTTTAGCACATAATTCGGATTACAAAATACAGGGTAAGATCAAAAGGGAAAAAGTTGCAAGGAAAGAGAGGAATTTGCCTGAAAATCTTTTATCTTGTGCATAAATGGTATGATGCAGCTCTGGAGGAACATATTTTCTAATTTTCTGGTTTGTGTTTCAGATTTCATGAACTGTATTGTGCTTGTAAGCAATGCATAATTGATAGGGTATGATACTGACCTGATAAATTCCTGGCACTTTTTGTATACTGTTGGTAAGTGAGATAAATTGTTTAACCAAGAGCTGGGAGGCGACAAGATAATTGGTGCCTGCCCCAGTCACCCTGAGTCTCACAAAAGCTGGGAATTATATTTCCAAGCATTATTTCTGCATGTATGGGAATGATTCAGTCACTCATTCTGCCCAACACACTAATGGAAGAGGTTTCTAAAGAGACTTGTATGTGAATACATAAAACAATACTATCAGGTCAAGTGGAAGATCGATTTCTAATTCAATACAAAGCTTTTATCTTAAATAAATACTTTAATTGCAATGTTAGGTGCCCTGTGGGGATCACATTGACAAATATGTTCCCTGTGTTACAAAGTGGCTTAAATCTGGGACAGTGCTTGCAACAAGTTATGCATGCAAAAGAAAGCTTTCTGTACCAAAGTAAGTGAAAGGAGAGTCAGATGGAGTCATGGATAACTACATGATACCAGGGGAACTGGAGTGATTCTTTTGGTTACTTGGTGTCCCTTAATTACAAGAAAGACTGTGTGGGGTAACACAGTTACCTGGGCATAACTTTTGTTTCAATAAAAAAAGATGGAGTTCAGATGTTTTCTGTGGGCACTGTAATGCAAATCCTTTACAAGATACTTCAGCTTAACTTAGGAAAGCCACATGTCTCCTGGAAGACAGAGGATAATGCTGTTTCCTTAGAGATTGTCCTTTAATTGCAAGAAGAGTTGCCTTGTGATTTGGCTTGTGATTGTGGCATCCTTTCCCACCTAATCATCTCTCGCCTGTGTTTTTCAGGGTGCAGGAGCTCCTTTCTGAGTTATGAAAATGCTGTGCACAAAAATGTTACAGAAAATGTGAAGAGTGGAAAACAGAGAAATGAGCAGGAGCAGGGCTGGAAGTGGATACCTAGGGGTTATAAGCAGAAAAAACATTGCACATGAAGGACAAGAAGTTGAGGGAAGGGGGTTTTTTTTCTGTCCCCAAAACAGTTTTCAGTGGCCATAGGGATAGGGACACCACTTCTGTGTGGGAGCTAGAGAAAGAGATTATTGAAAATGATTTCTGCTATATCTAGTGAACTGAATCTTAAAAGCATCAATTTAAGTGTTGCATAGCTTGCTCATGATGTATGGGTATGTTTCTAACACCATATTACAAACACTATTACCTTGTGTAGCAGAGTTAGCAATCAGAATCTCATTACGGATGGCATTTTACAAATGCTTCATGTTGCTTGGGCTTGTAGCCCTCGAGCACATTACTGTTTTACTGGAAGTTTTCCATTAGGAAAATATTTACCCTCCTAATTCTAATATAATTAAGTGCTTTGCTTTGGAATTTTCATGGTCACTAATTAGGTTAATACTGATCATTATAACAAAAACATAATTAATTTCCCATAGTAGCAAAATTAATTACACATTTAAAGCTAAATTGAATCAGTCAACAGTGAGAATGAACAATGGCTGTGCTTCTGATTTCACTGTCTCAAGGTTTCTGAAATAAAACCTTCACTTACATAATAGGGATAGACTGTGTGTGTTTCCATAGCCATCCAACAGCAATAAAATAATTAGAGGCTAAAGAACAAGGGCTGACATTCCAGAAAATGTGAGGGAATCACTTAATCTTTTGGGGATATGAAGGGAGAATTTGGGGTTACTTATATGCTTTTGTTTCTTCTTTGCTGAACAGAAGTGAGCAAGGGAGGCAGAAGAGCAAATCCCCCTGACCTACACTCAGCAAGACAGATTCTCTGGGTTTGTTGGCTTCCTCATGCCATTTAGGAGTTTATGTTCCTTGAGGTGTCTTCTGCACATGTGGATGTAGTGTTGCCCTGTGCTCTTTTCCAGAGAAAAGAGATAGTGGTGTGCCCTCTCCTGCAGCCTTGCTACTTGCCTGCATCCAGTTTCTACAAACAGAGTTTGGGCCCTGGGTTGCTTTTATCAGATGTGGCAGGTGGATACATCCAGTGGGTTCTCAGGCCAAAAAGGGTTAGCAAAGCTAAATAACATTGCTTCAGGACAGCTCCTGATGCTTCCTGATTCTTCAGCTTTCTTTCTTTCACGGGAAATAGGCAAGATTTCAAGAGCCAGAGCTTCCTTCCCCAGGTCTTCCCCACCAGTAACTGGTATGAGAAAACTTGAGAGACCCTTCTTTGCATGTAAGCCTCACCATGTAATTCTTTCCACTGGAGGTGGGGAAATCACTGCCTGGATTTAATAGGAAATGTAATAGGGTTAACCTTAATTTAAATAATTGTTAAGCTATTAAAATAGCTATTAGTATGCCCTATCATTTGCTTTCAGAGAAATGCAAATACGTGTCACCACATCAATTCACGAGGACACAGATTGGAAGCTGATAATTGTTACTGTAGTTCCCACCCCAGAGATCCAAGAGGTTTTTGTTATTATATGACAAACCTCAGCATTTGCAGTAGCCTCTCTGTCAGCAGCAGTAAGCTGAGGTGGGTGTAGGCAGAAATATAAAGGCATTTTCATCCTCCTGCACTTGCAAAACAGATTTACCTTCAGTGATGCAAAATGGAATATGTCCAGAATCAAACCTCTGTACATTTTTACATAGTTTTATAGCAATGATCCCATCCTGTTTCTATTAAAGATTCAACATTTTAATGAGCAATGGATGAACAAGATCTTTTGGCCTGGGCCCTAGAAGTGCACTACTGTCTATAAAATACGTGTTGTTAAGAGCCACTGCAGTCAAATGGAGCATTATGTAATTCTTTGGCAAATGGGTTCCCTGTGTAAGTACTTGGAAGTTTTAAGTCTGTTAACTTTGTCTTCCCAAGCTGTAAAAGGGTCCCATAATAGCAATTTCTCTTGGCTTGCCAGGCACAAAAATCAACTCTAGAAAACTGTGTAACAGAAGACTAAAAAGAAAGCAGTATTTAAAGATGCATTATCCTGTTATGTGCATTATTTACCTCCAAAAGAACTGAGTATCAGGTAAATAATTTTTCCTTTTTAGATGAAAATAATGTAAGTTGTAGTAGTTCTAAAGAATATTGATCTTAAGATAAAATTCAGGAGGTAGGTAGGTCTAATCCATGACTATTTTTACAAGAAGCAGTCCTTTTTTTTTGAGAGCACTGTCACCATGTATTGAGAACATGGTTTGATCTGTCTTTTTAAAAATCATTTCTTTGAATGTAGATTAAATTTCTTTTCTTAGCATTTATTCTTGTGCCACCAGTGTCAAAACAGAAAAGGCAAGCATTGTGATAAAAGAAAAAATATTTCATTTCCCTGCAGCTTCTGTAATTGCCTTTGTGTCCTTTTTTGAACCGCTGCTCTGCAACTCCTCAGTCCCTCCCTTGAGCAGCAGCTCATTGTTCTCAACTTCTATGCCTACTATGGTAACAGGACCTTAAAACACAGTGGAAAAACAGATATCTCCAAATCGTGTGGTAGAAAAGAAACTTGATTATTTCTCCACTCATATTAATAGATTCAGTTCTCAGAGCTTAATTCTGATCACTGCCCCAAGCACAAATGAGAGTGTTCAGCAGAGTTATTCTGTGCCGGTGATGAAGCCACCCCCGATCTTTTCCCAGGTTGGGCAAAATTAGCATAAGTGCTCCGTGCACACAGCTGCAGCCTCCAATGTGCAGGAGCTTCTGCAACAGCTTCCCTTCCCCAGGAGGGGATTTTGCCAGTGGAATGGCATTGGCATGGATTCATAAACCATACGCCTCCTCTTGCTTCCTACGCACTCTTTTGTACTGTCACCACAGATCAGTGTAGAAGCACAGCTTCACAGGTCAAAGCCTGGTTAGACTCTGCTGAACATGCTTCCTGAGTGCTGTTCTATCCCTGTCCCCTAAGAGCAGAATCTCTTTCTCTGGGCAAAATGTAAGCCAGATAGGATAATGCATCTGAAAGCTTGAAAGTCAGATCCTTTGAATTCTTTTGCTTTATGATCTTAATTTATGCACATATGAAAGTGAGGCATGGCTTTTTTTCTCTCTCTCTCCTTGTCTCTTTAGTATCCAAAACATTAAAAAATCTTTTCCAATTACATTTTAAAAAATTGATTTTAGAATTGAGAAAATTTGGAAAGCTAATTCATGAAAACCTGTTCCAGGAAACAATTGTAAAACAAACCATGAACTTTATTTTTAAGTTTCCCTTATCAACTGCATAAGGAACACCTAAAAAAAGTGTTTTGCTCTGACTTCCAGGGGACCACAAAAGTGGGTTGGATTTAGATCTTGACTTGTTACAAATCCCAGTACTGACTCAAGGAAGTAATACAGCCAATAGATGTCAGAAATGTAAGCATTAATAAGTAAACTTAATTGAAATGATCTTTTACCCTAAGCATGCTCTCACAAACAGCAAAAGTTTTTTCTAAACTTTCCAGGCTGAGGCTAAAAATGGAAAATGTTGGGCAAATGTTTTAAATTTGAGAACTGTATAGTCAATTGAAAACTAGATGATAAAATTTGGCAACTGAAATAATGCCATGCTGACAGGCTTGGCCCATTAGGATTATTAGTAAAAGGGCTGTATGGTAACTCACAGGCAGAAATGGCAAATTTTTATTTCCTTTCCAGAAGCACAAAGTTTTAGATGGTTAGCAGTTAGCTTTGACGTTACAGCTCAGTGTATTTTTTAATACAATAAGGCATTTGTCACTCAGGACTGTTCTCTGCCTACTGAACATCATCACGTAATTGCATACTCTCTGTTCAATCACATATTGCTGCTCATTTGGGACACAGAGCACTATATTATCTTTAAATATAAATGTCTGATCATTAACTTGGAAGACAAATGATATCCATTTTTCTGATCTGGCTCATCTGATACAGTTGTAATATGCTGGCTTGGAACAAATGCAGACTTTTAGACGACCAGTATAGTTTGTGGCAAAGCCTGTGAGCGGGACACGTACAACAGCATGGATCTTAATTCTGCATAAAGCTGGTTTATCTCTACTCCTGTGCCCTTAATCGTATCATGTGGGCATATAATTCTGCTAAAATTCCCCAGTGTAAATACCTGCAGACAAGGTATTAAGGACTTTCAACTGTTGGAAGTGGAAACCTATCCTCAAAATTCTGGAACTTTTTTCTATATGAACAGGATGTTTTATTCATAGATCATAGTTAAAGCCTTGATCTCTAAGGTGTGCCTGCAGATAGCTAATTACCAGCTCAAAGAAACTGAGATAGAGACATCCAATATCTTGCTCATGGTCAGACAGCAGATTAGTGGCAGCAATGGGAACACCAAGTCTTATGACTCCAACCTTGTTCTCAGTGCAGTAGATCACAGTTGTCTTGTTTATATCAGTGTATTTTCTGAAAGGTTGTTTTTTGGGTGTTTTTGGTTTTTTTTTTCTTTTAATCAGATGCTTGTAAATTAAGTTGCCGACTGTAATCAGAAATGTATTTATCACTGACTCTGGCTCACAACCAAGCACACTGTTATTTCTGAAACAGGACAGCATGTTCCTCTCATTCCAAGGAAAAGTTAATTATGAGTTGCAGGAGACTATGTCGTGATTTTGTTGTGGCCATTTGTCCTCTATTGTGTCACTATTGGAAAAGACAATTCATTTCCTAATTCTCATTTGGTACAACAGCATTGCCTCCAGTGAGCTGAAGTTTTTGTATGCTGACAGAATGATGCAGGGTAATTTTATAAAGCTGGTGACAATGGGAGGAAATAATCCTAATGGCAGGTTTTATAACTGAGGGAAGATGAGAAGACAAAAATCCCTCACTGCTTTTATGGTTCAATAATGATCAGGTACCCTAGCTACATACTATTCTTCTCATCAACCAAGAGTATTTTGTGGTCTGTAGCTCACCACATTGTCAGAATGTAAGCTTCAAACTCTGTTGGCTGTGCTCTCATGGCAGCAAAAAACTTCCATGTAAATGCTGACTGTCTAGCCTTGAGCAGGTTCACCTCTCCTAAAAGAACTCTGCTCTGTGCCAAGGAAAAGGCCCAGTAGGAGTAGCCATTTGGATGGATTAAACGATGGCACTGGTCTGCTAGATCAAATATGCTGGATTTCTGTTTGTCAGTGCCTGATAGCAACCTGAAGTCAGAGTTTAGTGGCACAGTGTTTCCATGCAATGTCAGGACCCATATGCCATTGCCTCTTACAGTCTGCATAGTAGTTCATTTAATGTAAGTTCATTAATTCAGTTTGTTTACTAATTCACAGTTCGTGAATTGTGAATGTTAGCGACTTTAAATAAGTAAGTACTTGCTCCAAACCATACTTTAGGCTAGAGACATGTGACAGAAATACCAGCACACTTTTCATAAAAAAAAATACTAACACAAGGGAACTCAGCCACCAGAAAAACATTGCTGAATATGACATCTGTTTGAAAATAAATTCCCTAATGGCTTATGGAAGCAACTTTTCCACAGAGAGAATGAACAAAGGCAAATTGTTTTACAATGGTGTCATCTTCCATGTTCTGAGTTGCCTGATATCAGTATCGTTGTGTTATCTATACTCTGAAATACAACTTACTGTAATCTGTAACTTTACATCACTGAGTTAGTATAAGAAAAATCTACTCCACTGGATATTCATGGCTGGGCAAGCTGACCTTAGTACACCTAGCCCACCCAATATGCACAGGGCCCTGCTCCAGAAAATACTGATCCTTGGCTTCATAAAATGCTTTAAGACATTTGTCACACCAAAATTGCCACTGAGTGGCAAGAAACCTGCACCGTGTCCTTGTAACCTGTACAGTTCTCCAGCACATTCCTAGCAGGCTTGTCACCCTTAACTACCTCTTGTACCATCATAACCTGCCCAATGGCATGCAACACCTACCCATATATCAATAAATGCCAAGAATACACACTCTGGTGGACTGTATGTAACTCTGACATTATTTGAGACATCTGAGTAGGGAAAAAAATCATGGATACAGTGATGATGTCATAGGACCACAGAAGCAGTTCATGAAATAAAGGAACCCAGGACCATGCACAGGGTGGAGACATCCAGGTTGTGCCAACTGACCCCAGAGACATAGGAAGGTTCCTGGTCCTGTTTTATTGAGCAATGTGATTGCAGCTTTTATATCACCATTATTTATCTTTAAAATAAGGGGAACTTCATTTGCTTACGTTGCAATAATATTGTGTCGATTGATACAATGAAGATGTAACCAAAGGAACTTGACTTCTCTTTGACTAAAATGTTCCATTATGCAACAAGTGAGTAATCTTATTAAATAACTTAAGGGCCAGATCCTGTCCTAAACTACAGTGATGTAATTCCAGTGGAGTACTTTTCTCTTTTGAACAGTCACATTGGCTGCAGTTGAAAGAATATTGGGAGCAGGTTCAAATGAAACGCAGAGCCAAAGAATGACCTACCAAGGGCAAAAATGCATGTAGAGGAGGGGGAAAGGAGCACACGGATGATAACCAGCAACAAGGACCAGTGACTTTGGGAGAATTGGCAAAGAAAATGGTGGTAGAGAATACAGCTTTCACTTGGACTAAAAACATTTTTGGGAGCTAACAAGAACTGCCAAGGCAAAGTAATTGTGTAGATTGGGATCAGCAGTGGAGGGGTTCCAGACGCAGGTAACATGTAGCTGGAAAGAATGAAAAAGAAGTTTAATGTTGGAAAGGGACAAAGAAGGCAGAAAGTTAGAAAGCACCATTCTAGACAGCTGTCGCCTCACAGTTTTGAAAATATTATAACGATAAATTCAGCTCAGTAACTTGGGATTTAGGAAAAATATTTTTGAAGTTTCATGGTGGGTTTGTGAATATTTTTCACATATCCTTTGAATTTTCCATTACATTTTTTTCCCAAAGGTATTTGTGTATTCACCTCTCTTAGAAAAGAGTGAATACTAGATGGTAATTTAACACATCTGAAATGAAACACTTTTATTTTAATATGTCTGCATTGAGCTTCTTGAAAAGCAGAGAAGTTAAGATACATCTTTTCAGGAAAAACATTTAGATAGCTGAAGTAAATTTATGACTAAGTCAAACTCACACCTAACAGAACTAGAGGTTTTAAAGCCATATGACTAATACCTTACTGCCCCTTCATATGGTTCCCTACTCTGTAAACACAACTCATCCTTCCCCTACCAAACCAATCCTGCTCTAGTGCCGTCATGTCCTTGAGGAATCATGTTTACTTATCCACTCTTCTAGGATAGAAGATACTTCTCCATGGACAGCGTCTTCATTTAAATGTAAGTTTTCAGTATTCAAATCCTTTATTACCATGGGGTATCAGTAGGATAATTAAGGGAATTAAGGAGGTCAGACTGGAACTTATATCACTTTATTTCTTCTAATGGAAGAAGCCGGGTCTTAGAGAAGGAGAAAGCAGGTGGATTGGCTTTTTAAAACACTTTGTTTTACATACTTGAGTGGCAAACTAACTTCAGTTTAGTTTGTTACCAAGTTTCTTTTTTTCTTCTTAAATAATTTCTGCCTCTGTGAAGTTCCCCATTTATCAGTATTTGTATTTCAGAAATCTTTGTGAAAGTTTCTGCTAAATTACAGCAGAATTCCAGACTGGAAGTTGGGCAATTTTCAAAAGCACATGCTTAAGCTAGCAAATATAAAATGGTTTTAATGAACTAATACAGTAGTTTTTTATTAATTATCTTAAAAATGTAGATTAACCCTGAGTACTTCATATATGTAATACTTTAACTTTGTGATTCTACAGCTCTTCTGAAGAATTCTTAATCTTGATGTAGTTGTTTAAAAGAGCAACCTTTAAAAAAATCAGCACTATACTTCCAGTTTAGGTCTAATTTGATTTTTTTCATGGAAGGAAGCCTTCTAATAAGGCAATAGAAATGTAAATAAAAAAATGCATTTAAATAGGTTCCTGCATTTAACAGTGACTTGAACAATTCTGCAGATCTCATGCATTTCTAATAAAAAATTTTCTTTCAATTCAGAAATGTCATTAATGTATCAATAGAATATTTGTGGTGCCATCAGAATGAATGACATATTCTGGTAGTTATTTTAAATGTAAGAACAGAACGTATGTTCAGAAACAACATTAAGAACAGCTCTGCTAAGTCCAAAAATCAGAGTAGATCATATGTTGCTGTATAACTTTGAAATATTTTAAATAATTAAAAGGCAGACTAAAGCTTTTCTCAGTAAAAAGAAATTTGAAATTAGATGGATGCAGCCTTTTGAACCCTTATTTCTTTTTAAAATATTTTTACAATACTGCTCCTGGGGACTAAGTTCAGTGGGAAAGGAAGTAACGAATACTCTGAGCTCTCAGCTATGCAGGAACATATACAAAACAAGTTACTGCAATTAGAGAGAAATGAAATGCAGATTATACACTTAGCACAAGCCTCCCAGCAGGAATGGTTAAGGATACCATTTCGTTCCAGAGAGACCCTAAGAGGTCTGGCTGCAGCTACGGCCTTATCGTTGCTAAGGGGACAGTGTTTGTCAAGCACTTTCTTTTGTTGCTAGACACTATCGCCCTCCTCTACAGAGATCAGGTTCACCTCCTTTGCATGCAGAGCAGCTACACAAAAGTACTCAGAGCAATCCAGGAGCGGCGGCTTGAGCGAACCTGGTTACAGGTGGGAGGGCAGAGAAGCAAAGTGCCGAAGCAGAGAGTGCACTAAAGGCAATTAGAGGGAGATGAAGAGTGAGAGCGAAGGAAACCGTTTCATGGCAACAGGAATGACTTTGTCAAGGTTAGCCAAGAACAGCAACTGTGGGTAGATTTGGCCAGGGCCAGTCAATAAACCAGGACTGGCATCCATGCTGTGGGTAACTAGCGCTGTAAACCACCTTGTGAATCTCTTATCACTTCCCCTTCCTTGGGAGCGTGATTAACTCCCTGTACTGACACCACCACCTATGCATGCACCACTTTTCCGAGCTGCCTGGGCCACAGGGAAGAGAATCTCTCCCACTCTTGGATTCGCAGTGCCAGTTGGTGAGCAACCAGCTTTAAGAACACCCTGACAGGAAAACTTCTGTACTGTTCAAGCAATCTGAGATTTGAATGTTTTAATAACCAACACTGTGACAGCTTTAACTCTGCCTCTGTATATGCCGTGGTTTCGCACCTTGTTGCAGCTCAGTCTCTGTTCACACCATTTGCAGCCTCTCCTTCTATCAGATGAGGTTATGACAGCAAGGTCATTCATTTTATGCTGGCATGAACCAGGCCAATAGGCTGTTAGCATCCAGGACCTTGTTCTTTCTAAAAATAGCCCTTCAGGAGAACTGGATCATATCTTTCAATCCCCTTTTAATATTTTAAGTATGAATAATGGAGATTGAATTTGATTTTGTTCCATGGTATTACCTTTGATGGCTTTTTGATGAAGAAGATTTTTTTCCACCAAAAAATTAGGTGTGCCTTTCTGAATGGCTGGCTGTTCATACTATGTATGTGCCTGTTTTCATATCATTATTTTATACTATGGCTTCTCTAATTAGATGCTCACGTAGCTCTTCTGTGAGAAAGCACGGTAATCCCCATCCACTTGTGTGTTGGGATATTTGTATGCAATATCTGTCTTTGCATGAACACAGGGGTTTTCTGCTGGAAATTTGCATTAAAATGTATGCTTTGTTTTTTAAGTGTAGCTGAATTATTCATTTTTCATATTTTGCTGGAGTTGCGAAGGCCATTTGCTTTGGGATTTCTAATGTTATTTCCCAAGCAGATTAGGCTTATGTGAACATGTTCTCTTCTACCTGGGAAGAAATGCTTCTACCTGAGAAAGCTGACGGAAGCCTCAGCTTAGGAACAGTTGGTCAGGTTCATCAAGATCCCAGAAATATTTAGGTTCCTTCCAGTTTCAGGGAAACTAACCTCTGTGTAGAGGAAAGAGAATGAAACTAGCACCCTCATTGAAGAAAAGGTCGGGAGAATTGAGCAATTATGACAATTCATCATTTGTACCTTTCATTTGACAGCTCCCCAACCATTCAAACAGCCTGTGCAAAGCTCTGGAATAATTGCAACGTATCCTGTTAACACTGGAAATCTAGCAGAGGATAACATGAGGATAATGTAGAGATGTCCCACTGGGGAGGGATGGAGATAAGAGGTACAGAACTTCATTTGCAGGACACCCACTTCATTAGTTCAGCTTCTCATGGAAAAGCTGGCATGTCTGAATGGATTGTGCATGAATATGGCATATGACTTTTTTGCACACTTTTGTTTTACCATTTCTGTAGTTTGTGTGAGCACATGTGCTTAATGATTGGCACATTGCTTTGGAATTGCATTTAATAGTCCTAGCTGCATCTTCATGAGGTTTTTGTTTTGGAGCAGTGCAAGGAAACACAGTGGAATAATATTAACTTTGGTTGCTTGAGCCAGTTAAGATTTTTACGAATGCACCAGTAAGAGTTTTTATGGTATTCATCCAGCTCTGAAGTTTGCAGGTGACTTATGGCTAACTGAATATCCACTAGAATGAATAGGCACTAAAAATCACTTTTTTGTTTATGTTTTCTATTTTTATTTCTGTAGCAAATGCATTACCAATGGATTAACAATGTGAATCTGAACAAAAATCTTTCCAATTTGACTTAGCTTGTAGGACCTTTTTCAACTGTATCCCAGTTGGAAATCTGACCTTGTGGAGTCCCAGATTTGGCAGAAGGAAGGTGCTGCTGGAAACACTATTTTCCAGTTTCTCAATCATTTATTCTTGAATATGAAGCTACACATTATTATTTGGCCAAATCATTTTCTTCAAGAGTCAGATTCATGTTTCTTTTCCAAGAAGTAGAGACTTGAGTGTATCTGGTGTATCACTCTTACCACATGTAGCTCTGCAATTCCAGAGGGCTCAGGTTGTCTTTCCTAGCTCTCAAAAACTATGAGAAGCTAAATAAGAGTCACAGGTTATCTACTTAATGCCAAAAAACTTGATAATGCAAACCTTAATATTGAAAGGTCAGGTATTTAATGTCCTAATAAAGAACACTGTGCATGCGAAACTAATCTGATTGCAAATCTGATTGGCAGTGTTCACAAAAGTGCTGCCAAAAATCCTTACGGGAAGTTGTAAACTGATATCCCAAATCAATTAGGACACAGCACTGTATTATAATTCTTAGCCATCTTTTCAGCTGCTGGAGTAATAATATCTTTGGAGATCTTTCTTGAAGACGTTTCAGAGGTTGTGTTTTAACTCTAACATCATGGTTTAGAGATTTTGTCCATTTGTCTCTTCAACATTGTTGCACCAGGTTTTTTTGACATCCCTATAAATAGTCTTCAAGGAGACCCTGGAGCTGAATATCATTTGGCTTCTTTCTTTCTGGGACTTTTTTAAGGCTCCTGATCAAAAAAACAGCATTTCTGTTTTGTGGGAGTTTTGATCCCTTCTTTAAAAATCTGTTTTCTTTCCAGATTGAAGTACAACCACAGAGAAATACACAGGGAGCTGTGGCTGCATGCACACAGTTTTGGAATGCCCCATTAAGTGAAATTTCAACAAAAGATTGAATTTTCTAACTGAAAGATCTTACATAGATAAGATCAAGAGGCTTCATTTTAATGTCATTATTATGTTGAAAGATAATATGAAGGAAGAAGTCTTGAAATGAAAAGTTTTTGTCTGAAATGCAAGATCTTGTATATTTTACCCCCTTCCACAATGGCATTTCAGTGAAATCACTGTGTTTCTGCAGAGTACCTACAGCTGAAAGAAATGACAACATTCCACTGGAAAATTTGCATCCAGCTCTTGGAAATTTTCTTCCACTGTCTGTTCAATCATGAACTCACTTTGTTCAGATCATGACAATTATAGGTACCTTATCTGTCTGGCATCTTAATTAGCAGATTACTAATCTAGGGCTTCAACCTTTCTGGTTACTGATAGTCTGTGTTTTCTAACACTGCAGTTAGTCTCTTCATTCACACATGCCATGATTTACGTATATTCTAAGTTTTCATGAAGTAGAGACTCTTAAATTATATCCAGTTCAATACTAAGATTATGGTTAAAATAGAAAAGAAAATCCAAAAAAGGTCTGGCAAGGATCAGGCCTTAAATGGATCTTTAATGTATTTCTCCTCCTAGGGCACTCATGCCAAAATTTCCAGCAGCTTTTGGTTTTAATTGCCAAAGTGGCTTCACGTCAGTGCAGTGGGAGAAGCTTCTCCTGTGTAGGTAGTTTGTTGAAAAGTTTAGGGCTCATGGGATTAAATTTATCCAGTATCTGTCAGATAGTTGCATTGCTGTCAGCAAATCTGTTGTCAAAATTGGTTCTTCCCTTTGACAGGGAACTCTTGATAACCTGTAAGTTGTTTGTACATTAAGGATTTATCACCTTTACTTAAGGTCTGGAGTTGAACTGTAGGCATGTTTGTGCACAGCTGCGCTATCCTGCAAAGGGCATACTTGTGGGCTCACATGTAAATGCTTCCAGCAGAATGATTTGCCCACTGGATTCAGTAGAAAGAAAATTTCTACTGAAATTTGTGAAAATTTCTAACACATCTAAACTGACCAGCTGTGCTCCTTTTGTGCAGGGAGTGGATGAAGCTACGGCTTACACAGTCCCAATTACACCATAGGAACAAAACTAAAATAGTTGAATTTTAGATGTTTGTTCAAGATTTTTCCCTCCTGGTAGCATTGAAAAAAATGAGACTGTTATGGTGGTGGGCAGGAGTATCTGCTGTTTGAATAAAGCTTAGAAATTTTAAACATGTACTTGTGAAACTTAAGCACAAATAGAACAGATTTGATTCAGCATAGCTCCAAAAAGTCGTGTTTTGATTCCTTACACATATATTTCACACCATCTCTTTATTGATGTGGAATCTTGTTTGTCCTGAAACTGTTTTTCCAAACTGAGCTTTCATTACTTTTGTGGAAATTGTGTTTCTTTTATGTTTTGAAAACCAAACCCCTGGACCAAGAGTTACAATCATTAGTGTCACTAATTCACAAACATAGGTTCATTTCTTACCTTCAAAAAGAGTTTGTCCAATGACGTGAACTTCTACATTCTATTATGGTAATTGCATACATGAATCATGGAATCATGATGACATGTGAGGCTCTCCAAAAATTTTGGATGACTTTTTAAACATCTCAAAAACTATAGGCTGGATTCTGTATGGGTGGATGTCTGTGCCCTGGAAAGATTTGATGACATCTGACTGGTAGTTCCTTCATACTGGGTATGCTGCCAAAAGCAGGGGGAGAAATAAAAAACTGAGCTGAGAAGAATAATAACTCTAACTATGTACTTGATCCCACAGGAATCTTCATCCCTGTACTCAATATAGTAATATCATCAGAAAGATGGCCACCAACACAAATTTTACGTAAAGCTTTGGGGCTGGAACACTTTCTAGGGGCGGGAGAGCTGAGGAAAAGGCATGGAAGGAAGAGGAAGAACAGCAAATCATTAGGGTATTTGAGGTAAATGTCAGTGCTTGTATGGAGAAATATATTTGCCATTAAGCACTGCTGACATTTTCTCTTTGAAGGCCTTCTTTACATTTGGTTCTGGTCTGGACATATGTCTGTCATTTGGGACTTGTATTTTTCAAGACAGCCATTTTGCTCAAACTGACTATGCTTTTAAATGCCTCACTTTTAAGTTTTTTTTCCTGAGGTGAAGAACAAATTTGAGAAAACACATTGATTTTTCTATATGACAAAAGATTTCTGAAGGCTGTGAGGCTGAAGGGGATTAATGCTTCCAGGATTTGAACGGTGACTAAACATTTGGCAGAAAGATGATACTGGTACAAAAGGTATTCCTTCTTAACACCTTTTGCAAATTTTCCTATGTTTGGCCAGTCTACTCATGTATGAAAAACCTGTTTGCATGTAGTAATGTGTTTCTTTTTAGCTCCAAGTGCTACCAGGACATTCTGTCACAGTAACAGAATGTTATGTACATACTACATCCTGTAAAAGATTACAATATAAAATCCATAATACAAGCTATGTGCTTGGCTGTTTTCTCTATTAGTTGCATGCATGGTTTGCCTCAGATGTCCTTCTAGATCCTTGTGGTAAATGCTGCAGGGCCTTGCAAAACTCTGTCCTCCTTGCTGACTGCGATGATCCTTCTGCCACTTCTAGGAGGCAAGGAAGGGAGTGTAGAAGAAGGATGCCCTGACTGGGACAACAACTGCAGAACTCCAGGGAAAGAAAGGCTGGTACAAGTACAAGACAGCTGAGGAAAAGGCATGGAAGGGAGAGAAAGAACCCATGGTGGGTAGGACAGAGGAAGGAGTAGCAACAGAAGCTCCAACACCCCTTGACCTGCTCCAACAGGTCCACAGTCTTCTTATGATGGTGGCCCCAGGGCTGTATGTGATATTCTAGGTGTGTTCTCCTGAGAGCGGAATAGAGGGGGAGAATCTGTTCCCTTTAAACTTACCTCCAAAAGCCAGTTTCAATATAGTATTTTAAAAGAAAGGGAAAAGAATCCCGGAAAAGACAATCTGTAGAGGCAGTACTAGTGCTGCCACAAGCAGTTTTGTGCATTTACGGATGTGATTAGTTAATTTAATGAACCAAGCTGGTTTTATCACAACCTGTGACAAAGGTTTGAGGTCACTTGGTCTGTCCAGCCTGGGGGAGAGGGGAGATTTCACTGCAGTTACAACTTCATCGTGAGAGGAAGAGGAGGGGAAGGCACTGATCTCTTCTCTGTGGTGCCCAGTGACAGGACCCGAGGGAATGGCCTGAAGCTGTGTCAGGGGAGGTTCAGGTCGGATATCAAGAAAAGACTCTTCACCCAGAGGATGGCTGGACACTGGCTCAGGTTCTCCAGGGCAGTGGTCACAGCACCAAGGCTGGCAGAACTCAGAAACCTTTTGGACAATGCTCTCAGGCACATGGCGTGACTCTTGGTGTGTCTTCTGCAGAGCCAGGACTTGGACCCGTTGATCCATTTGGGTCGCTTCCAGCTCAGGGTATTGTGTGATTCTGTGAAGCATGGGTTTGCTGACATTTAGTGCCCTCAGAGCTTTGGGTTTTACTTCAGCCTTGGGAAGGAAACCAAGAGAACAGCACCGTGGAAAGCTCCCCTCGGCGAGCAGCCCGTGCTCCCCGGG